>CM023951.1:28707593-28764126 GCA_013407115.1 Glycine latifolia
CTCCACAATTATTCGTCAATAATCAACAACTAAAAAATTACACATTATTTCCATTTATTTTATTCCCCTCAATTCATTTATAATTTATTTTGGTTGACCAATTAACAGGGAGGCTGGGAATTAGACGAATCAAAAAAGGAGGCAGCTTTGAGAGAAACCATGGAGGAAGCTGGGGTGCGAGGCATTGTTGGGGTGAGCCATTTACTCTAAATGTTGGGCTATAAAAGCAATTAAAAATTTTTAGATGCAATTTCGAAAGTATTTTTAGTATTTGTTTTTATCTGTCGATGTTGATCAATGTTAATTTGTTAGAAATATGAGGATTATTTCAAATCCACAGTCTCTTCTTTTTTCACTATTTCCCAACTACTAAGTCAACCTTAGAAATATGAGCCATTTACCTTGTTTACTATGGTTAATTGAAAATCAGAATTAAAATTTTATCTCGAAAAATTAGTGTAGCAAAGATTTCTTTTAAAATCTTTAATTGAAAAACAGAACTAAGAGTAAATATGGAACTTCATCAAGTTTTTTTTTAATAAATTTGCAAACTAAAAGTATAGCTTTTAATCATTTATTTTTTTATGGTGGTGCAGGGTAAATTGGGCAAATGGAGTTTCAAGAGCAAGACTCATGACACTTTCTATGAAGGCTACATGTTCCCTTTACTTGTTCAGGAGCAATTGGAGTTCTGGCCAGAGCAAAACGTTCGTCAAAGAATATGGGTAAGTAACTAATAATTAAGCCGTTCAAAAAAAGATGAACACATTGAATGATTATCTTATAAGTTTGTGTTTGAAAATTTTCCCTTTAGATGAGCGTCACAGAAGCAAGGGAAGTTTGTCAACACTGGTGGATGAAGGAAGCTCTAGACAGACTTGTAAATCGTCTCTCTGGTCAAAAACAACTTGGTCATTATCGTGATAATAAGCAAGTTCTTGGTTCTATGAACTGCAAAGGAGATGCCAAATCTGGCTTGTGTAAATAGTGTAGCATCTTTGGAGGGTAGAGCTCAACTTTTTTGAGGAGTAGGATCCAGAAGAATTGAGCCAAATCATAGTATATAAAAATAATAATAGATAGTAGATCACATAGAAGTTGGTGATTCCCCCAGTTTTTTTTCCCTTTAGAAAGGGAATTTACATCTAAGTGTGGGAATTCACTATATCTGTATTATTGTGAGGCTTGTGGGATACCCATTAGTCCACAAACGAATTGCTATCTTTTTTCAAGCAACAGAGTTGTGGTAATGTTAAGAAGGGATAAGGCTTTGTTAAAAAATGAGAAGATCCAACTTTTATTCCAACTATTCACCCCACTTATTTACTAATTGATTATCGTTTGAGGGTTTTTAGTTCTCTTCCCTTTACTGGGAGGCAGGTTTTGTGCAGCATGAACTAAAATTTCATCGTTGATAGACTTTGTTAAGCAAAACTAATGATTAGGGATTGGCTCCATTTGGTACACAAATTACTGGATCATATTAACTAGTCTATTATTTGAGATCATACCATCTTGACTTTATTGTATAAGCTCTTTCTTTTTTCTTAGTTGTGGCAGCATGTGTCAGTTGTTATAACTAACAATTATCCTTTGTTTATTATACCTTCAATAAGATAGGAGTGTAGATAGATAGTGCCCTTTTTTTCCTTTGCATCTTGGAATACATTTCTTTGGTGAGGATTTCTTTTTTTTTTTTTGAGAAATGTTAGTTATTGATTGTTAATTTTTGTTAGTGGTGAGATGTCCACGTTTTCTCTTCCCTCCTTTCTTTCTTCATCACTAAATCCCTTGAATTTGAGGATTTATCTGATGTATTATATGAACTTCGATCTTTTAAAATTTACGACTTAAAAGTTTTGTTCATTCCATCTGATGCCAGTTGATAGAGGATTAATGTTATAAAAAAGGTTAAGTACCGATTTTTTGGGAAGTCAAAGCTGATCAATCTAAACCATTTAATTGATCTTTATGGCTTTATACCACAAGAGGATGTATTGGTCGGAGGGAGGGAAAGAGGAGGGGGCGGGGGGGCAAAAGTACCAAAAAATTATTCACAATGGACCAATCTCTGACCAAATGATCCAATTATTGTTGATTGTTTACACACATCAATTGGAAAAATGTTACACCAATGGGACAATCCAAGGGGAAGAAACGTGCATGGCACAAAGTGGGGAACGATTCATGGGGACAAAAGCTGGCAGTACTTAACCATTGTGGGGCATAGAGTTACGAAGTTTAGCATTAATATTTTAGCAATCTAGTTGTGCTTCTAATAAATGCAGAAAGATCCTTCGCCATTAGCAAATAAGACTAAGCCCCACGAAAAAGGTGTAGCTGAGTTGGGGAAACACTAAACACCAACTATACAAGTTTTGCAAATATGTGGAGTATCAACTCTTGATATATCCCAAAAGCCAGCTCAGGAAATGCACACTTTGAAATTTGAATAAGCTCACCTTTTATAAAGAGAACCAAGTTATGAGTTGACCAATTAGTTGAGAATCAAAATACACACTCCGTGGGCACAACGTTTGACCCACTCCCACCTTAAGAACCAGGCCCAATTTACTTTTGGGACCATGTTATTAAAGAGTCAAGATGGTCCAAAACCATGATATCAAAAGGACAGGGGGATCCACAAAGCTTTATCATTTTCTTGACTTACATTGCTGAGTTCCAGCTTTAGCATTTGTTACGAACTCAAATCTGCAGGCATCCTCAAAGATCCCATATCTGATATTGTCTACTTGGGTGTTTGATTCGACCGTCACAATTTTATCCTTGTAAAATATATCTAAATGGATTGAGAGGAAAGAATATTTATAAATGAGTTATAGCCTCAACTCCTATGTGATGTAGGATTTTGTGGCTACATGAATATTATTAGAGTAGATATACTAAAAGTGTGTTTGGATTGAATTTATAATGAGAAATAATCAATTGTTTTTTAATGATGAAGACAAAGGAACAAATAATTATTTTTACTTTTTCATGATATCACCATTTTTTTTAGATCACGAGGTATCATCATGATTTTTTGGGTAAAATTGACTCATGTTATCCAAATACACTATAAGATGGATAGACATTGATGCAAAAGCAGGACGTGTTAGATAAGGTCAAAGTTAGTCAGTTGGTTCTTAAACTATTGACTATGTGATACAATGTTTGGGCTTATTTTCACTTGCTGAACATTGGCCAAGACCAATGACGCTGAAGTCTTGAGAAGAATTGAGCTTATGTAAGAGAGGTTTTATTTGTACCTCCCTTTTTTCTTATAGTTTTATATTCCAACAAAATAGGACCATTTACAAGTGTTTAATTTTATCATTCAAAAAATTAAATATCAGAACTATCTGAAATTATATAAAAGAAAATATTCTTTTGAAATTTAATTTTGAAACTCATTCTTTTTATTTTATTTTATTTTCTTGAAACTTAGTTTTGAAAGTTACTTTGAACAATTGAAAAAAAGTTTCCGGAACAGTGCATTGAACAATTGAAAATATAGCACCTACTCGGAAAGCTAGAGATGGAAACAAAACAAAAAGGTGTGAAGAATGCAACATTACGCATCAATTTTGTTTCCTTACTTAAAGAGTTGTTTTATATTCAAAATTCATATAAAAAAAACTATTTGAATAGAAAACAAAATACTAAGGCTTATATAGTCTTATAGATATAAAAAATGATGACATGACCAATTTTATTACTTTTTTAAAAATAGAAGAATCTGAATGACAACAATTACACTTAATCTAAACCAAAGAAATTAAAAACACAATTAAGTTAAAAAAAAACTGTAGTTAAAGCTGCTGAGTGTCAAACTTCTCTACTGTAAACGTCCCCCAAGGGTACAACTGTTGATTAACTACTATTAATAAATAATAACTTCATATATATATATATATATATATATTAAAAAATATTACAAACTCAAGAATATTAAATGACAATGCATCTCTAAATTTATTCTATAGCTTGATTTTTTTTACTGAAGCTATGGCTTGAGTTAAATAGGTTAAAAAAATATTGTTTCACATTCTTCTAGATTGATTTGGCTTGACTCGCATGTTATTGTTGGGAAAAAACTCTTTTCTTCAAATAGTCAAATACTGATATCAATGTTGGGTAAACACGTACTCTCAAAGTCAAATGCGGAAACTTAATCAATCAAACAGTTAACAAGAAGAAAGACACAATCAATATGTTTTACGTGAAAAAACCTTCATTGAATCTGGAAAGAAAAAGCTCACGGGACACTAGTCTAAGTCAAATATCCACTATAACTGTAATCCGGTTACAATGAATCAAACACACCAAGATGGTGGTACACTCAATCTCTCCAACAATGATGATATTCTAACTCTCAAAGTGTTTCACTCGAGAACTCTCAAATATGCCAAGCACGCAGGCTAGCTCAAATAAGCACTCAAGGATGTCACTTGAGGCTCTCAATTTTGCAGAATCTCTCACGCAGTCAAGTGACAGAACGATGGAGTCACTCTCACGCTCTCTCTCGATTTCTGTTCTGTCTTGGTCTTGGTCTACCCTAATTACACTCTCAACTAATGTATATATAGTGGTAAATTATGTTTGGGGTTTTAGACCCCTCAATTGGGCTTAGGCCAGCATTGAAGGAGTAACCCGTTCCAACAATTCTCCCCCTACGACTTCAATGCGTTGACTTCAAACACAACCTGGCATCTTCAATGCAATAGGTTCAACTCAGCCCAACATCTTCAGCTCTTCAAAACAACTCGGCTTCTCTATCGCGCGGGTTCGACACAACCTGTCAATGCGACAGGTATATCATCTGCCCGACCTCTTCAATGAGACGGGTTCACCAACCCGATACCTTCACAGCAATCTTCAAATTTCCTCGCTAATACCGGCTTGGTCATCATGCCCGACCAATTCTGGTCAGTGTGCACTTTGGCAAGTGCAAGCTGTCCATCTTCCACTATATCCCGGATCCAGTGATATCGCACATCAATATGCTTAGTGCGGGAGTGATAGGTCGAGTTCTTCGCCAGATGAATGACGCTTTGGTTGTCACACTTCAACTCGTACTTGTCCTGTTCATGGCCGAGTTCCATGAGGAACTTCTTCATCCACAACATCTCCTTGCTTGCCTCAGTCACGACAATGTACTCGGCCTTGGTCGTCAAAAAATGCCACACACTTATGCAATTTTGATTGCCACGAGATTGCTCCTCCAGCAAATCTCATCAGATATTTGGTCGTCGACGTCCAAGAATCGGAATCTCCCCTTAAATCAGCATCCGAGTAGCCTTACAGCCCGACTTCACCATCTCCAAGCCGAAGAAATAACTCGGTTGTACCTCTCAGGTACCTAAAGATCCACTTCACTGCTTCCCAGTGCTCCTTATCGGGGTTTGAAAGAAACTGACTCACCATTCTAACTACAAACGCCAGGTCGGGTCTAGTGCAAATCATTGCATACATCAAACTTTCAACGGCGGATTGGTACGGGATCTTCAGCATCTCTTCTTTATCTTCATCAGATCTCAGACATTGCTTCTTATTCAGCTTCAAGTGCCCGGCCAGGGGAGTGCTAACTGTTTTGGCCTTGTCCATGTTGAATCTCTTCAAAATCTTCTCAACGTATTTCTCCTGACTTAGCCACAATAGCTTATTCTTTCTATCTTGGATTATTTTGATTTCGAGAATCTGCTTTGTAGGGCCGAGGTCCTTCATCCCGAAAGACGAGCTCAATGCCTTCTTCAACCTGGGAATCTTCATCTTATCTTGCCCTACAATCAAAATATCATCAGCATAAAGCAGCAAAGTCAGGGAATCCCCGGTCTCATACCTCTTCACAAATACACAGTGGTCGGTTTCAATCTTCACAAACTTGTGCTCGTTCACGAAGGATTCAAATTTCTTGTACCACTGCCGAGGTGCTTGTTTCAACCGGCATACCAGCCCGTCACATCCTGGAGCTTGAAACCCTTCAGGTTGCTCCATATATATCTCCTCCTCCAACTCACCATGAAGGAATGCGGTCTTCACGTCCATCTGTTCTACCTCGAGGTCCATTGAAGCCGCCATGGCTAACACAGTCCGGATCAAAGTCATCTTCACAACAGGAGAGAAGATCTCTTCAAAATCAACACCTTTCTTCTGATTGCAGCCTTTCACCACAATCCGGGCTTTGTATCTTGGCTTCTGCCCATTCTCTTTAGGTTTGATCTTGTACACCCACTTGTTCTTCAAAGCTCGTCTTCCTTTAGGCAACCCGGTCAACTCATAAGTTCGATTCTCATGCACAGAATTCATCTCATCTTGCATTGCCTTCAGCCATTGTTCTTTGTCTGAGCTTGTCACGGCCTCATCATAACTCTGAGGCTCACCATCTTCAGCAATAATGGTCTATTCATCAGAAGGATACCTTGTAGAATGTCTTCTTTCTCTAGTGGGATATCTCGACTGTTCTTCTTCATCAGCCGCTTGAGAACCCAGTTCATCTCGGTCCTCTTCATCAACTTGGACCTCAGTCTCTTGGTCCTCATCAGCTTGTTGCTGGTCATCATTTCCTTCATCGGACTCTCTCTTTGCTTTAGCTTGGACATGAGGGACAAGTTCTTCTCTTCGTACAGGAACCCGGACTTCGGGCTTCGAGATGTCATGAATTATCTCATCTTCATGAAAGACTACATCTCGGCTTCTCACTATCTTCTTGTTGATTGGATCCCAAAGTCAAAACCCGAACTCGATTTTCGGCGAACCGAGGTAAATACATTCCTTAGTCTTTGCATCGAGCTTTGCCCTTTCATCTTTAGGGACATGTACGAAAGCTCGACATCCGAACACCTTCAGGTGATCATAGGTCGCTTTCCGGCCTGTCCAGACTTCTTCAGGAATGTCTCCTTCAAGTGGTCTTGATGGTGAAAGGTTGATTAGATCAACCGCGGTTCTGACGACCTCTCCCCAATATGCTTTTGACAATCTGGAATTGGATAGCATACTCCGGACCTTCTTTTCGATTGTCCTCTCAACAAGCCCATTCAACTGCAGAGTCTTTGGGGGCGTCTTCTCAAGTCGGACCTCGGTGCTAACCACTATTATCAGATAGAAGCACCTTCAACTTCTTGCCAGTCTCCCTTTCTACCATAGCATGAAATTCTTTAAAACATTGGAGTACCTGGTCTTTTGACTTCATCAAATGAACCCACACCTTGCGAGAATGATCATCAATAAAAGAAACAAAGTACTGAGCTCCTCCAAGCGATCTCTCTGACATGGAGCAAACGTCAGTATGGACGAGGTCTAAAATCTGCCTTCGTCGTCTAAATTGATCCGATCTCACAAACGAAACCTGGTGCTGCTTTCCAGCTAGGCAATGTGTGCAGCTCTCTAACACTTGGCCTTTCAACCCAATCAATAGTTCTTTCTTCTCCAAAATCTAGAGTCCTTTCTCGCTCATGTAGCCGAGGCGCTTGTGCCATAGCTCCAGGCTCTGTCCATCCCGGATGGCATTGGTTTCTCCATCAATCTTCCTTCCTTGCATCACATACAAGGAGCCTTCTTTCTTACCTCGGGCCACGACCAAGCTTCCTTTGGTCAGCTTCCATCTACTTTCTCCAATGTAGTTTACTAACCCGGTATCATCTAGCTTTCCAACCGAGATCAAATTCAAACGCATGTCAGGTACATGCCTCACATCTTTCAGCGTAACCCGACACCCTGTATCTGTGGTCAGGGTTACATCACCGACACCAACAATTCGACTGGTCACTTGATTTCCCATCTTCAAGACACCAAACTCTCCTTTCCTGTAAGCAGAGAAGAATCCCTTATGTGGGGTGACGTGGAATGAGGCATTAGAATCAACAATCCAGGTGCAATCATCATGGGCTATGTTCAACATTTCCTCACCAAGGAGGAATATCTCGGCATTTGGGTCAGTAGCCACAGCCGTGGTGCTCTTATCATTCATCTTCTTAGGAACAATCTGATCCGGCTTCACACAGCCGTTCTGTTCATTATTCTTCAGAGCTCGACAATCAGGTCTCTTGTGTCCTACTTTCCCATAGTAGAAGCACTTCAAGTCATGCTTTGGCCTTGACCGGCCTCTGGACCTATCTCATCTGTCACGACCTCGGCTCATGCCACGACCTCGGAAGTCAGACTTTCTTCTATTCTCAGCCACGTTAGCCTTAGACGTGTTAGTTACAATCCGTTCTCTTCTCCTGGCTTCTTCATTCAGGAGACTATCCGTCATGACATCCATCATCAATTTTCCTTCTGGAGCCGAGTTACTCAATATCACTACCAGAGTATCCTAGCTCTCTGGCAGCGAAGTCAACAACAACAAAGGCTGCATCTCGTCATCAATTTTCATGTTGGCTTTGGTCAACTGATTCATGATACCTTTGTAGGTATTTAGGTGCTCAATCATACTCATGCCGTCCTTGTATTCAAGCTTTACAAGCCGGCGAACCAAGTGTGCTTTGTTCCTGGGAGTCTTCTTCTGAATTATGGATTTGAGCTTGTTCCACAAATCGAAAGCATTTGTGAACTCGAACACACGCTTGAAGAGACTTCTATCAATATACTTCCTTATTGTAGCTACTGGCTTCCGACTCATAATCTCTCATTCCTTATTGTAGCTACTGCCTTCCGGCTCATATAGATCTTTGTAGTAAAGATGATCTTCCATCATCGGTCTCCAATAAGTAAAGTTATCTGTGGTCAACTTGAACATATCACCGTCATGAGTGATAGCGCTGGTCTCCATCTCATCTCCTTCAGAACCCGTCGAACCCGGGCTCTGATACCACTGTTGGGAAAAAACTCTTTCCCTCAAATAGTCAAATACTAATACTAACGTTGGGTAAACACGTACCCTCAGAGTCAAATACGAAAACGTAATCAATTAACAGTTAACGTGAAAAGAGACACAATCAATATGTTTTACGTGAGAAAACCTTCCTTGAATCCGGAAAGAAAAAACTCACGGGACACTAGTCCAGGTCAAATATCCACTATAACTATAATCCAGTTACAATGAATCAAACACACCAAGGTGGTGGTACACTCAACCTCTCCAACAATGGTGATACTCTAACTCTCAAAGTGTTTTACTCGAGAACTCTCAAATATGCTAAGCACGCAGGCTAGCTCAAATAAGCACTCAAGGATGTCACTTGAGGCTCTCAATTTTGCAGAATCGCTCACGCAGTCAAGTGACAGAACGACGGAGTCACTCTCACGCTCTCTCTTGATTTCTGTTCTGTCTTGGTCTAGGTCTTGGTCTACCCTAATTACACCCTCAACTAATGTATATATAGTGGTAAATTAGGTTTGGGATTTTAGACCCCTCAATTGGGCTTGGGCCAGCATTGAATGAGTAACTCGTTCCAACAGTTATGGTGAGTCAATCCATATGAGCAAAGCAAACCCATGTTACCTTTTTTTTCTTTCTTTCAAAAACTTTCAAATTTTTATTTTTCCGATATTTATTATTTTCATCATTTTTGTTATGAATTAATATGTTATTGTTGTATTAATTAAGGTTTTCCTATTTCTCTATTTTTTCTTGTCTTTTAAAATAAAAAATTGAGTTAACTCATAAGTCAATTCAGTACTTAACCCATCAACTTGTGGTGACTTAAGCTGAATTATGTATGTTTTTGCTATAAACAAAAAAACAAACTGAGTTGTATGGACTTGCTTTTTTAACAAGAGGTAAGCCCAACCCAAGTTAGCGTGTTTGGTCATGGAGTTATGCAATACATTAGTAATTAGTTATCACAAGTGGTTAAGTCTACTCTTTTTAGCAATAATTTTAGTAAAAAAAAACCTAGCTATATAAATTGTCGATCTCGAACACACTCTGGTCTTTAAATGGTGCTGAAGAAACAAGGCAAAGCAAAAAAATATTGGCGAGGTAAAAATTTGAAGGAATTAAAAGGTGAGGAGGAAGAAGGGTGTGTAGACGTAGATGGTGTCCCATTAAAGTTTGAACTTTTTGGGCCAATGCATTGTTGTGGGCTGGCCTATATGATTTGAAGGGCTATTTTATCCTGCATCCTGCCATTATTACATCTTCTATATCGCATTATATTTTAGAAAGTCCATTCTAAAATATAAATTTATATTTTAAAATAGACTTTACTGAATGTAATGAGAAGTGTACAATATGTAATAGTTGGAGTGCAGGATATAGTGCCGATTTCAAGTTGTAGATGACAGACAATTTATGGGCTAGCTGTGCAAGTGTGCATGTGGGAATTTATTTCTTGTATTCCTATTATTTATCCTATATTTTCCATTGTATTTCGGAATGCAAATTTATATTTTAGAAAGAACTTTCAGAATAAGAGCATGGGATACAATAGCCATGCATGTGTTAGAGGCTAAAAGTAAGAGATCAAGACAAACGCACTTTAAGATTACCAAGACAAAATTTCCTATCTCACTCACTCATTGTGTTTATGACCTGTGTGAAAGACACCCGCACTTCATACACATAACATGGTGAACTGGTGGTGGCTAAGAAACCATGCATATATGCAATAGGCAACAACACTATATATGAAAATATTAAGAAGAGAGGGAAGAAAAGAACGAAAGAGACCACAAACTTTGCTTTGGTCTTGCTTTTATATATTGACAAGGGGTCCATGTATATTAACCAAAAAAAAGTCTATCTATCACATTTAAAATAAAATGTTTCTCTTAAATTTTACTTTATGTTTCACTCACGTTTGCTTAATATTATAGTCTATTGTTTAGGACTTAGGACTTAACTTAAGAAAGGGGAAACATAATTCCAATTGTCTTCAAGTGAATAATCACCAGACTAAATAGCCTTTGTGACATTAACAGTTTGGTCTGAATAGAATTTTGACCTGTTTTTGTTACGCTAGATTCTCCACCAATGGGGCCCGTGCTTACAATTACAACAAGGTCCATGGTAAGACCCAAACACTTATTAAACTACTAACAAAAACCTTAAAATATTTAATATATTTCTTCTAATATATTTTTGGGATTTTGTAAATAGAGTGTAAGGAAAACATTTTTTAAATGTATTTCTTCTAATTCATTTTCTATTTGTTTAGATTTTTTGGAGAGGAAGAATGAAATTATTATAAGAGTAATTCTTTTAAAGTTATTTTTTATTTTTTATTTTTTATTTTATTTTTTTAATATTTAATGATTATAATAAATAACTAATTTTAATCATTAAATTTTAAGAAAATGAGTGATGAAAATAAGAAATAATTCTAAAAAATAAATACACTAAGTTAATTTCTCATTTTTTTAAATTACAAAATTATGAGTATAACTTATTGAATAAGAAATGACACCCACCATAAAATATGATTTCTAATTAATAACATTCAAAAGATTGAGTGGTCATGATAATTTTTAATAAATTTTGGTTAATAATAAAGATTGCATTAAAAAAAGTGGATTATATTTCTTATCTATGAATACGTTTAGTCGTTATTTGTTATTTTGACAAACTAAAACTAAAAACAAGAGCTGTTATGTTAATTACTTAATTTTTTTTTAAAAAAAAATAAAGGCTTATGTATAACCTATATACACATCACATTCACATGAACAGGGTTATCATTGATTTGCATTTTCAGTCATTTATTAAAAACTTGGTCGAGACTTAATCTTATTGTATATTCTACTCAATATTCTTAAGAATCAGGGAGAGATTTACTTTTCAATAATGATGCATGAACACTCTCATCTTATTTGATACTAAGAAAAAAATATAAGAGAAAAAGCAAGTAGGAAATTTATTTGAGCAGCTAATGAAGTAATGTCTCTAACTCAGTTTTTTTTTTTAACTGCATCTAATTCTTTTTGTTCTATTGGTGATTCATGATTAACAGGAAGATCGGGCAATGAAGGTGAGAAGACATTTGCGATTATTAGTAGGAGTAACTATACTCATTATTTTAAAGTTTGTATCCAAAAAGTGTCAAATTTAACAAAGTAATTAACAAAATCATTATCAAGGAGAAGAAAATTAAATAAGTTATGGAGATAAAAAACCAATTTTTTTATAGAAGTTAAAATTAACTTGTATATCACATTTTTAAAAAATTCCCTTATTTAATTTATTCATAGAAGTGCGTTTGGATAAAAAATTTTAATTGGGAAAAGTAATTTATCAGAAAATTTAAAACTTTTTGCTCCGTTTCCATTATCAATGAGTACTCCGACCTCTGCTACTCTCATGATACCCACCTCAAGCGCCTCTCCGTGAATGAGGTTCAAAATTTTGAAAATGAAGAAATTTAATTTCTTTATCCAAACACAAAATTTTGAAAATAAAGGAATTTTAATTGATGCATTTTAATTTCCCTAGATTCTAAATTCCCTGAAATTTTAAAATATTTCATCCAAACATACTCTAAACATAATAAAATTAAACATTCTTGCCTTTAAAAAGTCCTAAGAAGAAAATTTTACAATTGAAAAAATATCACAAAAATGTTTTGCAGTTAAATGACCAAAAGAATAATAATAGAAAAAAGCATTCTTATTGCTAGCCTATGTGTCTCATGCCAATGTGAACCATAAGGCGGATCTAAGTCTCAATACATAAATTTTTTGTATTGATTGATTCCTTCTTCAAAGAAATAAAATGCAATTTCTACAGCAGAAAACAAAAATTTCTCTAAGAACACATGTACAACAATTACAATGCAAAATGATTTTGTTAAATTCTTCACCAAAATCCAGTGATCGAAAAAAATAAGTTAAATATCTCATCTTTTGTATACTTAAATAAAAGATAGTTAAAAAATTCATGACTTCTAAAGAAAGGTTAAGCAAGAGCTCCAATGCACTTGGGTCAAACTTGTGAGCAAAGACTTGGGTCAAACTTGTCAGCAAAGAGGTAACAAAAGGGATCCAATATTCCTTATAGACTGTATAAAAGCCACAGTTATATTGGCTCTTCCATAGGTTGCTGGATGAGGACCCAACATTGACCAATCAACCCATGGAACATGTTGAGGAAGGTTGGAATGTAATGTTCATCTGGGTAGCAAGCAGGCTTACATGCCTCTTCCTTCGAACACAAGCCTGTCCTTGCTTTCCAGATTGGCCATATAACATGTTAAAAACATATTTCACCACCTCCATGTTTTCCTGCTCTAACCATTTCTCCACCCAATCTGCGAAACTGTATTCAGCAGCTGCGATTCGAAGTGAAAGGTTTGAACCAAAACAAATTCGTTGTGCTTCCATGCAAGTGGAATGTGTTTGGTAGTTTCGGCTTCAACTCCACAAAAATGGTAGACATTGCCACACATAAGGAAACAACATAGGATCTCAAAACTAATTGACGAAGACAATGAAAAAGGTGAAGGAGGTTGATGAACAAAGTGAGAAACCAGTTGAAGGTCGTGCAAGAGGGAGCTGCAAATTTAACAAATAGAATGGGAGTATTTTGGGGATGTGAAAGTAAAACCGTAAGGTGTGATGAGAATAAAGAGGAATGCAAATAGAATGACCTTGACATAGATACTAGAAGGCCCAAAATGATACTATCGACTTCTCTCAAATCATACAAATGCTCTTCCTTTACCAATGCTTTTATCCCCACGCATTGCACGAGTTAGATCGAGATTTGATTACATAATTAATTTACAAATAAGAAAATAAATTTAACCACACTCATTGATACTATAAAGTAAATGTTAAAACTATAATTTAAATATTAATGTCTTTTATGTAACTTTTTTTATCCTATATAATAAATATTTATTTATATAACTTTTATGTTAATTTGTATATATTATGTAAAATTTTGATTGACCCACTACTAAAAAATAAGTTTTGAACGCTATCATTTTAACATCAATTTTATAAAAATTGATATTAAAATTGTGCAGTGACATAATTGTAAATAAATTGAGTTTGTTAACATTAATTTTAAAAAAATCAATGTTGTTTTAATTATTAACATCAATTTTTAAAAAATTGATGTTGTGTATATACGTTATCATCAGTTTTTATAAAAATCCATGTTTTTTCAAATTAAAATCCCTAATTCCCTTTCCTTTTCCCACACCTTCAGCTTCAGCTTCGATAACAAACACAGTCATTTTCGATGGCAGATGCCTGGAAAAGATATAAGCCCACAAGACTTCTCTCTCCAAAGCTATTGTTCCTGCTCTTCTCATCATCATCTTCTTCTTTGCATTCCTTACCTCACACCCCTCAAACCTTTCAAACCCCGCCACCACCCTTACCGCCTTCAACACCTGCCTCTCCTTCAATGCAATCTCCCCCTTCGACTGCACTGCCTCCCTTCAGGCCCACCCCGTCGTTGCCAACACTGTCAGGGTCGGTCCTGAAAATTCTTTGGCCCAGAGCGAAGTGAAAAAAATGGGCCCCTAACACACAAATTTTTTGAAATACAAATAATATTAAAACTAAGGAATGAAAAAATGGGTCCCTAACACATAAATTTTTTGAAATACAAAATAATATTAAAACTAAGGGATGGAAAAAATGGGCCTCTAATACAGGAATTTTTTATTATTATTATTTTTACTTAAACTATTGGTGCAAAAAATTTTGGGCCCTGGGCGGGCGCCTTGCTCGCCCTGCCCCAGGGTCGGCCCTGAACACTGTCAAGGGTGTCCGCTACCCCTTCCTTTTCTCACTCTTGGATTTCAGAACTCACAAGAACATCATAAGGATGCTCAAGGGGAAACCCTTTTGGAAACCTGACATCTCTGTTACGGTTCATGAGGTTCTCGAGAAGGTCAGGAGTGAGGGTAAGGATGGGTGTTCTGTCAAGGTTGGTGCCAATGTCGGCATGGTGTCCTTTGCCACCACCGTTATGGGGTTTCGGGTTCTGGCTTTCAAGCCTATGTTCGAGAATTTGCAGATGATCTGTGAAGAGGTTTACTTCAATAAAGTTGCGGATTTGGTCACTGTCTTCGAGGTCGTTGCATCAAATAGCGTTGGCCACATTATCGTTCACAAGGTCACTTTTCTTGTTATTATTTTATTTAATTTTGATTTGCCTTTGAATTTTGGTTTTTGGTGAGTTTATATACTCAACTATAATGAGGGATTGTAGAAGAAGGCTTAGGTTAGTTGGAGTGTTGGATAGTAATCTAATTAGCTCATAAGATAATTATCTAAAGTGCAGAGATAAAAGTGGAGGAGGTTGTTTATGGATAAGATAAAAAAAAAAGATGAGGTTAGTTTGTTGATTTTGATGTAGTACAAATACAAATAATCCTTTATGTGAGTGCATAATGATATGCTCTCTAGATTTGTTCTGGATCATGTTTGTCAAATTCATCTATTTTACGAATGTCAATGGTTGTTGACTTGTTGATTTTAAGAATGAATGCAGAAGTGTTATGGGAATATTTTTGTATTTGTCTTCATTTTCTAGTTTACTTATTAGTCTATTTTGACTAACTGCAACTATGCATCGATTCATTATAGATTGTGAAATTGTGATTATCAACAATCAAGACAAAGTTATCTGGAATTCTGAATTATTAGTCATTTGCCTGTTGTGTTTGCTTCGAGGTTTAGAAGACTCAGATAAGTGGTAGGACTTTCCATGATGGATATAGTTAGTGACACATGAATATTTCCCTCCAAATAATACCATAAACATTAAACCTTTTGTCTATTTAAAAATATATTCAGAAAACATTCCATACTTTGTATTTTACAATAGAATTTGGTATAAAATATTTGCTAGGGAAAAAGGTCATTGCCTAAATCAATTTAATGAAGATAAATAGGGGTTGTAAAGAGGCTTTAATACAAAGGACCTTCGATCCTAAGTGCTTAACCTGGCAGGTGAAAGAAAGCCCATGGATGGTTTTTATGTAACTTATATTTTTTTGACAGGAAAGTGGTCGAACTGGCCGAGATGAACTTCCTTCTGAATGCCTATTGTACTTTAGACTTGGTGATGTTCCCTGTCAAGTGAAACCTTGCAACTCTTTTGACTATAAATTTGTGCATAGGTTTGTCGATTTATCTTTGTGAAATGTCCCATGGAAGCTGGCCATGTGTTGCTTGGTAGACCTTGACAATATGATAGCGATGTTGTACACAATGGGGTCACCAATCAATATTATTTCTTGCATAAAGGTTAAAAGGTAGTTCTCTCACCTTTGTTTCCAAGCGAGGTGTGTGAGGATCAAATAAAAATGAGATTGAAAAGAGAAAATGAAAAGAAAATTAAAGAAGAAAAGAGTCCTTTGAGAGAGAAAAACCAAAAAGAAAAAGATGGCGAAAAGAATGAAAAGAGAGAACAAAAGAGTGGAAAAAAATTATTAATAAAAGAGACCTAAGGAGGTCAAAAGAGTGATGCTACCTAGACAACAAATGTATTTACTCTTTCCAAATTACATGTGTTTGTCTTCTAGTGCCCTTGAGTTGTCTCCAGGTTTTGATACACTTTTAAAGGAGTTTGAGGATGTCTTTCCAAAAGACATACCCCATAGCTTACCTCCTTTAAGAGGAATTGAGCATCAAATTGATCTTGTTCTAGGAGCTTCACTTCCTAATAGGGCTGCCTATAGGAGTAATTCAGAAGATACCGAGGAGATTCAAAAGTAAGTTAAAGAGTTGATGCAAAAAGGATGGGTGAAGGAAAGCTTGAGTCCATGTGCAATGCCGGTCATCCTAGTCCCCAAGAAAAATGACAAATGGAGGATGTGCACGGATTGTAGACTCATCAACAACATCACTGTGAGATATAGACATCCTATCCCTAGACTTGATGATATGTTGGGTGAACTTCATGGTTCTTGTGTTTTCTCCAAAATAGATTTGAAAAGTGGCTTTCATCAAATTAGAATGAGAGAATGTGATGAACGAAAACCCGCTTTCAAAATGAAGTTTGGACTTTACAAGTGGTTGGTCATGTCTTTTGACTTAACCAATGCACCAAGCACTTTCATGCAACTCATGAACCATGTTTTGAGGCACTTTATTGGCAAATTTGTGGTTGTTTACTTTGATGATATTTTGATTTATAGTTTAACAATGGATGACCACTTATACCATGTTAGGAGTGTCTTGGAAGTGCTTAGACATGAAAACTTGTTTGTTAATAGGGATAAATGCACATTTTGCACTAATTAAGTGGTGTTTTTAGGTTTTGTTGTGAGTGGTAAGGGCGTCCAAGTAGACGATGAGAAAATTAAAGCTATTAGAGATTGACCAACACCCCAAAATATGAGTGATGTGATGAGTTTTCATGGGTTAACTAGTTTTTATAGACGTTTTGTCAAAGAATTTAGCACTATATCATTTCCATTAAATTACATTGTTAAGAAAAATGTGGTATTCAAGTGGGAGAGTGAACAATAGAATGTCTTTAATGAATTGAAGGAAAAGTTGACAAATGCCCTCATTTTTGCTCTACCAAATTTTCAAAATCTTTTGAAATTAAATGTGATGCATCCAATGTTGACATATGTGTTGTTTTGTTACAAGAAGGTCACCCAATTCCTTATTTTAGTGAAAAACTTAAGGGTACTATTTTGAATTATTCCACCTATGACAAAGAATTCTATGCACTTATTAGAGCTTTGCAAACTTGGCAACACTATCTCCTTCCTAAGGAGTTTGTGATTCATAATGACCAGGAGTCACTCAAACATTTGAAAAACCAAGGAAAACTTAATAAGAGGCATGCCAAATGGGTAGAGTTTTTGGAACAATTTCCTTATGCGATTAAACACAAGCAAAGCAAGGCTAATGTTGTGGCCAATGCACTTTCAAGGAGATATGTTTTAACTTCCATGCTTGAAACCAAGATGTTTGGATTTGATCACATAAAGGACTTGTATTTTGAAGACCATGACTTCTCTAAATTGTTTGAGTTGTGTGCAAAGGGGTCTCAACAAGGTTTCTTTAGGTATGGCGAATATTTGTTTAAAAATAAAAGATTGTGTTTGCCTCAAAGTTCTTTGCGTGAAATCATAATTTGTGAAGCTCATAAATGGAGGTTAATGGGACATTTTGGGGTAGAAAAGACTTTAAACATATTGCATGAACATTTATGTTGGCCTAAAATGAAACATGATGTCATCAAATTTTGTTCTAATTGCATTGTGTGTCATGAGGCCAAGTCCAAAGCCATGTATCATGGTTTATATACTCCATTGCCAATTCCTACCTCACCTTGAATGGATATTTTTGTGGATTTTGTATTTGGACTTCCATGGTCCAAGAGAGGCATGGATTCAATTTTTGTGGTTGTTGATAAGTGTTCCAAGATGACAGACACATTTCATTCCATTTCACAAAGTGGATGATGCTTGTTATGTGACAGATCTTTTCTTTAAAGAAGTAGTGCGTCTTCATGGATTACTAGGAGCATTGTGTCAGATAGGGAATCTAGGTTTTTGAGCCACTTTTGAAAAACTTTGTGGGGAAAACTTGGAACTAAGCTTCTTTTCTCCACCGCGTGTCATCCTCAAACTGATGGACAAACCGAGGTTACCCCATGTAGAATTTGCTTATAATAGTGTAACCAACTCTACCACTTCTTTTTCTCCTTTTGAGGTTGTTTATGACTTAAATCCTTTATCTCTTGATTTAATTCCTTACCTGATGATTCTTCTATTTTGAGCAAGGATGGACTTTATAGAGCCACTTTTGTTAAGGATATCCATGAAAAGGTGCAGAATAAAATTGAGAAGAAGATGAAGCAATATGCACGACATGCCAACAAAGGGAAAAATGTCATGGTATTTGAACCTGAATATTTGGTTTGGGTACATTTAAGATAGGATAGGTTTCCTTCCTAAAGGAAATCTAAACTCCAACCTAAGGGTGATGGACCTTTCAAGCCCCTTAAGAGGATTAGTGACAATGCTTACAAGATTGACTTGCCAAGTGAGTATGGGGTGAGTTCTAGTTTTAATGTTGATAATCTTTCTTACAAGTGTTTTGAATGCAAATCCTAGGATGGATTCTTTTAAAGAAGGAGGGGATGATAGAGGACTATCCAAGGAGTATGAAGTTCTAAAAGCACTCCATGGATTGAAGGGTCCAATGACAAAGTCCAAAGCCAAGTTTCTTCAAGAAGAGATGATCAAGAGAATCATGGCTGAACTAGTTAACAAGGGCAAGGATGAAGGAAGATACAAGGAGCTGAATTGGAGCACCTTGAATATTATTAGCGAGCTTGCTTAGCGCGCAGGACTCACTTAGCACAATGCCTTGGGCCACTTAGCGCGTAGGTCGCACTCAGTCCAATTTCTTGGTAGAGAGTTTTTTAGGCTTAGTGCGCGTGGCTCGCTTAACGCAATGTCTTGGCTCGATTAACGCACATGTCACGTTTAGCGCAATTCCTTGGCAAAGACTTTTTGGGCTTAGCGTGCTACCTTTGCGAGAATTTTTATAATTTTGTTTATTTTTGTAATAAGCTTAATTGTTACCAAAAATAGGCTTAAACTGTGCATTTTAGGTGTTTGTTAGATGCCTAACTCTATAAGTACTCAATTATTTGCTATTTTTGGACAACTTTGATTAATGAAATTAAACATGTGCTTGAATTGAGAGCTTAGCCTCTTATTGGTTCTTGACCGGATCCAAATCAATTCTTATCAATGAAGCTTTCCTTTGTGATGAATCCTCCTCCGACTTATCACTCTGTTATGGATTGTGGCGTCATTCATCATTATATTCTTAATCTTCACCATTTTTCAGTTTAAGTCTTTGAACAACAATTCATGGAATCTTGAAGTTTGCAATTCGGAAACGATCCAATCCAAGCATTCATGTCTTGGTAGTCATCATGAAGTCCCACATTGGAAAGAAAGAGAAGAGATGCACCACTTGTTGGCTATAAATAACCATTCATTTGTCTTATGTACTCACATTTGAATTGAATAAAAACTTTGCACTTTTAAAAGTGTGTGAGAGGAAGTTCCTCTTGGGTTCTTAATTGGACCAAACATTGATTCTTATCAAAGGTTTCTATAATCTTTGTGGCGAATCGTCACGGGACTTATCACTCTTCATAAGGTGTGACGTCTTCTTCCTATGAAGTTTGTCTTTATCTTTGTTTCTCTTCGTTAAACACTTGGCGTACACCTTTTTCTTTTGTTATAACAAGAAGTCTTTTCGAGGATGATCCGTAAAACAATGAACCCTCGTATTGATTCATATCATCATGTTTGTAGCAATTCTTTTAGCCGAGGCAACTCTTTTGCCTAACATTGATCGGTTTTTTCCATTATCATAAAATTGGTTGGAACAAAGGTGGTCCTTGTGCAGGTAGATCAAATTCTGGAATTTTAGAAATCACAATATTTTAAAAGGAAATTAAAGTCTCTCATATCTAATATGTGAACATTTTTGTGATTGAGTAAGTTGTGCCTTTGTTTGTGTATTGGTCTATAGCATATATTGTTTTCTTTTAGTGAGTGGTTCTTTCTGTTTTTTTTTTATAAAAAAATTCGAAAATAAACTTTCACCCTTTTTAGTTTAAGGTTGTACATAAATGAGGCCCCATGCATGAGGCTGTAAATAAACTTACTATGGACGAAATTGTACCCAATATATATTTTATGTTACATGTAACTGTTTCTGAAAAATATCTTGATAGTCACTTAGTCTTTGTTAATGGAATCATATTGTTTTTGTCTTTGATGTAGAAGTTTAAATTTAATGACACTTTCTTAGTACTTTTATCTAACAGAAAATTGCTTTTAATATATATGATCATAAAGGATCATCCACAAGCCAAACCGTTTTGTGCAATAGCAATATATGTGAGCTACAGAGACAATGCCCTTCATCTGATGACATCTGTCCAAACTATCTTACTCTACTTTAGGAGTTTGGCAAAAAATTCATCTCTAGGACGTTTGATGATACCCACAATAATAACATGTCCACATCCAAAATGATCCTTGAAATTAAACTATTATTTCACAATCATAACTTCTGTTTAATTATTCTTTGAAACTGCTAGGTATAATCAACTTTAGACTGGTGCATTTTTGGCCAATATGTGGTAGTTCTGGCCAAGTTTAGACTGGTGCATTTTTGGATGGGGCGACTTCAAATAGTCTATTTGGACTAGGAATGTGTAATGAATTTGTCCCAAGTATCCTAGCCAAAGAAGGGCTCACTTTGAATTCTTTTTCAATGTGTTTTGGATCTGATGGTCTTGCAGTTTAGAAGAATCATGTTTAGGGATAATAGCAGTTTGGTCCAAGGAAAGACACCATTCAACCTCGGGGCATTGCAGTAAGTAGTTATTCTTCTCTCCTTTTAGTCTAAACAAGAAGTGAATAAAAATTGAAATATTAAAAAAAATGTTTTTCTTTTTTCAAAATATTTCAAAAGGTACACAAAATAAAAAAAAAATAGGACAATTTTGAAGCTTTTTGTGGAATTGAATTTTTAATTAAGTTCAATTCTCATTAGTAAAAAAGTAGTACACCAAAAAATACAGATAATTCACCATCTTTATGTACAATTTGTGTCCCATTCAAATTATCTTCAGTACGAGTCAAGGGAACAAACCCCTATTCTATGGTTTTCCTATTAGGTGCATACTGAAACATTCCAAAAAAGAATAAAAATGAATTATTGTTGGCTGAATTGGTATTTAAAAAGACTTTAGTTTGATTCAAGTTGAGGCTCATGACATGCCTTGACCTTAAAATGTAGTACCCTCCATTTTCCTAAACTTATTTGGTAAAAGAAAAAGAAACATACAACATAAAATTTAGAAGAAATTATTGAGTCTAACTTAATTTAACTCGTGCTTATTTTAACATGTATATTTCTTTTCAGCCCTACTTATAACATCACTGATACCCAAATTATTGTGGGAGGAAATGTTGTTGATCTTGAGTTTCATGCAATATTTTACTCTAGTACCTCGTTCATATACCTAAACGACCCGACTTATAAGCAGATTACTAACAGTGTAAGTAATCTTGATTATAGTTGATTAAGAAGGTAACTAGAGTTTCATGTGACATGAGTTTTTTTCCATTAATGATCATTGATAACTAGAGCTTCATGGAACAGATAAATGTAACAAAGAATGCAAGTGATTATCATTTGTCATCTTACTAATTGATGTGTTATGTAGCATAAGTTTATAGAAAGTTGTTAATTAAGAGATGAGTTGATGATGATTAGTTTCTATTTACCATATAATGTCTTATGGATGTTCAATTTGAATTGAGAACTAAAACTGTCTTTTAAATTAAATAGGAAACTCACATACTTAGTTGTTTATACCAAGGAGCAATTTAATGAGAGAACAATAATTTGAATTTGTGAGTTTTATTATTCTATTATTAGCCAATTTGAGCAATGAAGTAGAATTTTTGTGACTTTCATTTATGAAATTGATGATTGAAAGGCTTGACGATAAGATGACTTGCCTTACATGTTAAAAAGTGATTGGTTCTAGGTTCTGGTTGATCCTAGAGTGACTCTATAAGGCTGTAAACTGACTGGCTTGTGCTCAATCCATAGTTATGTTTAAGTATTAATGTAATCAGTTATATATTAAATTTTGATTAATCTAATTGACTAATTCACTGGTACTATTGTGATTTGTTGGTGCTTGTAGTTCAGGGATGTTTTGGGGAAAGGAGCAATGAAAACTATGTATAGGGCATTTGATGAATTAGTAGGGATTGAAGTGGCTTGGAACCAAGTCAAGCTTGGTGATGTCTTTCACTTACCAGAGCAACTCCAATGCCTTTATTCAGAGGTTTATCTCCTTAAGCACCTCAACCATGACTCTATGATGATCTTCTATGGTTCTTGGATCGATATCAACAACAAAACCTTCAACTTCGTCATTGAATTGTTCACCTCCAGCACCCTTAAAGAGTAATCAATCAGTACGTAAACCTTGTTTACTAATCAATGTAGCTTAACTTAACCATCTATATTTCATAAATTATATTATATTTGTGTTAACATACTATGTATTTATGTGTATAGGTATAGGAAAAAGTACAAGAGGGTTGATATCAGAACAATTAAGGATTGGGCTTGCCAGATTCTAAGTGGTTAGGAGTATTTACATAGCCATAATCCTCTTGTGATACATAGAGATCTTAAATGTGACAACATCTTTGTCAATGGCCATCACAGGAGGGTCAAGCTAGATTGGTGACTTAGGCCTGACAACTATACTTAAAAGCTCCCAACATGCACACAATGTCATAGATAATGCCTCTTGCTTTATTTTAGCAGTTAAAATAAGTAAGAATCAATAGATAATTCAATATATGAAAGTGTGGCAGTTTAGATCAGTAATCTAGACGTTGCTTCTATAAACTAAAATTTTGTGTTTGATGTGAATCATCAGACACACTAGAATTTTGTGTTGCTAGGGGTGGCAGTGCAGCCCACCATTTTGCAGCACAATCTAATCACACTGGTATTTTCACTGCCCCGAATTCTATGTCTTTTTAATGCCTTAGTTTAATCAATTCAGAACATTATGTGTTTTTAAGTAGAATAAAATGTTTTTTTATGTGAATTAATATATTTAAGAAACATTTTTTTTAGCTTATAATTTTATGATAGGGTTATCTCCTTAGGGAATAGAATCAATATATAATTCAATATATTAAAATGTGTAATTTATTATTATCATCATTATTATATTTTTTTTACAAAAAATAACATTAGTTGATCTAAAACTGATGATATTTTTCACATTGATTTAGGTCAAAATCAACTTGATAAGCACATTTAACATTAATATTGTCAAAAATTAATGTTTTCTATAATTTTCAAAATTGATTTTTTCATAATCGATATAGAAAGTACGTCAGAATACATAAAAGAGATGAAATTTTACTTTACTAAAAAACATAATGCTTTTGTATTAATGTTTTTTTTTTTATATTTTAAAAGTTCTCAACCGAATCATTAATTACTTTTGAAATTTTCCTTGAAAATATTATTCTTCAAATCTCAACTTTAATTACGCAAAGAAAATGAATTAAAATTCATTTTTTATTTCAAATAGAAGCTACTTTCTGTAAAGTCAAATGATTTCTTCTCAAATTTATAACTTTATTATTTTCTTCCACAAATTTAAATAATTTATATTTTAATTAGTTTTGAATTATTTATACATATTTTCCTAATTTTAATTTTTCTTTTAGTTTTACTATAATTAAAAGTCAAAAGATTCTTGTATAATTGACAATATATTTTTAAGTATTAATAAATTTTATATAATGTATAAATAATTTTGATATTCAAATGTATGTAAATATTTTTATTATAAATTTAGTAGTAAAGCTATTATTAATATTTGAGCATTTATCTACTTATTATAATTAAACACATTATTAAAATTAAAATGCATATATTTTATAAAAAATAAAAATTATAGTCTATTCTAAAAATAAATATTCATTTACTAATTACAAATAAAAAATATATTTTCTACTTATACCGAATTAATCTCTAATGTATAAACTTGTAATGAAAAATTGTCTTGTGGATTCCGATTTCCGAAAACTAAAATAATAGTACATCCTTGTTTATTTATTTTCAATTGTAATAAATCTTTATACTCATACTACATATGTATTTATTCAATCTAATCAATTCATTTTAAAGCATTCTTTATCCGATCCCAGATGAAACAAGTATGATCTGGATTAACTATTGCACTCCTAAGTCTCGGGTTTGGTATGAAGCACACAAAACATTTGTTTTTCATAACCTTTCGAGAAAAATGATTTTAACTTATTCATAGTTCGATCAAAGATAAATAGAATTGGACAAGAAGCATTTTCACAAGAATCAAACACATATTCATAATTTAATCAACTTTAAGATATTAATCATTTATATTTAATTACTTAACTTTAATTATGGCTACCAATCATATATGATGACGACGATGATGTTATTGCTAACGTTTTCCTTACCAACTTGTCTTAATTATGGCTACCAATCAAGAATTAATTAGTGAATTACTATTATTACACAACAGTTGTGTGCATGCATTGCATGATTGAACTAACGTGTTTCAAATATAATGACGTGTTTGATAGAACTAACTTCGAATGCAACGTTTATGACACAACAGTTTTGTGCATGCATTGCATGATTGAATTTCCATGAAGCTACCTGAGAAGAAAAATATTATATAAATAAAATGAGTTGGTATATGGACATGAAATGTGTACTAAGGATGAGAGAAATCAATATTAATTATATTTATATAAATAATGAACGATCAGGGTTTAACTTAAATAACACTCTTGTCGAACAAATTATCATCAAATGCATGTACGTCGGATGGATCTCAAGCTGTTTTGATGGTGGTTGAAGGAGGACCGGTGACGATATTTAATTAACACTTGTAATTTTTTATTTTTTATTTTGTGGAAAAGTGGAAATATAGTTGTGGAGGGGAGGGATCCAAGCAATGAGTGATTAACAACAGTAATATATAGTTGTGGGGTACAAAAGCTTCTTGTTGTGTTGCAAGCTCACAGTAACAACATCTACTTGATTCAAAGCACGAAGGATAATCTCTTTAGCAGACAGATGCACATTATTAAAATTTAAAAATAACAGCATTTCTATTCCTCCATAAGTTATTTAGCAAAATAACAAAAAGCAGGGACCATCTTCTACCCTTCATCATAACATCTGACTTAATATGAGCAAGCATCCAGTCATAAAAATTCAGCAAGAAAAAAAAATCAGGGAAATTGGACATGATATTAACTTCTTCCCAAAACTTATAAGCTGCTGGACAGAAACGAAAAATGTGATCAATATCTTCCACCTGATTGCTACACTGAACACACTCATCACTGTCAGACAAATGCGTTCTCCTCCTCTCTGCATTCGTAAGAAGACCAGAATTTCCTAACTTTCATAAGAAAAGCCGAATCCTCTCTGGCCCATGCCACTTCCACAAGGCTTTGAAAAAGGGGTTAGGATTCCCCAAGTGCCCTCCATAAATGCTTTTATATGCAGTAGCCAAGGAAAAGCTCCCATCAGAGGTGTTAGCCTAAGAAAAACTATCAACTCCTTTCATAGAATGCGGCGGGGCTATCACTCTAATCCAATTGCACAGGTGAGGGGAAATAAGGCCGACACCCCAGAAGCTGTAACATAGTCAGAAACAACTTTGAAGCTTGGTCAGAGGAATCCCTTTGGTGGCATTAAGTTTAGGAGACCATGGTTAGGAATCCAATGATCATTCCAGAAACTAACAGAATTACCATCCCCCTATCAACATCAACATCAACAACACCTTTAACCCAAGTTAATTGGGGTCGGTAGTAAATGAACCCAATGATAAATCGAAAATAAGACAAATGAGAGAATTACCATCCCCCTATATTCCAGATTAAATTCTTCTGCACCTCCTTCCAATTATTACAAATACCCCTCCACGCATTTGATCCAATGTTAAGTCAAAAGACATTTATATCTTAAAGACAAATCATGATTTTTAATTATTTTGATTAGATATAAATAATTCAAATGATAGAAGTTGCGTCAAAAGAAGCCTACAATTGAAAGACGTTGATTCTCATCAAAATGTTTGCTATGTTGTTACAGACCTACTATAATGAAAAAAGTGATTTCCCTACTGAAGTACAAGACACGCTATCCTATCAGCATGAATTTTGCATGAAGAAGACACATGCTAGCATTAAATGCCACAAGGGCTCAAGATTTCAAACGAAGAACAAAGTGAAGAATCCAACTATTGAGAGACAATGAATACATGGAGATGAATGTTATATATAGAAGTTTTGAAGAAACAAGATATGAATACCTACGCAAATCATTCTTTCATTCTTTTTTCTAAAGTTTTTTGTAAATTCTTGCAAAGATACAAAGCTCTCAAAACACCTTGTATATCTTGAGAGAAAAGACTAAAAGTGTTAAGTGATATATCCATATGTTAAATGATCATATTTTAGTCAATAAGCAACCTTCTAACAAATCCTGTTAATTAGTTTAGAGTCAATAGTGACTTGGTAGAACAAAGAATATTGGGTTGAAGTCAAACTTGTGGTAGAGCTTGCAAGTGTAAGAACTAGAAGTGACAATGAACAATACTTGTAACTTTCATAAGTTAATGAAAACTTGGTAATGATTAAGAACTGCACATAGTCTTGAGTTAGTGATGAATCAATATAATTTCTTTATGTGCTCTCTTGTTTAAACCGACAAAGGGTTCTTGAATTTTTTTTTTAGATATCACAACTTTTTAAATAAAATTATTTTTCTCATCATCTGATCTCGATATATTCATCAGACGATAAAAGTATTTTAAAGTTCGAAGAAAAACTATAAATTTCTAAAAACATAATTCAACCCTTGTTATTTTGTTATTTGCTTCTACATCCAAGTCTCTTATCATAAACCAATGGGAGCACCTTTGTTCCACATTTATATTTGGCTTTGACAACACACACCCATAACTCATTATGCTTATGGCAGAGGTCCCAACCCAACTTAATCATGAAAGCATTATTGAAATTTCTAGCAGTTCTTAAACCCAATCCACCATTGTGTTTGGAAAGACAAATTCTCTTCCAAGCTACTGAATGAATATTACAATTGTTCGCTATCTCCCCCCAATATAAATTGTCTACACTTCCTATCAATCTCATCATAGATGGCAGTAGGCATATACATGGTCTGAATAGCATAAGACAGAAGAAAGAGCCGGCAAAACAGATTTCACCAGAGTAGTTCTCCCCGCAAAAGACAAATGGGAAGCTTTTCAAGTAGACAACCTTCGATCAATTTTAGAAAGCAGAAATTGATATGTATCTTTATTAGCCCTTTTTTGAAGAATAAGGATACTAAGATACTTATCCATATCATCAGTATTGCTAAACCCAGACATGTTGGTCAACTCCTATGTTGTCTCCAACCAACATTTTAGAAAAGAAGATGCAGGTCTTATCTTGGTTGACTTTCTGGCTAGAGCTCATACAAAACAGATTCATAACATGTTTAATTACTCCAATTTGATTAGATGATGCCTCTGCAAAGAGAAGGAGGTCATCTGCAAAAGCCAATTGAGAAATTTTGGGAGCCCCTATGGCAATTTGAATTAGTTTTCAAAAATTATTATCAACAACAACACAAAGGAGATGGAAGAGACGCTCAATACATAACACAAACAAATATGGGGATATAGGATCACCTTGTCACACTCCCCTAGATGGAGTAAAGTCATCAAGCACTTCACCATTCCAGAGTAAACTCATTCTAGAAGTCGTAATATAGTACCAAATCAAGTTAACGAAATTGTTTGGGCAGCCAATGTCAATTAGAGTCTCCTTAATAAACCTCCAATTCAAGCGATCATAAGCTTTCTCTAAATCAATTTTGATAGCCATCCAGCACTTAGCTCCCTTCTTCTTTCTCATAGAGTGAAAAATCTCCTATACACTATCACGATATTATCACTACTCTAGCGATTTGGGGAATGAAGTTGCATTGACAAGGGCTCACCAGTTCTTCCATAATAGACTTCAATCTGTATTATAAGATCTTTGTAATAGTCTTGTAAGACACATTATAAAGACTAATAGGCCAAAAATCTCTCATTTTCATCACATTCTCCACCTTTGGAATAAGGGTAATCAAAGTTTCATTTATCTTTCCCATTGAAGAAGGATTTTGACAGATTCCCTGAATAAAGTTGCAGAAAAAAAAGTATATATTCTGACTTTGAAGTAATAAAAGAGGGAAATGATTGATAAAAGAATATATATATATATATATATATATATATATATATATATATATAGATGTCTGCTAAGTTTATTAGCAGCTTTGATAATAACTAATTGCATATATGAATGGAAAAATGTCACTATATCAAGAAGTGATATCAAAATGAAAAATACTAACAATACACTTTAATAAAAAAATTATTATAAATCACAATTTTTATAAGTCTTTATAATTATACAATTTTTAATAAAGTTTAAAATATTAAAAACTAGAAAGCATATTAAAAAAATATGGTAGAAAGTATATTGTATTGATTATTATTAATATTTGTCTTCTATAAAGCTTGGTGAGCTAGAATTTCACTGGTGAATAAGGAAGTGTCACGAGTTGTAGTTGGTTAAATAGTACAATATTAGGCCCAATTTTCTCTTAGCAAAAATGTTAGAAATATACTTTTCTAGCTGATATTTTTAAATACATAATTCTCTTTTATTAGTTAAAAATTATCAGAAAAACCAAAAATTTATAAGGTACTTAACATCTCTCATGATTTAAAAGAACATAACAATATAAATTTTAATTAATATAATAAAGGGTCTATTAATAACATTTTCCTTTTTATATATGATATAAAGCATGTTTCAATTATCTAATAGGAAATTAACCAAGGTAGTAAGTAAATACATAAAGTGAATATCATGATAATATATACTAGAATGACCCGTATTTAACAGAGAGTTGATCAAGAACAAATACAACCAATCTTGACTATTTATCGAATATTATATATATAATCATTTTTTTTTATTTCTCATTTATATCTAGAGAGACAGAAAGTATAGGCTTTTTTATCGTATAAATTTTGTGTACGTGAGAAACACTAGCTGACATATTTCTGTTGATATACGACTAAGTAGTGAGCATGAAGTGTGTGATAAAGAAAATAAATTGAGATTAGTTTCATACTTTCTTGTGGATTTTTTTTAGTTCTCTTAATTATTGAAAATACGATGTATCATGTTTAAAATTTAAAATATAATAATATTAAACTCAAAAGCGTTTAACAGTTCAAAATACGGTATTAAAAATTATTAATATAAAATTTCTTAAGAATTAACAATATTATTTTAAATAAAATAATGAAAATGGGTTTTTAGCCTATATCGATCATGTAAATTATCAAAGCTTCACATCAGTTAACTAATTAAAATTTCTCTGTTAATATATATATATATATATATATATTAACGTTCTTAATTATTTGAAATTTCAAATACCTTTTACGTAATAAGACAGCAACACTATGGCACAGTAGTTTGCACTTTGCATACACCAGCCATACGTTAGAATGACCTCAAAATTTGAAAGAAGCTAATCCATTAAAAAAATGAAATTAAAGAAGCACGTGCAGTGATATAAATAGTTAATGTGCATGTCACGTCAGTTTGTTACAGATGGAAAATGAAATAAAATATTTTCTAAATAATGAGATATAAGCCATAGGGGTTAAAATTCACCAAGAGAAAAGAGTTAAAATTATGTTATTTTAAAGACAAGTCACTCAAATAAGCTCTTGATGCACTGCTATAAGGTATTTGTTTAAACTTTCAACCAAAATATTTTTTTATTGAAATTATTTTTAATTTTCGTTAAAATATATTATTTTTAGTTTATAAAAAAAACCCTAAAACAGTGCCTTTTGTTTTTTTACTATAAAAAGTTACACAATTATTATTTTATATTTTTAATTTCTTTTAAAAGTCAGTTATTTGTTCAAAAGATAAAACAATCTTTTTTTTTACAGAAAGATAAAACAACCTTTTTTTTTTTTACAGAAAGGTAAAACAATCATGCATAGCTAATAATATTATTATATCATGCATGCTCTCTCAGGGACAGTAAAAAATAAAATAAAAGTAACAACTTTCATTACTTAATCCTTCAAAAAATGGGATTAACTATAGATTATTCAGTTTGTTGATGTTGGCCGGATCCGACAACGAATGTAGGAGCCCAAATACAAAAACAAAAAAGAGAAAAAATGTACTCAACCTAACTTCTAAGACACGTAAAATATTCTACGATAAACTTCTGTAATTTGAATTCTATAAATATATTTAATTTGATTTAGTAACAATTTTTATATTTAAGCAGTCATATTTTTATAATCAACTAAAGATGTAAGAATCATTGTTTTTTTGTTCGATATACAGAATTATTGTTAAATATAGATATTTGAGTTGAACTAAATTATTGGAAGTACATACTAAAGTCTTTTTCTAAAAGAAATAAAACATATTAAAATTAAAATATAGTTTTAGTTTTCTTGGTGTTTCTTTTATGACAATGGAAGTAAAGCAAAATTATTATTATATGAAGTAAAATGAATACCTTTATTTAAGGAAATGGAAAAACATTAGATTTACATGCAACATTTCTTTCTTATTTTTTGGAGATGTATATTTTTCCTAATAGTTAGCCTCCTAATAACGTTATAAAAAACTCATTATAGAAAACTTTGTATGATGAAAGTTTCACAACAAGGCTATAATATTATGGGCTGTCTTTGTCCTCGTTTTTCTCTCTCTTTCTGCATATTATTTAATCCAAAGAGAAAAAGAAATTTAAAAAAAAAATGCAAATCAATATGGAAAGCGTTGTCCTTTGATTTGGATTAGATGTAAGTTATACATTAATATTATATTATAATTTATTAAGAAAATATTTCATATAAATAATTATTAATTAATCTTGTTTTAGACAAAGATATGACTTCAAAGTGAACTCTTCAAATATTAATTTTTAGTTTTATTATAAATATTAGTGGGAGAAATTCAAATTGACTACCTCTTCCTCCCCATTTCTCCCTTTATTCATCTTCAACCACCTAAACAAACTTATATCTCCTATTTGACACCACTAGATAATGGTTAATCAAACTTTATAACTAATATTGATAATTTGTCCAAACATTTTGGGATCATCGAAATAAACTTTTTTAATTATATTTACTAGTAGTAATGGTGATTAACAAAAGGATAACATATACTTTTAATTCATATATTTTTGTTGAATCTTATTTTTAGTAAGCTTACTTGATAACAGATACTAAAATAAAATAAAACAAAACAGAGGGATATAAAGCATAGTTCACAAAAAATAATGGGAGTACGAGTGGATGGAAGGAGTGCCCGGTGTTGCAAGAGATAATAAATTAGGATTTCTTTTAAGGTTACATAAAAGAATGATATCTAGAGTAATAAGTGTAAAATTCAAGAGGAATCCACATAACTTACTCTAAAAACCATTATATCTAAAGGTGGGAAACTAATTTTTAATGGTATAAAAACAGTTGAAAGAAAAAAAAATGTTGTAAATAATCACGAGCTACAAATTTTCATATTGGTAAAAATAATTTTTTTTTCAGAATTTATTTATTTTTACTAAATTCCAGTTGTTCCAAAAAATCAGCTTATTTTATAAACGATTTTTTTTTCATGGAAAAAATTGAAATTGGAGAAATAATAGTTCCCAAACATGCTCTAATTAAACATTAAAGTTATTACCTAGTTTTATCATACTCGACTAAGATTGGGCGGATCAAACCATTGACTGACTCAGCAGGTTATGCACTTTGGGGTTTTTTCAACTGAACAACTCAATTTTGAAAAAAAATTAATTTATACCTTATATTTATATTATTTATTGATTAACTTACTTTTTCATCAAGTATAATCACATCTTAGAATCTGAGATAATAAATTTGTTGCAATTTAAATTTGGCTTCTTTTCCTTGGTTGATATTATTATTTATGAATAAAACTTATATTTATCTTATCTCATCTTATAGACTTACTAGTTTAAAAATAATCATTATTTATCATAATGATATGTTTCTAGCATATAGTATTTTTCAAGTTAAAAGAATCAAGAAATTAATAATAATTGAGCAATACATGCTAATATAAGTAAAAGTTTTCATTATTTTATCTTTATCATTTATTTTTTGAATTTTTATAGCAGGAAACCAAGAAAAGAAGAAAAGAAAGCAAAATCAAGAAGCCTCTGGATTTCAAGATTTTGATTAAAGATTTCACAAAAATAAAATATAATAGAAGATTTTGATTAAAGATTTCACAAAGATAGAAGATAAGAGAAGATTTTTACATCCTAATTATAAATAGGGACTTAGGAGGCCAAAAGAAACACATTGAGACACTTCTACATACCTCTAAAATGCTACATATTGAGAAAGGGAGAACGAGAGCAAGAAAAGATATCTTGGAGGGATTTATATTAAGGCAAGAAGATTAATATTCAAGATTGAAGGGGTTAATTCTTCTTCTTCTTATTTTAATATTCTTGATTCAATTTCCTTATTTTTATTAAAGTTAGACATGACAATCAGACAATGTCTGACTAATTCTCTTTATTGTAGTCAGGGCCATGAACCTTATATGAACTCCTTTATAATTGAATGAGAATATATCTTTGTTGGACTTGATCACTCTAATAAAGAACTGAGAACTAGGGTTTACAATAGGAATATTGAGGCTCTAATTTCTGGCTAAGGTAAAATAACAATTGGTACATTATCTAGGGATATGGATGTATGATAGGGTTTTTGCTTGGGTTAAAGGGTTAAATGCATTAAGGAATTAGGGTTTAACTATTTATATGAAAAGATACATTATCTGAATAATTAGGTTAAAAGAATTTAGGAATCAATTCAAGTAAAGAAGGTTGGGATCATAAGTTAGATGTGCTCTGACTACAATTATTCCTCATAATTTCATAAAATCTTATATTCTTTAATTCTCATTAATTCTTAGTTTTTATTCTTTAATTTTCCTTGCATCAAATTACAAACACCCATTCCTATTAAACTTTTATTCATCCAATTTTAAGATAATAAGTTGTAATAATTTTAGTGCCTCAATCCTCATGGAGACAATACTCTATTTATCACTTTATTACTTGAAACGATATGTGCACTTATCGAATTCGCAACACATAACAATAATAAAATGAATGAAAAAATTGTATTTTCTAAATAAAATAAGTTTTTTTTTTAAATTTGTTAACTTTATTGAATTTGCTACTCATAATCGTGTGTGTGGAGAGAGATCAATGTTTATTTGCAAGAGCTACCAAGTGTTTACATTACAAAGTAATTACATAATATAGGAAAACAGGGGCGTTAGAAAAATGTTGATCTCACTATACACGCGAAACATATTTAATTTATACCATTTGAGAACTCAAGAATAGTATGTGTTTTACATATGGGTCAGCATATTGCTTTAACAACATATGGTCAAGTTGGACATGAAATGGTGGTGTTCGATCGTATCCCCAGAAAAGAAAATTGTTGTTTAGCCTTGTAAATTGTAATAAGTGTTCCATGTGATTACTTTTTAAAATTTTAATTACTACATTTCAAAAAGATTATAAGGAGCATGTGGTGGCACTTATATATGACTTATCAGTATTAATAACTTTTTTAAAACTTTTAACACATGATTTGAAAGCAACCCGAAATTAATTAATTAATTTCCTTCCTCTCCTAGTGATTTTGGTCGTTGGCCCAAGCTTCTCGAACAAACCAGTCATCAGGCTATAATAGTTTTGCATCAAATTAATACACATGCCGTATAAGCATGTTTTTTCTTACATGGTATGTTCTTATTGGAAGCTTTCGTTTTCTAAATAATTTATCATTTGGAAAAAATATTTTAGAAGAGAGTGCAATTCAAGTAACATTGCGCATATAATATCTGCCTAACCGAATTCACTCACTAATAAAAAACGATATCCTGTCACGAGTCAAAAGCATAGAAAACGTGTGCCGATATATATGTATAATTCAAACCTTGCTACTGGCCAGGGTAGTTGATGTTTCATTTTCTTCTACATTGAACAAAGAGGGCTGGATACTCCTTCGCAAAAAAGCTTTAAAAAATGTATATTTTATTTTTTAATATATATATTTTAGTTTGTATAAAGTCTCGTCAATGAATTAAAATACATAAAGGTATATAATTAAATAAGAGACTGAAAACTCTCTCTCTCTCTCTCTCTTGACCCATATAGCCTTTTATTTGTTTTTAATTTATTAATATGATATTTGTTTTCAAACATATGCTGCATATAATATAAACACACACATATATATATGTATATATATATATATATACATATATATATATATATGTATATATATATATATATATATATATATTGGATTTAATTAAATTTATTCAAAAGATTTTTTTTATCATAACATTTGTTAATTTTTTATTACTTTCTTTCCTTTAATTTGAATAATTACGAATAAAAAGATGTATTTAGTATCAGTTTTGTCAGTAAGTTTGTCTGTGTTGATATAAACTTTGTCTAATAGAAATTGAAATGTGAACATAGACAGTATAAATCTAAACTAATAGTATGATACTCAGTACTAGTAGATGATTTTGTTGCAATATAGTAATTTAATATCCCCTCTACATCATACTTTTCGTGTATCACATTTTATACTTATATTGACACTTTGATTTTCCTTGGAAAAAATCTATATTAATTGGAGCTAACCAAATCACAAAAACATGCTATTTTTAATTTCTTTTTCTTCTAAATTTCAGAATCTTTTTTTTTTTTTGAGTTTGATACTCTATATTCGGTCTCAAGTCAAGCAAGACCATATTAAGAATAACGAAGTTCTCCTTATCAAATTTTGATGAATTGAAACTGTATTTCTAAGACTCAAGTGAAGATTACTAAATTAATTAAATACTTCCTCTCAACTACTAATTTATAAGAATCATATACTTATGAGTAGATAACTTATCAGGTCTTGTAAAGTTGTACAAATTAATAACACATAACACATACGGAGTATTCCTAAAAAAAAGCATACGGAGTATTAATTCTTTAACCAATTAATGCCTAAAAGCAATATTTAACAACACAACCCTTATGTTGATAATTTTACTAGTTATCAAATGAATGTCTTGATGATTGTGAATTCTAATCAAGGAAATAATCAATTCCTAGTTAACGGTATTAATGCTGCATTAATTTTTTTTATAAGCTAACTAATTCATTAATAATAAAATTGCTAAAAATGCTAGTACATTAAGTTGAAGGAGAAAACGTAACGCAATTACATTTCATTTTTTGATACGTAATTGCATTTCATTTTAACAGGATTAAGTTTGACCATTTGTTTAGCTGACTCCACAGTCTTGTCTGGTTATATATGACCCCTTGCACAGAGACGATTACAGAAATATCAACATCGGACTCGTAATCGATGTTACAAGTTTAGAGGAAATAAATTAATTAATGAAACAACTGCTACCGCAAGGAAGAAAAAAATAAGGAAGAAGATACTACTATGATAATGAATGTCTCCATGAAAGTGTCATTTGCATGGATACGCATGTAATATGCAAATGTGTTAGATCATTCTCAAAGATTTAGAAGAAAAAAAAAGATATTTGATAAAGTAAATCTTATGCTTTTAATTAAATACGCTAACTTCTATTTTTTTTTAAAATTAATTAAGAGCAGTACGTTATGCAATTTTTTAGGCTCAGGAGCTTCTTAATCATTAAACGAAGGTGACTCCATCGAATACGGAATGCTCAAATGTGTAGTCATTTTATTTGTTGACCATATATAGAATTAGTTTATGTATGGGTAGGATTAATTGGAATCTAAATTATTAGGTTTAAGTTTGATTTTTGCTACCTATGCAACTTCTCTTTCTCTTAATAGTTTGTTTTTGTTGGCCGACTTATTGTTAACGAAAATCTCAGGTTTCCTTTTGTCGTGCATGGGAGATATATACAAGCGTTAATTCAGTTACAATTTTTTTTTCTATATATTTAGATTTGACCTCGTTATTCTAACCTATATGGATTTGTGTTGTTATCATGTCCCAATAGTAGAAAATAAAATAAAAAATAATCCAAAATTGAGTTATAAATATTATAGACAAATGGGCTATCAAAAAGCTAGAGAAGCCTTGCGTAATATTTATATATCATGTTATTGTTTCAAACTTTTAAACATTTAACATATATAAATTGATAAAGAATCACAGTAATCACTTGCCATTTGCTTGAATAAAAATTAGGCACATGATTTTATAACTAACTAACCCGGATTATTATAAGCCTTTAACACGTACATAATACTATATCTGTTACTATATATTTTTATAAGATTCAATTTTTTAAATTTATTTGCTCATTCATATAAGATCCAATTCATATTATTTCATGTATTAATTATTTTTAAACTAAAAATATCTCTAATTAAATAAGAGAGATTATATTAACATGTATTTAGAAGAGAGAAATATTAATAACAATTATATTTTGAAAATATAAAAATTTAATTTAAATTTATTATTATTAACTAAATTAATTGTTTTTCTTAATCTTAATAAATTAGATAATTAAGTCTTACAAATATGAATGGAGGTAGTATTAACTAATATAGTGTTATTTCAATTTAACCAATATTCTCAAGTTTGAATATTATATATGAAGTTACGTTAAGTATTTTGATAGAGAATTTTATTATCTATAATGATCTAATTACTCAGATCAAATATAATTTTCTTTCATAAATAGTACTTATAATTTATATAAAAAATCATATATAAAAAAGAATATTTGGAATAATCAATCATAGAAAATTCATTGAATTTGCAATTTCACGAGGGCCAACAATTACTCTCAAACTACTACGAAGTAGTAGTACGCATCAAACATATTTAAGAAAACTGAAATGTGAAACTCCTGCCTCACCAACAATGCGTTATGACGTCGCCAAGTGAATCAATAACACGTTAATTTAAGTGGTATTAGATTTAAATTTTTTAGGTCATATCATGGATTTAAATTTTATAGATAAAAAAAATTGATTGAAAGGAAAGATTTCATTAAGTATAATCAGTTAGTTTTTTCAATAAAAATTAATCACTGACCAAATCAACGAATACTTCGTATAAAAAAATGTGATAATAAAAAATAATACAATAAAATAAAATTTTTCCTATATATTTTTTTATCATGTTGTAAGATCTAAAGTATTTACTTATTAATAATTAATCTTTGTAGAAAATTTTGATTGATTATTTTTAGTGAAAATAAACCTTTTTTAATTATATTTTTTCTATATACAAAATTCAAATCCAATATCTTCAACTTATTAAACATATTATTTTTCTACTCACTTGGCTCGTTACAACTCTATTAGTTCATTCAACCCATATTATTATAGTGATAATCACAACTATTGATGAATAGTATATTTGTTTAAAAGAATTTAACTTTGATCATCATTCATAAAATTAATAAATTTATTATATATGATAATTTATGATTAAATAATAATGAAAAATATTTTTATATTGTCAGAGTGTTAATCGTAATTGAAATTCATTTAAAATGTCAAAATATAGTTATGAACAAATTAAGTAATTAAGTAAAGGATCTATGTATGAAATTATTGCTAAAAATAACACTTCATTAATTTTTTTAAAATAATTAAGAAATATTTTAAAACATAATGAAATTCTAAAACGTAAATAGTATGAGATGAAAAAAATTAATAAATAAGTTCTTTCGCATAAAATTAGCAAGGGAAGTGACCTTTCCTAAGGTATGTTAAACTAATTTTACAAAGCAATTAACAAATTAAATGAAAAAAAATTGTTAACATAAAGATATAGATTGACGGACGATATATTTTAGAATGGAGTGAATAAAGTTATAAATTTGGTAAATGCTTAAATCCATTAGTATTTCTATGTTCTAGTCGTTCATTTTCGTTCTTTTTTTTTTTAGTTTTTTTCCTCTTCATTTCTCCATACTATTTTCACTCATATTTTATTTTAGCTTATTTTTTTTTCTGTTTTATCTTATTTTTTTTCTGTTTTATCTTATTTTCACTTTTTCTTCCCTTCCCCCTTTCTCTTTCTTTGTTTTATTTCTGATCTATTCATTGAATTCATCTATCACTGACGCCAATTAACTCTGGTTAAAGATATTGTTGATGTTGATATGTATGTCCAAAGGAACAAACACTATAGTTTAATACAGGGTAAGCATACTATTGAGACTCATGTATCAATTGATATAGAGTTATTTCAATTTAATTATTGGTCTTTGATTTAATGGTCATATTTAATGGTCATATTTGACTCAAGTGGGATTATCTTCAATGAAGAATACATGTGCCTCTACAAAAAATCTAGGGAAATCACAACTAAATGATTCGAGAGAAATGATAACTACAATAAATTGAATTAAGTATATAAAATGAATAGAAAGTATCATTTTTAATGACAATTATGATTTTTCTTCAACCTGCAAATCATTGGAGTTTCTTAATGGGATTGTAACTTCTCTTTGGATAAGGAGAAATGTTTTTTATTTGATGTGTTGAAAATCATAATCATTTTATTAGGATATTAACTTATTAAAATTTTCATTATCCGTGAACTAACATTCATACATACATACATATATATATATATATATATATATTACATCTTATATTAAATTTTTTAATGATTTAATAGACTCACTTAATTTTAATCACTTAAATAAAGCATGAGCCTTTTATGATAAATAAAAAAATAACTAATATAATTATTACTGAGCTCACATTAGACAAGAATTAGACAAGAAAATAAAAATTTCTAACAATCTCCCACATAGGTTCATTATTCTTCCTTAAACGCTTATTTTACAAATTCTTTAAACACACATTCATATACTATTCATTTTTTCTGTTCAAGAAAAAAATACTATTGATTTTTAGACTTTCACTTTAATAATCTAATCAATTTCATATATTAACAATGGAACCAATATAGCTTTCATCACAATGATTAAATGTGACTAAATCACAATGATCATCACATTAATATACTCAATTACATAGATCATTGTGAATAAGTACCATGAAAATTACATATAATAAGATCTCAAGCATACCCTCCAATTAATCATTCTTTCGTCTTTAGTCAGGCCAAATTAAAATCCTTGTATGTAAAAAAATTACTGCACAAGATACAAAATTAGTTTAATAATAAACTCACAAAATGTAATCTTAATTCTTTTATTTTTTGCAAGCAATTAAAAAATAATACATAGTTTGTACTAAACCTGAAACAAAGTAAGACGACCACCAAACTAAGACAACCTCATAAACAACACTCATATGTTCTATAGATATTATTTTCCTAAATTATTTCTTACATAATCAAATATTTTATGTAAAAAACCTTGACTTGGTAGAATTTCTATTATTATAGGAGTATAACATTGTCGAGTTATTCTCATAATATATCTTCATTGGCCTCATAATGCTGGTAATAACCCATGGGCTAGTTGGTGACAAAATTTTGCAACCATATCTTGTATTTGGACACCTAATAATAACAAATACTATTATATATGTGACTTATAGCAATATCTTTTGTCTAACACTTAATAAAAATATTACTATAAGTTTTTGGTCACATTCAAAAAATGTTGTCAAATTATAAATAAGTGTTACTAATAAATTTTTATGATGTTTTATTAAATGTTGAATACAGTCCATGTTGTTAAAGCCTAAAAATATCACAAAAAAGTTTTAACAACATGGGTTATATGTAACATTTGATAAATATTACAAAAATATATTAATAACATTTATTCATAATTTTATAATATTTTTCAAATGTTGGCAAAAATTTATAGTAACATTTTTATTAAGTATAAGATAAAATAATGTTATTAAAGATTACATTTGTGGTAATGAAACTACAAACTCCATTGTCATAGTTGAAGAAGCTATAAAAGTATGTTTTGTCAACTTCTAAGAGATAACTCATCTAGCCAACTTGAGATGTATCCAACTGTGAAGTGCCTATTATTTAGGCATCTTGCAAAATCACAACCAAATTACCCAATAATCTTTAAATAATTATATCTCTATGGATGAGCATATAGTTTCATGTATTCTTCAAATAACACTTCAAGCATTTAGTTATTATCCAATGTTACATGCCAAGATTGCTCAAATATCTCCACAATACTCTCAATATAAAGGGTAAGTCAAGATGGGTACAAAGGAGAACATATATGAGACTCCCAATAGTCTATGTATATGAAATCTTTTTCATCTCTTCTAGATTACTATTGAGGTACTATTTGAGATTAAATTTGTCCTTTAGCAACATCTATATCCCTTAATTTACTGTCTTCCATGCTTAATTTATTCAAAATTGTATTGATAGAGCTCTTGTGTTGACCTAAGGATACCTTCAGAACAATCTCCCAATTTCAAAATATTCAATACAAAAGAAGCATATCTGAGATTTCTTATCTCTATGGAATTTTAAACGTAGAATTGAATACTATATTATGTACCTGTCATAAATGACATTAATTTATTGCAATCATAACCATTTTTATCATCGGCAAAACAGTCATAACCATCGGAAATGTAAATTTTGTTAGTATCAAATTACACATTACTCTACTACTAGCTACCAAAAATAGTTTCACAACTCTCTTATCAACTGCTACTATAATTATAGCATAATGACAGTTATCACCATTTTTGTTATTTTCTTATAAAATTATCAGTACATTTATATTGATTATCTTTTATAATGTTATTATCATGTGATTAAAACAAAAATAAAAAGTACAAAATAAAAGATATACGGTGATCAAACTAAACTTTCACCGACTCAACAAAAAAGGAAAAGGAAAAGAAGAGAGTGGTTCGATAAGAAATTTAATTTGCGATCCTAGTATTTTACCTTATAGTAAGAGATTTAAAAATCTTGTGTTTCTGTGTATAATAAGTTTCAATCAAGCATTTGATCTCTTACCAGAACCATCTTGTTCCCCTAACCAGCATAGAAACAGCATGAAAATACTGCAATTATATTTGAACATTTCCTGTTGACAAAAACAAGTATCAATAAATTAAATCATTAAATTTGCCCTGTAGTGTGTAGGGCAGGGTCCTTATCATAAACGTGTTTCCAGTGTCTCCTCGGACGTAGAAAAACTAATTCACAATTCTCCTGATCATAGCAACATATACGTACCAACCAAAACTAGAGCAAAATATTTTATAGATATCGGGTGTAAAAGACACAATTCTCCCTGTTGCAGTTGAACAATACTCATTAGGGAATTTGAGATCCTTCCCAATAACAAACAAAACAAAGTTATATATGTATATAATCCTATAAATGATGGGTCAAATTGAGTATAAGGTTATCCTATATTAAAGTTGTTCGTTGTATAGTTAAATAAGAATAATAATCTATCTGTTTAAGACTAAAATTAATAGCATTCTCAATTTTTTATTTATAAATTGTTTTTATACAACAACGTTAAAAAAAAAATAGTCGACAAATAATTAGTTATTTTTGAACATGTTAATCAGAATTCAATTCTTAACTTATTTATAAAAATAAACAATGTTAGAAGAGGTAGGCTCTACTTTGATGATAATGTAGATTATGAAAGGGATCAAACTCTAGAGCTAGTTAAGTATTCTTAAGTCATCTCTAATAGTTGTTTTTGGAAATAGATCTTAACTTAAAGATATGATCTTCCAAAGATCTACTATTAGCCAAATGACCCAAATTTTTACATGAAGATTTGGTTATTCTACAATAATCATCAAGATCTACATTATTTTTTCAAAGAAATTTTTTTTTTTGTCTATCAAGCACGATAATTTTTTTTCCTATTTCGATTGTGTACAATAGTTTCTTTTTTATTTCTATGGTGCACGATAGTTTTTTATTGCTCAATGTTGATGTTTGTATATTTTTAACCAATTTTATGTATTATCATAAGTTTAAATTATATTGATAAATAATTTTTTTAATTATTAATAATTTTTTTATTTTTGTTATAATTTTTTTAAAATTAAAAGATATAATTATTTATTTTAAAATAATTTATAAATAAATGTTAGAAGGTGGATCTCTTGTGAAGTCTAAACAAATGGTTTAAGATCTCAAAATGAGATATAATGAGATATACTTTTAGAGTAAAAAATTTAAGAGAACTTAAGAATAATATAACACTTAGAAGTACACAAAAAGATGGTTAAAAATCTAAAATAAGATCTCCTATTAGAGATGCCCTTAGTGTCTCAAAAAAATACTGATTTTGATTTTCTTAAATTTTTATTAGATATAAATAGACAAATATAAATAATACTTTTGACTCCATAGAAAAATCACTGTGAATAAAATTTAGAGTCTTATAATTAAAAGTAATTAATGAAAAATGTGAATAAATAATTAGAAATGATAACAGATCATCCTATTGTTTTATAAAAGAAATTTCTTACATACAAGGAGTGAGAAAAATTTTAACTCCAAAAGAGTCTTAATTCACATTTTATTTTAAATTTAAATACATGCACCTCAACGTACTATAACTTCACCGACTGAAAATTAATAGTGCAAATCCTCATACAATAAAAACTCTTACTAAAAAATTCTCTTCATACAATACACTTTTTTTTAAATCTGACTACTCTAGAACAATTTGTCTATATCTAGTAAGAATATATATCAATTAAAAGTAGCTTAAACTAAAGATATTTCAAATAAAGGTAGATATCTTTGTATTTTCTTAATTTTATTTAGCTCAGAAAACCATTTTTGATGACTAAGGTTGGCCAACGTATCCGTGTACTTAACTCCTTTCACAACAAACACCAATTACCTTCACTTTGTCAATGACGAAGAATCAAATCCTAACGGCTTCAACGGTAGTTGGGATATATGAGATTGCACAGCCATTAATGTCAACGGGTTGCTAATTAAAGAGAGTCTAGCTGCATCAGCCATATAACCTAACCAAGTTTGAATATGTTGATCACAAGCAATATTGACCAAAGTTTAAATCCAATTATAAAAGGTTACAAGATTGACTTAATGATAAAAGGAGAAAAAAATGAGAGAAAAGTAGTGGATTTGATTCTTTTTATTAACAAAAAATTAATAATTAACCATTAATATTTATGGATGCAAAAAGAAAATCAAATGATAATGAATTGATTGTTGATTTAATCTGCAGGTAGAGTGGGTTATATATATAGGTTAGTTATTATTTATAAAACATAAAGAAAAAGATGTTTAGAACCTGAGCCAAAATTTCAATACTATATGTGTGTACGTGTGTGTTCAAACATGCCATAGGTCACATAGCCTATAAGACTCCCGAGAAGTTATCTTCTCTGGGAGGTTTGTTAAATATTAAACAGAGTTGTAAAAGTCTGCATAGCAGAATTCATACCAGGCAACACCTTGAAGCAGTTGTTGTTGTGAATCATGACTGAAATTAAAGGGTACCACGGCCAAGCGTTGGAATTGGAAATTAACCTAGTTAGAATCAGAAAACTTCACGTATATAGATATTCTTGCACCTGATCATGTATATGAATCAGCCATCTCAGCTATATTAATTATCATTGACCAGCCCTCGTGAGACGTATATATATACCTTTCCAACATGATCAGAAGGCACACAATTGTTTAGCTAGAAATTAATTAACAACAGGAAAATTAATCAAGATTCCAGCAAATTAATCATCACCTCGCTCCCAAGCAACAAGATGGTTGACTATTATTACCCGAAAGCTAGCAATAGCACGAAGCCAAATAATGAATACATAATCCATCGACCCTTTTTGCTCAATCGATCTCATCGGTGACTACATGTGGCAAAAGCCAATTCCATATAGAGGTTTGCTGCTGCAGGTTTATGCACCTTGTCTATACCTACCCTCTTGTGTGAAGCAGGCAACAGACATAGCAGCTGCTACTTTCCTAGCTACCATCTTAGTTCCAAGGAGGGATCCTTCATATCAGCTATATATATCTAGTGTTGATCTATGCACCTTGTATGCAATAGCATGTGTTCCTCTAGCTACGATATTATAACTACTATTCAATTCATATGTAAAATCTATGATTATATAATATATGTAAAGTTTCATGTCTTCATTACAACAATATTATAGGGTTGCATTTTTTCAAATTTAGTTTGGTAAAAAGATATTGGAACTGTCATCATATAAGAAAATTTGAGATCTACTCTCTTTTTATTATTTAAAGGGAAGAGTTGGCAAATTTCAGTGATAAAAAATTTACAATAACTCGTGTTTACTATTCAACTAAGTTATACCCATTTAATATTTGATATCTATTATTGTTAATTAAATTTGGTTAAAATATCTGTATGTCACTATTCAACTAACTAACTTGGTTTGGAATTTTGGATATTCAGAAAAACTAAATAGTATATTATCAATGGCACAAGGGTGCCAAAACCCATATCCAAGTGCACGAATACAGTCTTTTTCTATTGATAACTACTTATACGAGATCCTTATCACATGGCAGCTACTTATATCCCTCACAACAGAAAGCAGGTTACCCCAATAAGCTGTCTGCAGGTTCACGAGTAGTAAAATTAGCAATGATTAATTATGAACATGCTTCCCTGTACAAAATATCCAACCAACCAATCCCAATGCTGCTCTATTTATATATGCAAAGTCTAATTTTGATCAGTAACAGAAACAATTTTTGTACAATTGTTGAAGTCACAAAACTAATATTGATTTAGTATGATTCAACTTGGTTTAGAATGATGGCAATTTAATTTGGGCATCTTAAGTTTTAAAATTATTGACCAATCTATTGTGTTACCTAACGAACTCATTAATCAAACCGACTGATCTTATCTAAATTTAATACTATCACACCACTAAATATACTCTCTCTCTCTCAACATTTTTGTATAATGACTTATTTTATGATGAAGTATAAAAAATTATAAGTACATGTTTATTCCAAAAAATAAAAGTATCTAGCTAGCCAAATGATATCGTATTATTCTTTCTCCCCTCGTAGACAGATTCGAGCTGTAAATCATCTCATATATTTAAGTCCATCAAGAAATCAAATTTAATTTGTTTATATAATTTTTTTCATGAAATTTTGGCCAAAGCTCAAAAAGTATGATCTTATATAAATATATATTTTCTTGGTCGTATTATATGTAAAGAGCATATGTATATAACTGATGGGAGTTGAGTCTAAAAGAAGGAATTAGTCCCTTACAATGTCATAGGTTAAAGTTGATTTTTTTATTGAAAGAGGTGTTCATATATTTAATTCCAGAAAATACCCTCAAATAAGATTTGTCCATGAAGGATAATGGTGATAAACCAAAAACAAATGCATGTGTATTTAAGGATCCTTAGACACCGGTGGCTACTAGTTCATATTTGATTTTTTTTTTTTCTGCCAAGTGGTATAACTGGTAAGGTCTTAATTAGGCAATGTTTTGAAATCCCATATTAAAACAAAAAGAACTCCTATTAAAAAAATCAAGAAGTCTCTATTTACATATGCTTATTTATCTCTTTTATCACATTAAAAAAAAAAAGATACAATTGATAGGTAACAACCTCTTAAATTAACATTTAGTTTATATCGATCTCTTATTAACTAATTAACATATTTAAACATATGATATACTTGACTAAAATATTCAAGTTTCCGTGACCAATATACAATAACTCCAGAATGACAATTTTCAACCAACGTAACATATGAAAAAACAAGTTGTTGAAGTTATGAATTCACTTTATCAGTTAATGCTTTTACATTGTCTGTGTAAAAATGGTCTTTTATATTACAAGTTACACCGTGTGAAACCTGATATTCATAAAGTCGCGTATATTTCAGAGTTGTCTTCGTCATAATCATACAAGTATAGATGAAAGTGTCAACAAAATAAAAAGAATAGCGAAAAGACTTGGTGCTGCTGTGCTTCCATATTTATGGAATTTTACGCTTATTTGTACTATTACTGTTTTAGGAGAGGATTGAGTTAGTGGAGTATCTCACGCTTCGAAACAAAGCAAAGAAGTTCAATGATGTGGCGTTTTCTGACAAAAGACCCTAGCACGTGTGGACCGTGTCTCATCCCTGGACAACACGTGTCATAGGCCACTAATAATAAAAATATCAAAATACAAAACAAAAACCTAAATATTCATAATTTTTTTATTGTTTTAATTCTCTAATATATTAACATTTTTATTTTAAATATCTAACACATCAATTAAATAATGATATGTTATTTTTTAAATTAATCTTTTCAACATTAAGATAATGTCACGTATTTATTTATTTTATGATATAATTTAAAACAAAATTTTTAATATATCAAAACTCAAAATAATGAAAATATTTATTAGGATCTAAAATAAAATTCAATATTTATTATCATGAGCCTTAAATATATTTTAAAAATAAATAAACCTAAATCTAAATTGAGTGAGGATTAAATAACTGAAAATAAAAATGAAAATAAAATAAGACAATTGTGGTAGTGGGGTTAGAGGACTTTGGAGTTAATAAGAGGGGGTTGAATTTTATATATAAATAAGTAGGTGATGGTGCTCTATCCCACCTTGTTATGTGCATATTCTTAGGAACTCTGAGTCTCCCTCCCTTTCTCTCTCTCTTTCTCTCTCACTATATCAATATTAATTTGAAACTGTCTCAGTTCAATTCCAGATAGACTTTGTTGGCATTTGAGTTTTGTAGAATTGAACCCAAAAAAAAATGGGAAGGCAACCTTGCTGTGACAAAGTGGGGTTGAAGAAGGGGCCATGGACTGCAGAGGAGGATAAGAAACTCATCAATTTCATCCTCACTAATGGCCAATGTTGCTGGAGAGCTGTCCCTAAACTAGCAGGTCTCCTTTCATTGCTCCTTTTCTTAGTGCATGTCTTTAACTCTAAGGCTCTATTATTTTAGTCCTTGTTGTTGAAGCCACTCATTTCCTTAATGGGACTAGCCACATATGCTTCTATGATAGCAATTTGGCTATGAAAAATCTTGAAATGTTTCATTAATTTTTTGCATTTTGGACAATTGGTTTTGGCCAACTTTGCTGCCTACTGGTGCTGTGCTCATTCTGTTTCCATTTTGTTCCCATTCAAAGAGAATGAAAAGCAAGCATTCAAAAATGAACATAGACATATTCTTTTCACCTTTTTAAAGATATCTTTTTGAATACCTTTTAAGCATTTTGATTTCAAGGAAGCAAGAAAAATAAAGGGTTGTGTTGTTTCTTTAACATCATTATATGGGGAAAGGGTTAAGTGGAATAAATAAATCTTCATGTTCATTTGCATTTTTTTTATTGAGACTCTCAAAAGAAAGTAATAATCAATATGGTGACTTAGAAAATTTGGTTATTCCTTCATGCAGGGCTGTTAAGGTGTGGCAAAAGTTGCAGGCTCAGGTGGACAAATTATCTGAGGCCAGACTTGAAGAGAGGCCTTCTATCAGAATATGAAGAGAAAATGGTCATTGATCTCCATGCCCAACTTGGCAATAGGTGCTTCCCCCCTCCCCCACCCCCCACCACACACACTCTGTTTCCCCTTTTCTGCATGCTTAGCCATTCCTTAATGAAAATGTTTTTTAATTGATTAATTAATTAACTGGTACAATACACTTCTGAAATACTATTAGACTAGGCTTTTCTAAAAAAAGGATTTAAATTAAAAAAAATTAAGATCTCTCAATCATGCCAAAAGCAATAACTAAATCGAAGCTATCATTTCTTTAATACACGCCCCTCAAGTGGTATTTCTTTATTCATCAGAAGAAAAAAAAAAAAGACATGGTCCCGTAGTATCATACTACTGCCAGAAGTAGAAGACGTGTAAAAGTTGCAGACCGAGTCTTTTTTTCTTTACAATATCTTCCTTAATATATTTTTTAAAAAGAAAAAGGAACTATTTATGATTGCAGTTTTCTCAGTTGACTGTAAATGGGAATCATTAATATAGAAATGATGGCCAAGTTTGTCTTTATGGAAAAAAAAATTTGATTTTCTAACTTCCATGACATCTTAAAATATAGTAACTTTCTAATGTCTAGTAGACATAAAGTTATTTTCCTATGTAAACATTCCTTGTATGGACCTTTTGTTGGAATCATTTTTTTAATAATAATAATTGTGGTTCCTTTACTAATTACTGATGTCTTTTTTTTCTCCCTTGTGCAGATGGTCTAAGATTGCTTCTCATCTCCCAGGAAGAACTGATAATGAGATCAAGAATCACTGGAACACCCACATAAAGAAAAAGCTCAAGAAAATGGGAATTGATCCTGTTACTCACAAGGTTCTTTCCAATAAAACTGAGCAAACTCAAGCCCAACCATGGCAAGAACAACAAGAAGAACCTATCCCAGTTGAGAAAGACACCAAATTTGAACCTGAAAAAAAGCAAAACAAGGAGCCAGAGAAGCCAGAGACTTCAATTGAATCATCAACCATCACTGAAGAAGCTAAGGAGGAAGACCAAATTATGACACCCTTATTTGACTCATGGGCACTAATGAATGAGTTCTGCACTGATGAAGTTCCCATAATAGAATCAAATGAGATTCTAGTTCCTTCTGCTCCTTCTTCCACTTCACCAACCACTACTACTACATCATCTTCAACATCAACATCTTCAAATTCAAATCCATCCAACTTCCTCGAAGACCTTCTGCTCCCAGATTTTGAGTGGTCTGATGATTACAATGATACTAATTTTGACAATAATAACAATAACAGCATGGCCTTGTGGGATGATGACTTTACTAGAAGTTGGAATTTGCTTATTAATGATGATGATGGTGATGGTGACAGAAAGCAAGTGTTTGAGGCTCCTATCAATCAGTACCCAAGAGTGATCATGGATTCAGATTCTTGGGCCTATGGCTTGTTTTGATTTGAAATTTTTTCTTTCTTCTCTCTGGCCCCCGCTGCTTACTTGTAATTGTTCTTTTTAAGTTGTTGCAAAAGAATAAAAGGTAAATCAGGATTCTTGTTTAGTATGTTTATCCACTTTTTTGGTTCCCCAACTTTTCACCTTATAATAAAGGGAAAAGATATATTGTATATGGTAGTGCAATGGTGTTGATTTGTTGTTGCCTGGTCAGGGCATTCTTGATTATACTGGAAACTTTGAAGGCCTTATTATCAATTAAATGAAACTTTATCTGGTTTCTTACTGTGTAAAGATAGGAAAATTAATTAAATAAGATAGCTGTTTTTATTTGATTAAATTAGTTTTTTTTCCTCTAATTTATTATTTAGGTTCAATTTGATCATCTAATTTTTTTGGGTTCAATTTGATTTTCTAATTTTTAAAACCAATTCAATTTGATTATCTAATTATTTTTGGATTCAATTTATTCCTTTAAGTTTTAAAATCAGTTATTTTTTTTTAAATATCCATTTTGTGATGGTTTAAAATAAGTTAGAGGTAGTTTTACGAAGTATTATTTCTTACAATTTAGATTGAATGACAAATTGATTCAATTTAAAAAATTAGAAAATCAAATTAAATTAAAAAAATTTAAAAACTAAATTGAATCTAAAAAATTAATTTAACTTTTTTATTTAATGTGCAGAAGTAATTTAAGAAGATCATCTTCTCACTTTAGTAATATTGTAATATAACCATAAATTATTATATACAAATTTGTCGATTTTTATAATCATTATCTTAAAAATAATATCTATTATAATATGAATTTTGATTAGTTAATAATATAAATTTTTCACACTCTCATTGAATAGGAATTAAAATCTTATTAAATGTCATCCTTAAGCCGAGTGTGGGACTAGTCTTGAGGGTTAGGTCGATTTAGGAGGTAGTCAATTACTTGACTCAAAGAGATTGATCTAAAATCTTAAAAGATACACATTCTTTTAATCTAGAGTCTAAAAGACAAAGGAAGCTAAAATTTAAGTTGTATGTCAACTAAAGGTGGATCCCATAACTCTAAATGTTTTCTTTTCATTTTCAGTTCAACTAAAGCTAACTTATTAATTATATTTACCAAACACATGGTTCCCTATTCATCCTTTGTTAATTACTTTCTTTATCTTCATTTTTTTTTAGCAACAAGTACCAATCAACAATATTTTATTCCAGAAATTTATTTCTTCCCATTTGCGATAACTTCAAGTGAGAAGTTGAACTGCACAAAATTACTACTGGGTAAAACAAAAAGAATAGAAAATAAAGGAATAGTTCCTAGATCTACCACTAGGGATTTGTCTTTTTTTCATCCTTGAAATAGTTATAATTTGCATCCTAAACCAAAATGTCAGTCAACATTTATTGGACTCAGTGGATTGTGAAGCAAGCATCTGAAAATTTCGCAGTAAATGCCACAAAATAACATCTGACCAATTTATGACAAACAGCAATCAATTATGTGCAGTGCTATGTTATGTGGTATTTTTAAATTGTCCATATAATATTCCTATTCAACTTTTTTTCTCCTTTTAACATCAATTATCCATTATAGTATTATAAATTTCAGTCTTCATTTTTTTACATGAAAATATGATCTCTTATTAGAAATTGCGTTATTTGCAATAGGGAATATACGACTTGTAGTTGTACAGCAATGAGTATTGGACATTTGTCATCACCAATTCACCACTGACATTTGCCACATAAAGAAATATACTAACAGGGTTTTGGACCACAATCAAATCGAAAATCAATAGCAAAACTTCAAAACTAAATACAGCAAACAATTAAAAGCTAGCAAAAGTCATAAAAGATTTTGGGGGGGGGGAAGGTTATAACTTACAATTAATATGTTGTGGGGTTTAACTTTTTATCTTATTGTTTTTTTGTTATAAACACATGCACGATGCTGAAAGCAAAAGAAAGAGAATTTTTTAGGGGGTAGGTTGAAAGAACGAGTGAGCAAATGAGATGTGTGTTAATGTATAGCGTGGGTCACCAAATTAATTAGGATTTTTATTCACATTATATTTAACAGCAGTCATTTAGATTACACTTTTGGAACGAACAATATTGTTTGGTGAAAAGGTTGAGCTTTGTTAGTGGAGAGACAAAGACTGGTCCTAAGGTGGTACGTAGTGTTTCGCTGGTTTAGATCTTAGCTGGCGCGGCAAGCTTGCAGGCACAGTAATAAGTAAAGTGGTGGCCATGGTTGAAGGAAGAAAATTAAAGGAAAAAAAGATGATGATTTTTTTAATTGTTTGATAGGAGAAAAAATGATTTTCTTTCTTCTTATTTGATTGTGAAAGGAAGAAAAAAAAACATATATAACAGAGAAATATCCTAAATAAAAATGATTTTTTTCAGAGAATAATTAAGTAAGTTAAATAATATTGTCCCACTCTCTCAAACTTTATTTTTATGTTATCTCTCTTTTCTCTTTTGATTGTGTATTTCACACTACTCTTGCAACTAGCAAAAAAAAATGCTTTCAATCACTTCAAATTATCATCCTTTAATTTATTTTTACTTGTACAATTATTTTTTAACTACATATTTCGTTCATTCTATTTTCTTTTATTTTTGTTGCTAAATTGAATTTCCATATATAGTTTTTTTTAAAACATTGCCAATAGTTAAAAAATAATATTTTATTAAAATTTAAATTATTATAAGTCTAAAATATAATTTACATATTCAAAAATATTTATTTATTATAAATTTAATATTTATCCCATATAATTCACAGTTGAAATACTAGTTTAATATTATTTGAGGATTATTGGTAAATAAGGTGTAGTTTAGTTTTATAAAAAGGGATATTATCCTGTAAACCAATGTTTGAATAAGTATTACTATGTCTTATTCTAAAAATCACAAGTAAATTGGAAAAATTACAATTATTAAGAGGTATGGTTAATAGTAATGCAATAAAATAGTGAGATAAAATGATAAATTTAATAATCAATCATATTTAATTTAATAAACCAAATTTACAAATTAATCGATATTTTTATTTTGGAAGAAAAATATCTCACAGTCATGAAATTAACCCTCAAAATATAGAAATTACCAAGATAGATTTAGTCTTTTCCAATAAAATATTTTTCATACACAAATAATAAATTGGATCCCTATTCACTATAAGCATGGTTAAAAAACCTAATCATCTACAAATTATGCGGAACCTTATTATACGTTAATTGATTAAATTAATGTATCTAATAAAACAATACTTCTATAAATATTTATGTATATTAACATCAAATACGCTTATAAAAATACTTTAGACATTACATTTGAACCAATGTTCTTATAAAAAACAATTGATCCTTCTCAACTGAATCAATCTTTATTTTCCTCTCAAGAAAGATCAACCTTTACTTGCATTAAATATAATAATGAGTCATAATAGTTTTGCCTGCTGGCTGGAATTAATTATTAATTCTGATGCACCCTTGATCAATGCTCCAGTGACCTTGCGCTTTGGTAGAGCCTAGAGTTGTTAAGACTTGGTTCTAAAGGTAAGACTTGCTAAATTAACCCAATCATAAAATACGTCTTAAATACGAAGATATACGATTGTTTATACGTTACATCATGACAGCCAGCATATCTAATTATTTGCAAGCTAAGATTACAATTTCCTTCAAAAGATGTTCAGATATATAACACGGACAAAATTCTTATTTATCATTGGGGTGAAAATGATTGCAATTATTTATAAGAATTTATTTCACTTCAATAAATTTGATTAGATTTAAGTAGTTAAATTCCCTTTCAATAAATTGAACACTAACTGAGTTCAAATAAGATTGTTATTCAATAAATTTGAAAATAATAATTTAAATAATTTAAATTTTTTGTTTTAAAGTTTAAATATAGGTATAAGGATCAAGCACTAATAAAAAGTAGTTTCTTGGTTGAGTAAAATGCCCATAGGGTCAATCCATAACAAAAAAACAAAAAACTTAATATACATTAATAAATAAAAAAGACAAGAAATTCATTGCAAAAATATTTGAAGTATTTGAATATTATCTAGAGTCCAACCTAATTTTTTTCATAAATAAAATTAAACAATCCTTTTATAACACTTCTTTAAAGTAATTTTTTATTTTATCATTGTGTGAATATCAATTGACACGAAATTATCTCGATTTAATTGGTGAGTTTGAATTTAAATTTTAAATATGTAATTACATTGAATAATCAGAAAGTAATTTTTATCATTTATAATAGTCTTATTTGACTTGAATTGAGTTATCGAATATACTTTTAGCTTTAACAAGAAAGTGACTTTTTATTCATTTTTTGAGTTTTTTAAAATAAAAACGTTTTAGATTAAAAAAAATATGTTTAAAATTATCATAAAAATATATAATCTATTTTCTTTAAAAAAAAAGCAATAATCCAAAAAATAAAACAATTTTAGTACCTTTATTAGAAGTTAAAAATAATAGTTTTTTTTTAAATGACTCTGAAATAACTATATTATATAATAGATTAAATATGTTTGTACGGAGTTTATACATAGGAAAATATTTTCTTTGTGCTCTTCATTAATTTGTTGAAATATGTAGGTGTGACTTTTAGACATGACAAAAAATCATCTCTTTTTTATTTCTCATTTTTAAAATAAAAACTACACATGATACATATCTAAATATGAAATATCAAAAGAGAACTATTTTTTTAAGCACTGAAAATGAACAAAGAGAGAAAATGAATGAAGCTATCCGTACACCTAGTCAAACGAAGAAGCAAGCTTCATCTTAAAGTCGTCGGCAAGTACACCTTACCTTTTGTCAAACTTGTAACTTGTAAGCCTTGGCTAGTTGGATTTCCGCGTTTGCATAGTAATTGTAAAGAAAAGAGAAATATTACTGCCACAAATGTTTTGTATAGATTTTTCATAATGAATGCAACTTAATTAAATAACATCTACTAATTCATATCAATTAAATTTTGACCCCTAGCTCTCTCTTTATGTTTTCCATCTCACCCTCTCAGAAGTTGTATTGCTAGATTTTTGGCACATATATTGTCTTTGATATCAGTTATATTTCTAGATTAATTTCAAATTAATTAACATTTGTCTTATAAATTTTTCAAGTTTCATTAATAATTATTGTACATGCTAGTTGACATATATGACTTTTCATTTTTCCAAGACATACACTACACAGATAGTACATTTCTTAACTTTTTTCAAAGACCTACATGGAATGTATAAGAAGGCCCAATAATATATATTACATGGTTACATTGCTACTAAAAAGAATGGTTTTAACATCACTATATTAACATCAATTTTTTATAAAATTGATGTTAAAAATGCAATAACATATTTGTAAATAAAATGAATTCATCCACATCAGTTTTTGAAAAATCGACATTAACAAACTCATGTTAACATCAGTTTTTGAAAAAATATTAACGAATTTGTGTCAACATCAATTTTATCAAAAATGATGTTAACAAACTCAAATTAAGAATGATTTTTGAAAAATCAATGTTAACAAATTCATGTTAACATCAATTTTTGAAAAATCGATGTTAACAAACTCATGTTGACATCGGTTATTTAAAAATCGATGTTAACACTAATAGAAAATATGGATATAAACCCAAAGTGATAAGTTCATGGAAGCAGCCCAACCTAATCAATCATTTTATTCTATTCGATTCCACCCTAAACCCTCGATTCCGATGAGCCACCAATTACCACATCAATCATTCTATTCTCCCTCCTCCACCTCTCCTTCAACCAAGACTTTGGTTGCTTCGCTGTCACCACTGGCCACATCTCTTTTTTCATTTTCCTCCCAGTTTTTGAGTGAAACCCTAAATCAGTAAAGAAACAAAATCCTAAATCCTCAACACCCAACAGATCACTCTTCTCCTTCTCACGTCTCTCCCTCACATTGCAATAGCCAACGAGTATCTCTTTTTGGTCATGTTCTCATCTCTCACGTCTCTTTCTCATCTATTGTAAGTGTTACAAGGTTAGGGGCAGTGATTGTTATGAGGTTACGAGGTTGTCTCTTTTTCTCGCAAAATTCTTTGTTCTTATCTCTCTCAATTTCTAATTTTAGGTGAACATGTGGTTGGCACAGCCCCAAAATCGATTACACTGTTGCCGCTGAGATTGTTGTTCCGTTGTCATTCCTTTCATTCATTGGGTCATGGTTCCACCATAACTCCTTTCTTTTGCTGAGGTTGTCATGTTGTCATCCTCATTCGACATGGTTGTTCTCGTTGTTATTTGTGAACCTCGAATAGTTTAGGCATGTGAACTGTAACGCCCCGTATGCATCCGGTTCATTAACATTGATTTATGGTCGTTAAGCGCAGCAATTATCACAGATAATTAATTCGAAAGCGATAAACAAAATGACGTCATCAAACGTCATTAACAACACTCACTGTACATCATATATGGTGAATTCTCATAATATACAAAGTATGTATCAAAACTATACATATCCCTCTCAGGGTACAAAATCACAGGCATAAAACAAAAGTAGAGCCAACATGCTCTCCAACACTATGCCTAAGGTTCTCATAGAACCTATCCCTGCTCAGGCCTCTTGCCCTGGGATCTATCAGCCACTCCCTGAGTATCACCTGCAAAACATAATTCCCAACAGGGGTGAGATAACAATCTCAGTAAACTCAGGGTTCTTGGAGGTCTTTCCTCCCCCTGGTTCACTTCCATGCATATAATATCAAAATTGGCATTCCAAACTAGCCATCACAGCTCTCAAACCATATCACCACATATACACATGTCTCAAGGGTTCATCATCACCCTTTTTATAACATACATCATCATCATTTAGCCATCACACTATTAAACACATCACATGTACATGACATATAT
>CM023951.1:28769431-28787335 GCA_013407115.1 Glycine latifolia
CGATGTGCTTGTCGGAGTTAACATCGGTTTTCAGAACCGATGTTAAATTCTCCACTTTCAATTTCGCCTGATTCAACATCGGTCCAAAACCGATGTTAAATGTCTCATATAACCGATGTTGAAAGCTGCTTTTCTAGTAGTGCATGTATATTCTATTCTATTCTACTGGCCGGAGAAATCTCATCAATCAACACACCTAGCCTCAATCCATGTATATCAAGTACATGTTTTCAATCAAAATAGTAATACACAATTTCAATATACATGCATCATTTCATACAATAATCATCACTCCCTCTGGAGTATGGTGGAACACAATCAAGGGGAAACACTCCCAAGAACAAAGAGCTTACCTGCTCTCAGCGCTACACCGGCTCTCCCAGCTTCGTGGTCATAACCACCAGCAATCCTTGAATCGCCTCTAAACAGTCGAGGAAGGCTGGAGGATCGCTTCTCCAAGCTTTATCGTCCTTGAATCGCCTTCTTTCCCTTCCAAACTCAATTTTACAAAGTTCCCTAGAGAACGGGATTTCTCCGATTGATGGTTCTCTCGAGAAACTGAAGCTGGAATCTAGCTCATGGAGGAGTTCTAATCAACTTTCTAATTGGGTAGGAAGTGTTTAGATGAAGAATCGAGAAGATATGAAGCTTCTCTGGTCATTAATGGCGGAAGGAAGCTCGAGGAAGAAGAAGAACTGATTTTCTTCCCCCAAAACGTTCAAATGACCCTTTTATAGGGTCCTGCCCGCGTTCCCACGCTAATGGCGCCACACCCCACGCTAATCGCGCCAAGAATTTGAAAGGAAGGGTCTCCTGGAGCATTCTGGCGCTAATCACGACAGATATTCGAATCTGGAGGTTTCCAGGGCTATTCTGGCGCTAACAGCGCCATAACTGGCGCTAATCGTGTCACATGGTCGAGCCATGGCGCTAACGGCGCCGCTCCTGGCACTAATCGCGCCAAATAAAATAATAATAATAATTTTTTTTTACAAATCATGGTTATTATATGAACTGTGTTCTCAATTTGAGGTAAGAACAAGAGCTACTTAGTATTTGTTTCTTTTTCATCCAATTCCCCCTTTCCAATTTGCTAGAGTTTTGTTGCACATTACGTTTTGCTAGAAGTGTTTTGTTGCATAATAAGTTGCTATCTTTTTCCAGTTTCACTTGTTATTTTACAAGGATTGATCTTTTTAATTACTTTGTTGAAATTTCATTGCATAATAGCTATATGTGTTTTTCGAATTACTCCATTTGTAGTTTGAATTTCTTCACAATTGGTTATATAATACGTTTATATGTTTATAATGTCCCTGAAAAATATCATAACTTGTTTCCAAGTAGATAATATTTGTCAAATTGTTTATTGCTTGATGCTCTATCAAAATTCTGACAGTAACTAGCTGTGAAAACATATTTAATTGAATCCTTATATAATTGTGTAAAATTTGTGAAAATCACATTTTTAACTAGACATATTCAGGATCCTAATTAGAAATTTTTGTACGAATAAAAAATCATTTGATAGGGTAACCATCTTTTAAAAATAGGATGCCTTAAGAGTAATAAAACATGAAATTTTCTCACACCCAAAATTAACTCAAACTGAATAATAGGAGAGAGAGGGAGAGAAACTCTGAAATTTCAGACAACATGGTGCCATGCATGAAACCTGATCACCTTCACTTACCAGATACTATTCATTCACTTACACATTCCAAAGTTCATAATTTGGCGTTTATGTTGGAATGGAATATAGGGTAGAAAGGATCTGTGGCACTAGAGACTGGGTAATTCTTAGTTGAAGAAATGTAGTTAAAGCTAATCATTTATATGATATCGGTAAGCAAAGTGTATATATATATATATAACAACTAATCATTTATATGAAAAGAAAGAGTGAAATTATAGTGAATGGGTATTTAATCGTTGTTAAGTTCACCTTGTAGTCAATGTCAGAAGTTCACCTTGGGTCCATGATAAGTTGATCGAGATTTTCATATGAAAGTAATTATTATCAAAACATTGGGTTTGCGCTATCTTTTACTATGAAAAGTATTTTTTATAATTGTAACTAAAGAAAAGATAACCTTTACTTTTCATAAAATCTCTATAATGTAAATGATTTTATTTTTATTTTTATGCATTCTTAAAATTACTTTTTTTTTAAAAGCTTAAACAAACAGGCATAATATACCAATGGTGAGATACTTTCAATGCTGAGATTTCAATACCTAATATTCACCTTTTAAACTTGATGTCTAACACACCCTTGCTTTCTTTATTTTTCTTTTCTTTTAAGAATGAATTTGAAGATGAATGTAGGCTGCATGCACTTGATCTGTTGGATTTGGATTTGAAAGTAGATGTAGTTTTATTGTGTTCGAGGGTTTCATCCTTGATTTTTGTACAATGCACATTAAAAAAAATAAAAGATAGCAGAACAACTATTTCCTCTTCCTTTCTACTTTTTTTTCTTTTGACATATCTGAAAAAGGACGGTTTTGGTAGATAATATATAAGTTCTTTTTAAGTCATTTTATTCTAATGATGCCTTGTCAATATTGTTGTGATGCCCTTATGAAATACTAGCTGTGATCCTTGAATAGGAATCTTTTGGAAAGTTTGTCATAGTTCTATTTTTACAAGACTCTAAATTGTCTTTTAACCTTTTTTTAAAAAAAGGCCCATAGTTACTCGATACTTTTTTTGGTCAGTGAACGATAAATGTAGTAAATTAACTCCATAGTATAAGAGACTTTAGAGTGAGGACTTGGGAACTATTTTTTCTTAAATATTTCAAGGAGAAAATGATTGCGTATTAGATACAATTGCATAATTATTACTTTAGTTTCTATTTATGTGATTGGCTGATTTATGCAGGCAAAATACCTTGCTTCACTAAATCATGAAAAAACAAGACTAGCAATTTCCTGTGAAAGAGCGTTCCTTGAAAAGTTGGAAGGGTTTTGTCGCACCCCTATCACAGGCTATGCTAGCAGAAATGAAGATGGCAATTGCTTGTTTAGAGGATTAGTTGCATCCCCTAATGGAACCCGTGGTATGAACTTCTTTTCAATTATGACTATTGAGACTTGAAGTTTAGTTTCTAAAGCTTAAAAAGTTATTATTATTCTTTAAGCATGTTTGTAACTTGGTTTGTGCAGTGTTTGTCAAATATATAATTAGGCTAAAAATGTATATATTTAAAAAATAATAATTTTTATATATGGGAAAGAATGATTTCAAGACTTGAAGTAAGAAATTCTCAATTATTTTTATCTTGTACAAAACAAAATAGACATTGAAGTAAAGGACATACATAAATAAAAATGTTTAATTTGCTGAGTAAAATAAATGAAATGCATAAATGTTAATGAAAAATTTGTTTTAATTACATGGAAATAATGACATTTTGCATTTGTTATGTAATAAATGATCTAGAAAGTAATTATAGAACATTGATTGTAAGAAAAATCGATTAAAAAAAACATTTTTTACATTGATTTCTGGAAAAATTGATGTAGTCGTGTGAGATACAACATCAATTTTTTAAAATTGATGTTAATATTAATACTTTTAACTTTGATGGTTTTATCGATTAAAAATTGATGTTGAAAATAAAAAATTATTGATATTAAAAGTCTATTTTCTAGTAGCGTGTATATTAGAATAAAAAAAGTGATTTAACGAAAAATTCAGCATTTAATATAATAAAAAAACCATTTCTATTATTTAAAAAATAAATAAAAAAGTTAAGACATGTCTATGAATTAATTTATCATTTGATAAATTCATTCTTTTACTTCGTATGACGGCAGGTAGAGAGGATTAATAAAGTACGTGTATTCCTCGGAACCACGTTCTTTTTAAAGATTGATGATCATCACCCACAGTGGCATTTAGGGATTTCGAGCATTGCACATTATAAGTTCCAACCTGTAAAGGAGCCTCAAAACGCGTTTGTGATAGAATAATTATTATAATATTACCCCAAATTCTGAGGAAGATATAGAAAATGGAAGGATTCTCCCTTGTGTTTTATGTATAAAGTACAAAATCATTCAAAGAGAATTGACCCGTGAAAGTGGAGCTAACAGAAAGAGTTGAATTCTCTCTCACACTCACTATTTTATTTTGGTTCATATTCCTTCGTTACATGGTCTTTGAAAATGCAAGTGTGATTTTGCCATCTTTTATGGAGTTCTGGCTTTGTCATGGGTAGTATTTTGCCATTTTGATCGGATCTTGCCATTTTAATGTGTAGTATTTTTGCCTTTGCCAATCAGTAATATGTGATCTCACAAAAAATTTAGTCCTAATAAATTTTAATGTGACATTAATCAAATTTTTAAATTTACAAAAATAAGTTAATATAACTTAGTTACTTATTAGTAATTCTAAATCATACTAATTTTTCAATTTTATGAGCAATCAGGATTAAACAGTTTTTGTCGGAGCAAGATTGTTGGTTCTTACCACACAAACTTTCTTATATGAAACATAATTCAGGGTGTGTACTTGATTGGTTGACGAGATATTTAGAGTCAAATCTCTTGAAAGCAGTTGTTAGAAGATCGAATCATACTAGGGATTTGTCAATTTTATTGACTGTCTTATTAGTTATTATTACCACCATAATTACAGCTTGAGTCCTCTTGCCACAACTAAATTACAAGCGGCGAATCCTAAATATAGTTCATACTTTCAAAGAAGCTAGTAGTACGTAACTGACTTTTAAGCTTATCCTTCTAAAAGTTTTGAGAACAGACAACATCGATCAATTACGTATAACTTTACCAAGGTCATAAATCATCAAAAAGAAAGAAGAAATTAACATCTCTTTAACTTATATTTTACACTATTTTCTAAATACTAATTAACGCGAGTGTTTAAACAAGGAATTCATCTTATTCAGAAAACTATGAAATTTGTCCGATCATTTACTCACAATATAATTAAAATAAAGAGATACAAGTTGTATACAAATTACGTGATCGTGCATGATATGAGCACAATACGGACCATATAAAAAATGATAGTAGGATTAGGATGTTACGATATGGCCTCTATATAGGAGCATGTAAAGAATATGAATATCAGTTTGTAGATGGTATAATTATAATTTTGTTTTAAATGTAAGTAAATTGAATTAATTAAATGGATTCATAAACGAAATTTCATGTGACTATTTAAATTTCTAATAATATTCAAATGAGAAAAGCTGATAATTACATTAGTAGAGGTCATAATAAAAGGAAAATAAGTGCTAATAAGTACTCTAAGGACATGAGTTATTATGGAATTAAAAGTATAATTTTTTTTAAAAATGTGTTCTTAATACACTCCCACCATGATTTATACTACATACCAATCCAAATGCAATTTCCAAAAATATTTTTTTCTTATCGATGCTTTAATTAATTCTCTTAGAACACTAATCATAATAAAATATTTGCTACGGAATCCCTTTAATTACTTTATTCATTTTTATTAACAATTACTCTCACGAGAGGACAATTACAGTGGATCCGACTTCTGCATATACCAATTAGTAATATTCCATGCATTAGTCAATTCATAAATCAATGGAGGCAAGACCCGAAGTTAGAGAACAACAGAGTTATGTGCCCGAGCCCAGATGATCATAGGACTAGAAATATATTTTTTCAGAAATGCTAATTAATATGTATGGAAACTATTTCGTCAAATCCGCACGAAAGGTGTGCTCTGTCAAAAGATATTTTGTATATTTTTCAAAAATAAGTCCCCCTACGTAAGCAATAATAAGCCTCATGGAATTTTTATTTTACGTTTTAATTATTTTCAGAAATTAAAATTTCACGGATATTCACTTAAGTAGAAATTAACTGGTGCGTTTTAATGTATGCACTTATTAGAAAAGATCGTGGATTGATTAATGTATGCTTGAGGACAATTTGAATATCATTTAAGTTTTGGTTCGGAGTTATAATATTAACTTAATGATAAAAAAAAGGAGAGAAAAAAATATCGTGAGTTTGATTTTGCTAAAAAAAACTAACCATTAACAACTAATATTTAATGATAAAAACTTAAATTTCAGCTCTAAGTTTGAGTTCTGCCTAAAATTGTTGCATGGACCAACAATGTTTGAGAGGGTGGAAGCCACTTGGTTGAGCAAAGTTTAATTTGGTACAACGAATCAGAGAGATGTGTTTTTTTCAAGAAAGAAGAAAAAAATGGATATGAAGATGAGCAAAGTTATTTTGTTTCAGGATATGTTTGAGTGTCTGTTTGCAAGTTTCAGAATAACGTTTACGAATGAATCAGGAGTATAACTTTTGAGTCTTCAAATACGTACCACCACATATTGGACGAAAATCCAAACATAAATTCAATTGTTAGGATATAAGAGAAGAAGGAGGGGATGAAGATGATTGGTGAGTCACTTTATGTTGAGTTTCTTTTCCTTGTAAAGGGGCAACGTGGCACAAAAATTGGGCAAATGAAATGGATAAATGAGAGGTAGATCTTAATTAAAAAAATTATAAACTTAAAATGTAAGATATATAAAACTATATTTTGAAAATGTGCATGTGTATTTTTTAATATATTTTTTATAAGCACTTTATTGATTGTTAATGACTAATTTGGTTAGATTAATCTCAATCATTTTTAATAAGATTTTCTTTCTTCAATTATATTTTTTCATTCCCAAGATTTATTTGAAATCTTATTTAAAAAAATGAAGTCAACGATTTATTGGTATCTTAATTTTACAAAGACATCGAGCATTGAATCAAATACCCAATTATTTAAGAATTCTGAGAAATGATGGTTTATTGTGTATGGTCCCTTTGATTGGGGCGGTGCGACTAGGTCTAGCAAAATGAATGGGATAGTCGACCCAAACGCGCATGAATTCCATTGGAGGATTTTGGTGGATGTTGGGACCCTCATGTGTCTCACCTATATATGCCTCCAAAGTGAGAAAGTGTTTGATGAGAATAAGCTTAGAGAGTATTACACCCTCTATAATCTATATATCTGGCATCCTTTTCATCATTAGTTAAAATGAATCAATGCCCCAATGAGTGTATGTTTCCAAGTCAGCTTTGATGTTTCCAATGCCTTAAATTTATATACCTAGTATATGCTGCAAATTCCTTTTTTTTTTTCTTTTTTCACTTTCATGCTTAGCACGTTTTTATTTTTAAAAACACCCTCAGTTCAATTTGGATAGTTGTTAATTATAGACGATTTCGTAATGCTTTGGTCATTCAAAGTGTCATATACTTCCTTTGAGATTTAGAAAAACTTACAAATTCAACATAGTACACTGTGCTATACTCTCCTAATATAATTAATTTCCCACTATTGAGTATTGAATGACTCAAGCAACAAACTAGCTTTGGTACAATAATACTTGTCCTATTTGTTTGGTTGGAACGACATTTTGGTATCTTCATTTTTCTAACTTATCTTAAATCTCGCAGAAGAATATTGAAAAAAAAAATTTATCTGGCTGTATGGACTATAAAGAAATAGGGATTGCAAGTTAGTGGATTGAGAAAGGGAAATTTAAGAATGAAACTTCAGTTTAGATTTCCTTATTTAATTTGCATTTTTTATAAGAAAAAAACAAACCTCTTAAGAATATTGATTAAAAAACTTAAAATAAAAATGTTTTTATTAAAAACAGAAAATTGTGTTACTTAATTATAATCTTATTTATGTTTTTCTATAATTTATATAATAATTATTTTTTTTCTTTTAATTCCTTAATCAATATTAATCACATCCTTTGGATAATCCTTATACTAGGTCCACATCCACACCACCCGTATGTGTGAATAAGATTTACGAACGTATATGGAAGACTCTGAATAATATAACTTTGTTCAGTGTCTCAGGGTGATGACAGTGCTAGTAGCCAACGCACAGGAACAATAAAAAGGCACAAGAGGTCAACGTTTTACAAGGAATTTTTTTTTATATAAAAAGACAATAAAAAGAGGAGAATATAATTATTAGTTTCAGAAACTTTTCCCATTTGTATAAATGTATGTATTTCATATATGATACTATATCCACACTTTATCTGATGACTATGATGAATGGATATTGCAAAAAGCCTTTTCCAGATTTGATTGTACCCCATCCATTTTAGAAAAAACATTATCTTCTGCAGCCACATTATGACTTCTACATTGTTCTGAAGGTGCCACGGTGTCCCATTTAGGGCACGGGGAGCATTAGAGTATATGAGGAGGGACAGACATTATGTTTTGGAGGGTACCCATCCACTCTATTCGATGACCTGCTCCTATATAACAAATACATGTGTTATATGTGTAGGTGCATAAAGATACACACATACACATAAACCATGGAGGACCAGACATTTTCATATGGCTTTGCATTTTTAGTCTTTCATATGATCAATTGTATTTTCTATGTTGCTTCAGTATCTTTTCGACACATGTTAACATTTTGAATTAGTTGGAAAAGGAAACATCATGTGCTTTCCAATTCCAGGAAAACTATTGGTCGGTTTTGTTGCAAAAGGAAGTTACTGTGTAATTAATTAAATGTATAAGTTCTCTCTTTTTATTTTTATGTTTCATTTTCTGAGTTTTGTAGGTCCCATTGGTATTAGTGGAATTTTCTGTATGCAGTGTAAGAATTACATTGGATAATCCCTTGATGCTTTGAAGTTGATATGACGTGAGAAGTGGATCATAGTATAGTCATCTGACTTGTTGTCTTTATATGAATTGAAATCTTGTTAGACAGAAGCACTTTTGGAGGAGAAATTACTAGAGGACATGAATTGAACATTGAATTTGAATTCGAGAAGTTCCATGTTGAAGATGAATAAGCATAAGCTGGTAATCATTAAGTTGAAAATTATACTATGTAATGAGTGGAAGTTACTGGTGGATGTGGAAAAGGAGAAAGGGAAAATGAAAATATCATGTTCATTAAACAATCAAACATTAGAAAAATATTTAAATACATCTATCTAAAAAGTAGTATTCTTTTATTTACTATCTATCTTTCTCATTTTTTTCTCACGGACAAAGCAAAGGGTCCTTATAGAAAAACAGAAAACAAAAGCTGACAACCAATACCAACAGTGATACTGGTAACCCTTGAAGGCTTGATGAATCATTCTCAATAAAAGATCTAAATTTTAGAACTAATTTAACAATTCAATTGCAAGCACAAAGCTAATGAAATAATAATATTAATATATTACAAATGTTGACTATTATAATGCTATGTATGTACACTAAAAAATTTCATCCGGACTAGCACTCATGCTTAACTCACCCCAGCTTTCATGAGTAGCTATAGGTTTAGAATTGATCTCGCACTCATAATTGGAATATTGTTTGATTAATTTGTTAGTAAAATTAATTATATTAATTTATCTTTGCGGATTAAACATTTATTCTGGATATTTTTAATTTATAATAGAAATACTAATTTTGACATTATGATTAAGTATTACGCAAATATATTTAAAATGTTTATATGTGTCGAACGAGTAAAATATAGTTATTACGATTGTTTATGGGAGACAAATTTAAATTTAAATCTCTATTATGTGATAACAAGAAGAATGGTATTAAGGCAAAAACTGTAACCCAGTCCTCATGTCCTATGTAGTACAAAACCCGAATTTCTTTAGTCCTTTTTTTTTTTTGTCAACTTCTTTAGTATAACTTTTTATACCCATACGGGAAGATGTTTAATCTTATGGACCACAACTTGCAGGGAATGATGAGTTGCGTTTTTCATTTTAAAAAAAGTGGGCTATTTTAGTCCTTTGGGCCTTTTATATATCCTAAAGTGGATAAAGGCGTTTACTTTTTGAACTTCACCACTCGCTTCTTGCACTCTCCATTTTTATTGTGCAGACAAAATTATTCTTAAAGAGTCTCAACACTCCCTTCTCCCAAATATATTCCAGAATACCTATTCTATAATCCAAAAATCAAAAGTTTTGTATTAGAAATAGATGTTTTGTAGTAAACTTCTACATTTACAAGTGTATTATGAAATAAGTATTTCATAATAGACTTAAAAACCTCCAAATGAGTGGGCAATCCCCTTTCAGCATTCCCATTCCCTGGGTCAGCAATCCAACATGACCTTGTTGTTGCCCTTACCCACACGATGGACTTCCCTTAGTCACCTTCTAGGTGCGACGCTTGCAAAGGTAAGTGAGTGTTTGACTTTTGTTTTGCTATGGTGTAGGTGTTTAGCTTCTACGGAGTAGGCAAAACACATTTGGATATTTTCATGTCTATTATGAAAAACTCATTCTATAATACAATTATGAACCCAAAAATGTGTTATGGAACACTTATTCTGTAATAACAAACTTTTGATTTTTGGCTTATGAAATAGGAATTCCATAACACATTTTAGTCAAAACACATTTGGAGATTTTCAAGTCTATTATGGAATACTCATTCTATAATACAAAACTTTTGATTTTTTTTTTTTACTTATGGAATACATATTCTAGAATACATTTAGGGGAAGGGAGTGTTGAAACTCATTAAGGATAATTTTGTCCACACAATGAAAATGGAAGTGTAGGAAGCAAGTGGTGAAATGCAAAAAATAAATGTCATGGATAAAAGATTATGAATTGGCTCAACACAATCCAACATGTGAGTGGGTTAGTTTAAAAGATGGGAACTTCTATTCACACTACCAACCCTTGCTATTAGCACTACCAAAATTGGGAAATTCCTTTCTTGCCCACTCAACAAATCCCTACACCCCTACCCTTCCCCTCAAAATTCTCGATCCTTCACTACCGTCCACCACCATCACACGTGACCCATCCTTGTCCACCAACCACCATGCCCAAATCCATCCTCATCCACCTCACGCTCGTCGTTGATCCACCAACGTTGACATCTTCACTGAGATTTATGAACCCATTGTCACACACCGTCAAGATCTATTCGTCCCTTGCCCCCATTTTCTATTGCAAGACTCATTGTTGTTGTTTGGGAAGGTGGGTCTGGGATGGTGATCGAAATCATTGATGTTGAGCCAACAACGAAAATACGATTTTGTTGTTGTACTTAATGTGTGGAATGGAAATACAACTCTGTTGTGCACTGTACAACAACAAAAACATAATTCCATTACTTTTCTTTCACCCCATGTGTGCAACGAAAATACGATTATGTTGCACACTTGTACAGCGGAATCATGTTTCCATTGCCATTTGTTTTTCTCCCCCCATATAGGAAACAAAAATATGATTTCACTGTGTTTTCGCCTAAGGGATAATTTCATAATACAGTTGAAAGGCACCCATGTGGGTAATGTCATTACCACATGTGGTTAGTGTCATTAGCAATTGTGGTAGTAATAGCAACACCCTTAAAAGATATTTAAACAAGATTTGGACCCATGGAGGAGGGTCAATGTAGACATGGAATTGAGTTGCATAAGTCGTAACCAATTTATAGATTCAACTATTCAAGTATATCGTAACGTCATAATCATATAGATTTGCTCCTTACTTTTCATTGGAAAACCACCACATGTTTCTTTAATTTTCAATGTCTCGTATTCTTCATATATGTAATGTCTGCTAATTGAGTAACCCTGAGCTTTAAATTTGAAACACATTTTGGAAGACTGATTGATCAAAATGGGTTAAGAAATTTTTTTACTGATTTGGTGTAATTTTGAAACAGTTTATCTAACATTGGATGTTTTTGTCACAATGGATTAGGGGTGGGTATATGGGCTTAAGTCCACGAGTCGGTCTGTTAAGCCTGTGGACCTCGTAGATAATAGACCTATTTTTTAAAAGTCTGTATAACTATAGGTGGTTTTTTAGCTCGATTTGTGAAACACGCAAACTTTGCAGGCTTAATCTGCAGACTCACAGACTAATTGTTAAATTGTGCAGTTGTGTGTTTTGTTGTCACTAACTCAATCTCCTGCACTCATGCTCAGGGTCAGGGACTAAAGTCACCAAACCATTATTCCCCATTTCCTCTTGTGTCGCACTCGTGCTCATGAACAAACCCTTGATCCTCATTTCCTCTGGCGCTGCACTAGACTCGTGCTCACTATCACTTCTCAATCAAAACTTCATCGTGGTCTTCTCCCCACTGCATATTCTATGGTCGTTGCATCAACGACATTATGCACCTACATGGCTACACGACACTTGATTCAAACTTGTGCGTCTTGAACTCATGCTCATGCCTCTAATTCGAACCTTGAACTTGTGTGTCAACCTCCAAATTTATGCTTATGCGTGTGATTATAATTGTGCAAGAAAGAAAGATGATGTATTTGGTGATTTCTCTTAGGTGTCTTGTTTAATTGATTTCTTTGTTTGTTCTGTTTTTGAAGGTGCATGTGTCTCATCATCCGTCAATAAAGCATTGGGATTCGATTTTGAGGAATGAGAAAACTCCTTCTCCCATCTTCAGTGAGTGACAAAGTTTCTCTTTTTTAGCAATATTCTATAATTTGAGGTTAACTTTGAACTGATTTTTCCACCACAATTGATTTGATTATGTATGAGTAGTTTCATCACTTTAGTTAGATAGCTACTTTCCATTTGATGCTTAATGATTTTATAGCTTCTTGACAAAAATAAGCTACTTGTGTTTGATTAGGCTGTGAGTTTTTGCAAACTGTTAGTCCTAAATTTCTGATGGAGCAACTAGCTCCATGAATTGTTATTGTTAAATGGGGAAAGATGTAAGAGTAAGTGTGTTTTATTTGTTGAATTTGGACTTGACAAATAGGGAGCTAATGTGCTTGATACAGATATAGTCAATTCCTTTACTTGACATTGCACTAGTCATTGTGGCATATGTGTTCTCTTTCTGTAACGTCTATGGTTGTTCTATTTGTAAATTCTTAATTAATTTGTAGTAGCCTAATAGGAATTTTTTTTATTTAATTATTCAACTATGGATTCTTTTGAGGCTTTGTTGATGAAAATGTTGAAGTAGATGAAAATAATATTCCACCTAATGATATTGAAGAAGATGAACCTAATGAGTCTGAAAGGCCAAATAAAAGGGCTAGGAATCTTTAATTTGGTGTGTGGAATTTTTTTGACAAACCTGTTAGACATCCTAATGGAAAATTGAGAGCCAAGTGAAAGTATTGTAAGAAAGACCTTGTGGGCAGTGGAAGTTTGAGTGGAACTTCAAATTTAATTCGTCATATGACAAGATGTGAGAAAAAGTCCCATTAAATTGCAGAGTCCAATGTCGAGAAACTTGTGCTTGATCATACTAGAAAATTAAGAAGTAAAATAATTGATCAAGAGGTGTTAGATAAGAAGATTTTTATGATGATAATTGAACATGATCTCGCATACTCTTTTGTTGAATATAAGAGGTTTAGGAAGTTAATATTGTATTTGTTTCCTAAAGCTAAGAAACTGTTTAGGCGTGTTGCCACTTTGAATGTGAACAAATTTTACAACAATGATAAGCTAAAGTTGAAACATGTTTTGTCTAAACTTCCTATTAGAATAAAATTGATTGTAGATGTGTGGACTTCTTGTACTTCAGAGGGTTATATTGCTTTGACTGCACATTATGTTGATCAAAATTGGAAGTTGCAAAACCAAAATATTGAATTTTTGCCATATTCCTCCTCCACATTTTGGGTGTGAAATGACCAAAATAATTTATAGTTTCTTGGAAGATTGAGGGATTAAACTGAAAATATTTTCATTGACTTAGATAATGCATATTCTAATAATAAAATGCAAGACTCTTTGAAGGATAGACTTCTTTTGCATTCTGATGGTTTATTGTGTGGTGGTGATTATTTTCATATCTGATGTGTTGCTCACATTTTAAATCTTATTGTTCGAGAGGGGTTGAAAGTTGCTGGTAGTAGTATTCATAAAATTAGAGAAAGCATCAAGTATGTTAAAGGGTCGGAGGGAAGAATGAAGGCTATCAAAATTTGTGTTGCTAAAGTGGGTGGTATTAATACCAAGATGGGTTTGCGTTTAGATGTTGTTACTAGGTGAAATTCTACTTTTTTTATGCTTGAGAGAGCACTTTTGTACCGACGTGCTTTTAGTAGTCTTGCATTTGAAGATAGAGGCTATGTGAATTGTCCTACTAATAAAGAATGAGATACAGGTGAAAAAATGTGTGAATTTTTGCATCCATTCTATGAAATCACTGAGTTGATATCTGGTTCTTCTTATCCTGCGTCCAATTTGTATTTCATGCAAGTGTGGAAAATTGAATATTTGTTGATTGACAATGTGATTAATGAAGATGAGACAATTAGAGCCATGGCAACTAAAATGAAAAAAAAATTGATAAATATTGGAGTGATTATAGCACAATTCTATCCTTTGGGTGTGTTCTAGATCCTTGTTTCAAGTTTGGATTTTTGAGATTCTGTTATTCAAAGCTTGGTCTTGATTCAATGGCTATCAAAGAAAAGTTGAAAATTGTGAAGCACAAGTTGTATACTTTATATAATGAGTATGTTAAGTTGTATTCGAAAAAAGAAACAACTTTCAATGTTGCTTCAAGTCAAAGTTCATCACAAGGGACTTCATTTGTTAGTACTTTTGCTAGTGGAAAGTCATCAACATCATCAAAGTGGCTTATTGTGAATGTAAGTTCATGTTTTTCTTTACTCTTTTAGTCTTTTTATTTACTTTACTTTACTCTTTTTTACCTTTACTTACTTTTTTTAAAATAACATAGGAGTTAATACAATATGAGAATGAAACTTTGTCAGATAAGGATAAATCTCATTTGGACACATATTTGGAAGAGCAAAAACTTCTCAATATCATCCAAATTTGGATCTTTTACAATATTGGAAGGAGAATAAAGCTAGGTTTCTAGAACTTGCATTGGTGGCTTGTGACATTTTAAACATTCAAATTACAATTGTGGCTTCCGAATCAGCATTTAGTATTGGTTCTAGGGTGCTTAATAAATACCGAACTACACTTCTTCCTGAAAATGTGCAAGCCTTGATATGTATTAGAAGTTGGAGATTAGGATTTAATGGTAAATGTTATATTAATTTCTTAGATGTTGCATTGAATTATTTTATTATTTATCTTTTTAACTAACATACTTACTTTATACTTATGATGTTGTGATAAGTTGTAGGAAAAGAAGATGAAAGTGTGGAGATTGAGAAGGATAGTGAAGCTACATCAAACATGGAGTCAAATGTTGTGATTGGAAATGCTTGAATCTTGATTATGTTTGTTTGGTATATTTGATTTAAGAATGTTTTATGTTTGATTTAGTTGCATGTATTTGAATGTTTTAATGGTTAAGACTCTAAGGATGTTTAGTTGGTTTGTATTTCAACTATTTTGACTATTGTTAAGACTTTAAGAATATTTAGTTTTTGTATTTATGTGATGCATGGACTTTGACATTTATTGGATAAGTTGTAATCTTGATGACATTTACATTATGTTTAAGACTATTTGAATTTTATGCTAAGATTGCTTCTATTCTCATTTTTAATATATTCTTTTAGCTAATAAAAAAGTCTTATATTTTAGCCTAAAATAAAACAAAAAAAATTGCTCTAATTTTAAATTTTTAAAAAAATAAAAAAAAAAGTATAGGTCTATGAACAAGTCTATTTATTTGTGGATTTTGCATATCAGATACATACTTTAATAAAAATCCATTTATTTCACGGACCAAATTTATGCTTCGTGAGCCAAGTCTTAAACAGGTTAAACCAGTCCATATATTCATTCCTACATAGGATGCAAGAGACGTCACCCTAAATAATACTTTATGCTTCTTTTTCTTGTCCTATATAGCATAAGTGGCGCCTCCTATTTTGGTTGTGATATTCTTTTACATCAATTTATATATGGCATTATATAATTTCAATGTTATTTTATTAATATAAATATAATTTAGGATATTTATAGTTGTAGTTATTAATTAATTTAAACTGTGGTAATTTATATTTATAGATAAATTATTTTAATTATATTTCTTACATTTAATTATCTTAACTTTCTCATGTTGAGTATTCAACTATTTAACTTACACTAAATCTAAAAATATTTCTAATTAAATTTAAAATAAAATAAAAGTAACATACTTTTATTGTGTTAATGGTGTAATGGTTAAAATAAACAATAAAATATAAAAATATTCAAACAATAATAAAAAATAAGATATCATAAAATAAACTATCAATATTTATTTTGACAAAAGCTATCAATATCAATATCTTAAAATATAACTCCAAATAATATCTATGTATATAATTACGAACATCATCTTAAATATTAGATAATATCTATTAACATGTTTTTTCTTTTTTTTATGAATTTATAAAATTAAGCTTGGATCTCCTGTAAAAAAAATCTCAAATTTAAACCTTACAAATAAAAAAAACATTATTAGTATGAAGAAAACATTCCAATATAAAATATTTAGTCAATATTTTGACATATATTCATTATTAATAAAATTGATAAATATTTCATATTAATATCACAGTTATCCAAAAAATATTAGATAGTATATTTAAATCTAAATAATATTTCAAAAATTTGAAATTTAAAATTTGAATAATACTTTAAATGGAAACTAAAATAATAAAGTGTGTTAATAAAAAAATATGTAAATTATAATCACTAGAAAATATTTAAATTTATATTTATATACTAAAAATTAAAAACATTCAAATATATCAAACAAACTAAAGTTTTTTTTTATTCAGCAAAAAAAAACTTAACAAAAAACCAAAGTTTTTTTAATCGTATAAATAAATATAATTAATTGGTGTGGAATCCGAAGGGCGGGTAAAAGTGACCGTTGTCTCCTGGTATTAGCCTTTTTGTGCCTTCGAGAATTATAGGTCCCACCCTACTGTTCTTCTTGCTTTTATGTTTTCAAAAGGAGAATGTTTTCTATAAAATATTGATAATAAAAGTTATTTTTTAAATTTCAAATAATATTTTTTGAAATGCGTGTTTATATAAAGTAAATAAATAATATAAATAAAAAATAATTATGTACAGTTTCATATACAATGTTAATTAATTACTATTAATCACGTACTAACAAGCAATATAACGGTTTTCAAAACGCTCCAACTTTTGATTGGTTTCAACTTTCAAATCCTTATCTCATTAATACAATCCAAGTACAACATAAAATGATATGCTCAACTTTACAACTAGAGGACTAAAACAAAACAAAACAAAACTTCGGGCAGTGCCTCCTACTTTAACGACTAGGACACAGTAAACGAACAAGTTATAATATGAAGTAATGAAATATCAAGTTTAAGAAATTATTTTATATTATTGTTTAATAAAAAATATTCAGTCTTACTTTCCTTTTCTAAAAACTTATATATTGAATTTTCAAGCCAACACTCTATAACTCTACAAGTTAATATTGGTGCACTGGATACATCAACAGTGCACCAATAGTTAAGAAAAATAAAATTAAAACAATTTTAATATAAATAATATTTTTAATATTGATGTAATAAATTAATTAAATTATTCTTTTTTCTAATGATTTTTTTTCAATTATACCAGATATCTGAATTAATTATTTATAATTATACCAGATATCTTACTTAAGGATAGGCAAATAATTAGAGATATACATAATTATGAACAGATGATTTCACTAATATATGATAGAAAAAGTCATTTATATATAATTCAGTAACAATATTCAGGAAATGTCACATTCTTTTTTATTGCAGATTTTACGCAAAACAAATGGGAGCTTTGACTCATGGTGACCAATAGCAAGAGAGGGAAAGAAAATTAAATGAATGGGATTATGATTTGTACAGATATATATACATACATATATATATATATATATATATATATATATATATATATATATATAT
>CM023951.1:28787435-28894990 GCA_013407115.1 Glycine latifolia
ATATATATATATATATATATATATATATATATATATATATATGAATAGAAGCTAGTAAAGTGTGTGTTTGCCTCATTCCTCAGTCCTTGTCGATCTTGGTTTTCTGCTACCTTTGCCTGTGAAAATCCAAGACATAGCAGATAGATAATTCCTTAGCCATTTGATTTCTCTAACAGCCTTTCTACCTATGATACTATCTTGATCTTGCTCCCTCTTTCCTACAGCATTTACCCCACCTTCTTGTTCTTTCCATTTTTCTGACTTGCTCCTTCTTTTCTCTCAAACAGTTCGTTTATTGAGTTTTTTCACCAAGTTTGTTAGGGAGATTTACACAATGGCCAAGCACTTTCTTCTGCTTCTTTTTGCAGTATGCGTTGCTGCTATTGATGAAGGTGAGTAGGAAGTTTTATTTCCCTATATATAATATTTGTTGTTGTTCTTTCTTTGCAGATGTGTTCTTTGTCAAGAGATCCATGTTTTTTCACTTCTAATGTTCGTTGCTTGCGTTCTTAATCTCCATTTAACATGAGTTGGCATTGTTCAGTTTGCAAATAAACTACATTTACTTAAACTGCATGGAGTACTCTCCAGCTTTTATTTCTTGCTCAGTCTTGAAAAAAAACAAAAGAGATTTTGGACCATTCCTAGTTGTTAAGAGTGTTCAATGAGATGTAGGAGAGGGATTGGTTGTTTGATGGCAATGAAATTTTACTATGTAAAAAGACATTAGCACAAGCACACATTTCCTTGCCTTCTATTTTCACTCCACACATACCCTAGCACATGCACATCCTTAGCCTGGCTGTATTAGAGTGTTTTCTATATGATATTTGATTAGTGTAGATGTTCAAAGACCAGAGGTTTTAACTTTTGAAGGGCATGTTATGGTTGGAGTTGAGTAGAGTAATGAAGGCATGAAAGCAGTCCATTGTTCTTGTTTTCCCCCCTTTTAGTTTCAAAGCATGAATGTTGCTGTACCTGTTGGTTATTTTGACTTGAAAGAAGTTCAGATCAGCAATTAATGTGTGTAAAGTAAAATGGAAAAAAAGAAGAGGGTAGATATGCTTTTATTAATTGTTCATCTTGAATGGCCATATGGTCCATCTGTAGTCTTCCAATATATTAAATGTGGTAGGACGTCTTTAGTCATCTATAGTCTTTTACCCCCACATTTGGAGATCTGTAAACTCTTTTAACACTTTTAAGAGTATTTACTATATACAGTTATATAGATTGATTGTTTATTTTAATTTTGATGGCCTTATAATTTTACATAAATTTAAACAGTCAACACAAAAATTCATTTTAATGCTAAAATTGATAAAGTGAGTTCTTAACTTAATTTTACAGATCCTATAAGGCTTGAAAAATATGTTATTTATGGTATAAATATTTTAAGAAATGGTTGCTTATATAAGCAACTTCATGTCATCTATTTCAATGGAAAAAAATTAAACAATATTGCTTAAAGTTAAACAATTTATGTAAGCACTCCACCGGAGATGCTATTAGTGGTGAAATTATTTTAGAAAAAAGTTTACTTTTTAGCAAATTATCTATATCCTTGTAAAATTTTCACACATCACAATATTTAAATCTTCAAGAGAAAGCAAATCAACCAATTTTTTTCTTTCAAATACTTACATTTTACACAAGCAGTTGAGCATACTTCGTAACAAAATAATCAAGTACATTATATTTCGCCCCAAAATCTGGATTGATTTGAAGAGGAAAATGTGCAAAAGAATCTGCCTGCATGTGGTTCCAAACCAGCCTTGTTTATTTGACTAAACCAATGATGACTCAAGTCTGAAACTTAATGTTTAATGGTATCTTTGTGTTTGTTCCTTGCAGAACCATTTATAGGGGTGAATATTGGAAGAGACCTCTCAGATATGCCTCACCCCACTCAAGTAGTAGCATTACTTAAAGCACAGCAAATTCGACATGTTAGGTTGTATGATGCTGACCAAGCTATGCTCATTGCCCTTGCAAACACAAGAATTCAAGTTGCTGTATCTGTCCCTAATCAAGAGATCCTAGCAATTGGTCAATCAAATACCACAGCAGCAAAATGGGTTTCCCATAATGTGATAGCACATTACCCTGCCACTAACATAACAACTATTTGTGTTGGTTCTGAGGTCTTAACTACCCTACCTTATGCAGCAAAAGTGCTTGTCAGTGCCCTTAAGTTCATTCACTCAGCACTTGTTGCTTCCAATCTTGATCACCAAATCAAAGTCTCAACACCCCTTTCCTCTTCCATGATCCTTGATTCATTCCCACCTTCACAAGCCTTCTTCAACCACTCGCTGAATCCGGTCTTGGTTCCAATGCTTGATTTCTTGCAAACCACTGACTCTTATCTCATGCTCAACATCTACCCTTACTATGACTACATGCAGTCAAATGGTGTGATTCCATTGGACTATGCACTCTTCAAACCACTCCCTCCAAACAAAGAAGCCATTGATTCTAACACCCTTCTCCACTACTCCAATGTGTTTGATGCTGTGATTGATGCAGCATATTTTGCCATGGCTTTTCTCAATTACACTAACATTCCTGTGGTGGTGACAGAAACAGGTTGGCCATCAAAAGGTGACTCCAATGAACCTGATGCAACAGTGGAAAATGCAAACACTTACAACAGCAACTTGATCAAGCATGTGCTTAACATAACCGGAACTCCAAAACACCCCGGAATTGGTGTTAGTACTTTCATCTATGAGCTCTACAATGAGGATACAAAGGCAGGACCATTGTCAGAGAAAAACTGGGGCTTATTTGATGCAAATGGAAAACCTATTTATGTTTTGCACTTGACAGAATCAGGAGGAGTGTTGGCAAATGACACCACCAATCAAACTTACTGTGTTGCTAAGGATGGTGCTGATCCAAAGATGCTGCAGGCTGGAATAGATTGGGCTTGTGGACCTGGCAAGGTGGATTGCTCTCCTTTGCTGCAAGGACAACCATGTTATGAACCAGACAATGTGGTTGCACATGCAAATTATGCTTTTGACACTTACTATCATCAGATGGGAAAGTCTACTCAGTCTTGTGATTTCAATGACATGGCTACAATCTCCACCACCAATCCAAGTAAATTATGATTTCCTTCAAGACTATATATACAATATTATGGTTGATATGACATGACAAATTTTGGCTACTTGGTTCCATTTTAATTTTTAGTTTCAGTTTGATCCCCTAAGTTGAAAAAAAAAAATTTTCACTTTGGTTCATGAAATCTCGGTTAGATCAAAGTAGTTCTTCCATTAGTTGACCACACCAACCGTGCTAATTTTAGTGACATGACAAACAAACGTTTATCTGATGTGACATTTCTTACAGTTTGTCATGCATCACCAATTTGACAAAGTTAGTGTCATAAACTGGTAGAAAGATCAACTTGGTGTAATATAGATACTTTGAAGAACCAAAATAAAATATTTTTAAACTTAAAGATCAAAATGAAACTAAAATAAGTATGAGCGACCAAAAGGCTATTTTAGCAGCAAATTTTGTAGAGCTGTATGTAGTATCACTAAGGACATTTTGAATGACTGCAGGTCATGGATCCTGTGTATTTCCAGGAAGGTAAGACATTTTTGCATTTTAGCTTCATTTCGTTAACTATGTGTTTCTTTGTGCCATTATTTATGCTTACGAGTGATTAATATGAACATGTGCAGTCTTGGAATCAATGGCAGCTTCCCCAATGTCACGTTATCATCACTGAATTCCACAAATTCAGTTTCTTCTGCCTTCAATCTCCATAGTGGTGAATTGGGAATTAGAAGCCTTCTAATGGTGATAATACTTCTACTATGGGGAGTGGTTTTGCTATAAATTTATGTACGTCAGAATATGCATTGTTCATTTTAAAAATTAGCGGTAGATAAGAAGACGATGTTATATGCTAGTTCGGTTGCATGCTCTTATTTGCCCATGCAATTTTGTACAATAGGAGCGGTTGCAACACTTTTTTCTCAAGTAATACACTCCTTTTGACACTTTTTTATTTATTTATCAAATTTTATTAAACTATAAAATAGTTCATTTAATAAGGTGTAAGACTTAAATAATTTCTGATTTTCAACCAATTTTAATCAACAATAAAAAAGTGTCTTAAAAAGGTGTTAAAGAAATACTACATTATCAGTATTTCTCTAGATAATGGTTCACACGGGAATAGGCTTCAACCTCTGTGATTCAAATGCAAGTCCTTGTGATAAGGGATGAGAACAATATACTAACTATTTTGGTATTTGTTTTGTGAGTTTTTTATATTATTACATTCTAAAGTGTATCTAAATAATATTTATTTATTTTTATTAACAATACTTATTTAACACTTCACCTCTTCATATTACTTTTGTAGGACACATAATACACAGATCTTTAAATTAGTTTAAAATTTAATCTAACTTAATTTTTTATATATTTATATTAATTTACTACTAAATATACACACATGTAAGATTTAATTATAACTAAATCAATAAAAAATTATGGATTTTTTTTTGTACAATACAAGTTGATAACATAAAATTTGAATCTAGACCTGATAGAAACTATCCAAATTTTCTACCACTAAGTTGAACCAGACCCTAATGGGTCAATGAATTGTGAATTGTTAGCTCAATTGATTCAATAAAAAATCCGGTTTAAAAGTATTAGTATAAAAACTAAATTAAAGAACTCCATCAAAAGCTACCGAATTGGGCCTAGTCGAAAAAATCGAGCCCACCAAATGCCCTAGGGATTTGTTATTTGCAACAACACCTTTACTATTGACCCCTACCAACATTCAAAATTTTCAAAAATACCCTTTCCCACAGTACACAATAGAAACACACTTTTGCTTCATTAGTGAGGGTGCAATAAACATGTGCAACATAAATGTGATTTCGTTGTACAATGCATTGTTGTACATTTTTCCGCACCTCCACTAGTGCAGCGGAATCGTAACTCTGTTATGTAATTGGATTTAAGAAGAAGGAAAATATACAATAGAATCATGATTTCGTTGTGTAAGTGGTTAATAAAAAATGCACAACATAACCAAAATTTAATTGTGAGGCAAATTCTGCAACACAATGATATCGTAGGATTGCCACAAAATTGGAAAAAAAAATGGAATCACGATTCTATTGTGCAATTTGTACGATAGAATCATGATTTTGTTGTGTTGAAAAACAAGAAAAATATCACGCACAAGCAAAAACTGCATGAGGAAAGAGAGGGAAAGAGGAAAAGAATGAAGGAAAAAAAAAAGGATGATGGGAAAAGATGATGCTAAAATTGGAAAGGATATTTTGATCTTTATCAATAACAAATTGGTTGGACCAATACTAACTCCCAATGTCCTCCCATCACTCGAAGTTCAACTCAAACCCAAACTAATCACAACAATCTATATTGTCCAGGAACTGTAAGAGAGCACAGAAATTCTAGACTTTGGGTTCTCATTATTAATAGCTAGTATGATCGTAGACTCCATTGCAAAGTTCCTAACTTTCGTTAATTTAAAAAATGTGACAGAGTGAAGGATGCTTGTGTTGTGAGTTGGTGATTGTTTGCTTTGAGCACACCGTAAAGAGGGTGGAATGAGGCAACAAGGTTTTTTCCTTTAAGTTGGAGATATGTTATTATGGGTTGAAGTCTAATTCAATCACCTATATATTCTATATTGGTTTTATTTCTAGCTAATGTTAGATTTGAATTTTTTTCCTGATACACTCCCTTACCACTGTAGAATTTGGTGTGTAGATGACATGATAAGTAATTCATTTAGTGGTTCTATGATAAGTTCTGATATCATATTAGAATGTGTGATTTGAATCTAACTCAACTCCAAAAGTTAGCTCATAGGGTGAGAGTTGTTCTTCACTTATATACTTTATATTGGTCTTATCGCTAATCAATATGAGATTTGAATTTTTCTTAATATATGCTTCTTGTGTTCCGAAAAATGCACTTTTCTTTTTTGAAAAAAATCATATTTTACTTCAACTTCTTCACTAATATTTAATTATGAAAAATAAAGCAAGTGACTTGTTAAGCCCTATTATGCAAAACTAGCTAGAAGCTAAAAGCTAGTAACTTGATAAGATTAGATGTTGAAGTAGTTAAAAAGTATAAAATGACATAAAATAATAAAATCATGATTTATTTTAAAAAAAGTAATAAGAAAATGAATAAATATATCGAAGATAAAAGTGAAAGAAAATATAAAAAGCTAAAAGTTAATGTTTCAAAAAAATGTTAGAAATTATTAAAAAAATTGTTTAGCAAACAACCAAAATAAGCTTTTTGTTAATAAAAAAATTAAAAATTAACTGAAATGTTTTAAAAAAAAACATAATTTTAGTTTTGAGTAAATGTTTTTTTAATTATATACAAATAAGATCATTCTTTAAGTCCAAAATTTTGTATGTACTGGATTGAGCGTGTTTCTTGGTATTACCGTCCAATATTTGGTGTAGAACTTAAAAAGGGGGCCCTGCTGATGATAACTAAAGAGAAGTTAGCTGAAAACATATTTTCGTACGTATACGATACAGTTGTTGCATAACCTTTGAGTTAGACATTTTGTTTTTTAAATTAATTAATACATACTTTTAATCTAATTTAAAATGAATATATAGTAACCTTAACTTTTCACAACTCAAGGATATATGGTGCATCTTGAAAAACAAACTTCAGCATATTTTCTCAGCAAGCGTAAGCCTCCAACTCTCATCATGATTCATGTATAAAAGTATAATGTCTTCCATATAGAAGCCTTCAAAAAGAATTACGTGGGAAAAATTCTGTAAGTGCATGCACATAGATGGAGATGAAACTTTGACAAGTTTTGTATTGTTCATAAGGTCAGACCTAAAACAACAGGAAAGCAGAAAAGTACAAATCAAAAAGCAGGGGAATTTCTTTCTTTTCATGCCAGAATGTTTTTCAAAGATTTGAATTCAACCAATGATTTGTCTTTGTACTTTGTTTTCTGAACATGATGTATCATTAATTCATAGTGCATTATTAATTTCTCTGGCTGTTATAATGGAAATTTTCGATAAGAACTCCAAAGAATTATATGATGAAAGTGGAGCACTAATCATTATTAAAATTATTTTGAGGATAAGTTTTTTAATTATTAAAAGTTAAATACAGTATAAAAAGTTTATAAAATTTATATATTTATATATTTACTCAACCAATTGATTTAAATCTCCTAAATAAGTTTAATTATGACTTTACGGTATTTTTTTTCTTTTTTTGGGAACTTTTTCGACAGAAAAAGTCATCAGTGTAACACCAAATAAAAAATAACAACCCAAATAAATAAATAAAATGACGAATGACAATGTATAAAATAATGAAAACGAGAAACATGCCTAATTGAAATTTTTACATAGAATGATAGCAATAAGAAGGGAAAAGAAAAGAAAAAATTGACCTACTCCACTGGACCACTGGCCACAGAAAAAAGAAAAGAAAAGAAAAGGCATCTATGATTTATAAGCGCCGTACTGATTTATATAAAATTATTTTTCCACTACAGTTATTACACAACATTATTTTTCTTATATAAAAAAACATTATTTTATTTTTTTAATTTATTACTTCATTTATTTTATATTTATTAGATATATTCAATATTAATATCTATTTTTACTTTTCATTTTCTTGAGCCTTTAAATTTGCACAGTTATCCATAATTTTTTGAACAAATAGCAATAAAAGTATATTACTTTTTGATAAATTTGAAAATAAATACTTCTCCGATCTTAAATATAAGAAAAGAAAAAATTCTTAGTCTCAAATATAAATTTTATATCATTTAATATTACTTTCTTTAAAATATTATTTATTTAATTGAGGTTTTAATTTTAATAATTCATTTGTATTCTTAATACTAAGTTCCAATGAATAGAAAGTTGGAGAAAATTATTTTTAATTGAAATTTATACAATTAAATATGATTAACAAATTTTCTTAATTAGTACAAATAGATTTTTTTTTTATATTTGAGACGAAGAGAGGCCATATTTTGTTACATATATTAATTAATACTACGTATAGAGGAATTATAAATTACAGTATCTTTGAACTTATCAAATTTTAGTTTTTATAGTTTTAAAATTTGTAAAAAATAGCAATCAAGAGTAGATTAATTTTTATTAAATCATAAAATTTATTTTATTATATACATTGCTCATAAATAGAGAAAATAGGAATATAAATTGTTATAATATAAATAATAATTATTTTATTTCTTTATAATTTTTTGTCTTGTAATGTTATTCTTACAAGTTACTTTTCCTTTTCAATTTCTCTTCAAAACATCTTTTTTTTTTATAAACCTCGCTAATTTATTTTATTTTATCTCCTTAATCTAATAGTAAACGAATATATTTTGTATTGTTGCTTTTTGCACTTGTTTTATTTTTAAGAAAAAAAATTAACTTTGTAAAATGAGAAATAGAAAAAAAAAACAAAACATATTGCAAAACTCGAGAGACTTGTTACTTTTCGTTCATGCTCACTCCAAAGTTTAACCCAACATTGGAAGAAGAGTCATCCACATTGATGATAACTTAAATAATGCAATCCACATTGGTCGTATATTAAATAATCTAATTAAGTCTTTAACAAAAAGTTAATAATGCAATTAAGTTGAAGCACATATACAGGTGACACTTACGAGAGAGAGAAACAGATATGTACAAGTGTTCTAACGCAATGATAGTCAAATACCAGTCCATTGTATTATAAAAAATGAAAACTGGAATTATTTAAAAAGTGACAGCTAATCATCAAATCAATTTTAAAAACAGGGGTTAGTCACATCCTCAAACATAAATAAGAAAAATCATAAACATTTTTTCTTTGAGAAAAATTCTCACACAAAATGCTTTTAAGGTTAGCCAAAAAAATAAAATGAAATACTTTCTAACAAATATTATACTAGTTGGACCGGAAAATATTAGTAATTAGCGCATTAAATTATTTCATAATTTATAAAAACCTATTAATGTAATTTAAAAAACAATTAAAATATAGTATAAAATTTATATTACTATCATTTAATCACACATTATTCATATATAATAAATGCATTAATTTGATAATAATTACCTCACAATTTCTAACTGCTAATGATGTAAAAAAATGTGCATAAAAAATAAAGTTATTTTAAAATTATACATGTAATTTATCTATTCTTAACGAGTTTTCAAACACAATTCAAGTAAAGTCTTATATTTAAATATTATAGAAAAAAAAGACATCATTAAGTTATTATTTGGGGTAAAAAGAGAGGGAACGAAAAGAGAGAAAAGAAAGCTTGTTAATTTTGTGTCTCTTCCTCATTTGATTCATGAAATAAGAAGAAAGGAAAGAAAATTCTGAATGAAACTCACCACAAATTTGTTTCTTCTCAGATTAGAGAGAAAAGAAGCTTTTTGTTTAAAAAGATTAAAATGATATTATTTTCTTTTTTTGTCATGATTCTTTTTAATGTATTGATATAATTTTGGGTATAATTTTTTTAATATATTTAAAACTTATTTTTCATTTTTTTTCCCACCAGATAATTCAGAAAACATCTCATATTCACTTTTTTTTCTTTTTTCTTTTCTTCCACTTTTTTAAAATCAAACAAAACATAAAAGTGGTCAGTCAAAAATTAGTGGAAGGAAATTGGTTATAATTATGGTAGATAGTTAGTTTACCCTAGTATGCTAATAAAAAGAAGAAAAAGATGTTAATTAGTATTCTTTTCACATTTGTTAAGAAATTTAAAAAAATATATTATTTTAAAAATTATAAGAGAGTGTAAATTTTTTTATAAATAACACAATTTTATATATTTTAATAAAAAGTAGTTTTAAATTTGTTAACTAATAGCATTTATTTTTAAAAAAAACCGTCTCATTATAATTATCGTATAAGAGAAAAAATATTCCAAAATAATTATTATTTTAATTAATATAACATTAATTACATTATTTCTTCTATTTATTACTTTTTTTATCGATATAAAACAATCTTGAACGAATATTATTTTGGGACAAAAAAATTACTATTTTCATCTTTGAATTATCAAAGGTCATATCTGGATCGAAATAGTTAGGAACTTCATCTAGTTTCAAATATGACTAACTAAAAAAGTTAGTTTATCACATTTTTTTATATCAATTTAAATATAATAATAATAAGTTTGATCCACTTAGAACCTTAATTAAATGAAAAAATATATTAGAATAACAATATTAAAATAAGATTAAAAAAATTAGTTAAAAAATATATATTTGAAACTAAGAAAAAAGTATTTTTTTTTTCTTATTCAGTATTTGAGAGCGGAGGAAATAGTAGTATTTAATCCTATTAAATGATTGTTTAATAGCATTAAAGACTAAAGAGAAAAGTGAGGATCTAAAGAGCAACATGGAAGCTGTGAAACAAAATGTCTTAATCTTAGTCTCCAGCTAAAGCTTGTAGCAGCCTCACACGCGAATCTTCCATTCTCTTCTGCCTTATTATTATTAAGATTGAATGAAAACAACACTCACATTCCATTTCCATGTCTTGAAAAGCTACTAGTAAAACCCTAATTGGCTTCCTTCCTCTCACGCAAACTCACCTTCACAAGCTCAAAACTTTCCCTTTTCCATGTCTGCGTCATGCGGGGTGGTGGAGTGCGTGTTCGTGCTGGGCTGCGCGCGGTGGCTGTGGAAGCGCTGCACCTACGTGGGCAACTACGACAGCGCCACGTGGCCCTCCGCCACCGCCAACGAGTTCGACCCGGTCCCACGCGTCTGCCGCCTCATCCTCGCCAACTACGAGCCCGATCTCCGCACCCCCAACCACCGCCTCAACCCAGACTGCATCATCAAGCGCGTCACCTACGAGGACACGCTGGGCAACGCGCCGCCCTACATAATCTACCTCGACCACGACCACAAAGAGATCGTGCTCGCCGTGCGCGGCCTCAACCTCGTCAAAGAAAGCGACTATAAAGTTCTCCTCGATAACCGGTTGGGGCAGCAGATGTTTGATGGTGGATACGTTCATCGTGGGTTGTTGAAATCGGCGGTGTGGCTGCTGAACCGTGAATCGGAGACACTGAAGCGGTTGTGGGTGGATAATGGTATGGAGTATGAGATGGTTTTCGCGGGGCATTCGTTGGGTTCTGGGGTGGTGTCGCTGTTGACGATTTTGGTTGTGAATCATAGGGACCGTTTGGGTGGGATTCCCAAGGAGAAGATTCGCTGCTATGCGCTTGCTCCAGCTAGGTGTATGTCCCTCAATTTGGCCGTCAAGTATGCCAATGTCATTCATTCTATTGTTTTGCAGGTTACAATCTACATCTACATACCTTACACATCAATACTTTTTTTTTTTTTTCTTTTTTCACTACTTTGGTTGTTGTATGGCAAATGTTAGTTAACAACTTAAAAAGTAAAAATGTTTTTATTGAGAGGCATGATATTTTTTCGGCTCTCGTATGATTTTTACACTGAATGTTTTCCTCTGTTTTTCTCTTTTAGTTCCTTGACCTTAGGACACTGGTCTGTAAGATTCATGATTTTTGTTTTTTGCAAATGCCAATCAATGCCTTAGGAAAAATATTTTTTGCACTTTTATACGATTTTCACAATAAATAATTTTTTTTAGCTTAGACAAGATTAGCTCTAGTGGAAGTTAGTGTGGTCTCTATGAAAAAAATAATATAAAAATCGTTTGATTGTCGCTTTTTTTTTTGTATATTGTCTCAATATCATTAGGCTATTGAGAAGAGTGCTTGTTTTGTACTGTATAATTTTTAGATTTTAAAAGTAATTATACCGGTTATTCCTTACCTTGGGATCAAATTGGTTATTGGGCAGTAAAAATTGTAACAGGCATACCCGACGCTATTCCTGTAATAATATATCAAAAGTAATGAACATTATCTTAATTTGACTATTTCTTATGAATTTTCATAAATACTAGCAATGTTTTCTAATTATTTATGCGAAAAAAACGTTTTTTTGTTTTCAAATGTTTTCTACAAGGCTTTTGTCAGCCGGAGCATAGTGCAGCTGTAGTTTGTTTACATTTGTTTGGTTTGATTTCTTAGATAAAAAAAATGCTTAGTGAGGCCAAAGGACGTAGAAACTTGTGATTAAATGGTTGAAATTATATCCTTATAAGGAAATATGTGCTTGAAATTAATTGGTAAAAAAATTTCTTATATAAGGTAAGATGTAAGTAATGTAATGTGTGAATAATAAATAAAGTTATTTTTCTCTATTATCTTTTTAATAGAATATAGATAGTAGATACTTCATACCTATGACATAATAATAAAAATAAATAAGAATATGGATGGATGGAATTTGTTTTTATTTTTCCTCGTCAACCTGCTTGTTGTTACTAATCTTATGTGGAGATATTTAAAAATGTTGATTCATAAATTTTATTTAAACGTATGATGATGATGCTGATTCAAATTGTAATATTTGAATTTTTTTTGTGCAGGATGATTTCTTGCCAAGAACTGCTACTCCATTGGAAGATATATTCAAATCAATATTCTGGTTGGTACTGCCCTTTCTGTGATATGGATATTGGCGCATTGGGTTTCGACTTTGAAGTGCATGTGATTAGTTCTTGATTTTTTTTATGTTTATTACGGAGCATAGTAAAATATCATGATGATCTCTTAAACCAGGCCTTGATGATTTAAACAGCTTGCCTTGCTTATTGTTCTTGGTTTGCCTGAGAGACACCTTCATACCTGAGGGTAGAAAGCTTAGAGATCCAAGGAGGCTTTATGCACCTGGAAGAATGTACCATATTGTGGAGAGAAAATTTTGCAGGTATTGACTTGTAAACTGTTCTGTTCATAGTAAACTCCTCTCCAAGCATGAATGTTATGGGAATATATTAATTATTATCTTGTTTAGTATGCTTGGTCTGGTGCAGAAGTAAAATAAGGTTTCTCTAGTTGTTGTAATTCTTGTAAATCCCATAAATGAACATTTTCATGATTTGGGGGGGGGGGGGGGGGGGTAGATGCATAAATGAATAGTATCTAATATTAATAGTTTTGGCACAAGGAATAAATCATGAAGTGTGACTGAGATATCATTTGCATCGTTAAGTCTTGTCCTGCCTTACGGCTATAAGTAATATATTGTTTCAAATAATAAAATTCACTGTTGCTTGGTGAACACAGATGTGGGAGATTTCCTCCTGAAGTGAGGACTGCTATTCCTGTTGATGGAAGATTTGAGCATATAGTCTTGTCCTGTAATGCAACATCAGATCATGGAATTATTTGGATTGAAAGGGAAGCTGAGAAAGCTTTACAAGTAAGGAAATATCTACCATTTGATTTTGTAATCCAAACTAGGAACATAAAAACCCAAGTATATACACCAAAAAAAGATCTAGGAATAGAAAAAACTTGTTATAAAGTAATGTATGGATCAAAATTACGTTGAAGTTTTCTCTGCATGTAACGAATTTCTGACTGTTGTTGGTATTCCCTTTTAGTTAATGAAGGCTCAGAGCTCAGAAACAGTTACAGACCCTCCAACTGTACAAAAGTTTCAGAGGTTGAAGACCATAGAGAAAGAACATAGAGATGCTTTGGAAAGAGCTGTTAGCTTAAATGTACCTCATGCAGTGGACACTGCAGAGAACGAACCGTCTGAGAACAATGAAGGTGATGATGCATCCGGTAATGGAAGCAATAACGTCTCAAGTAACCAATCAAAATCTAGTGGTGGAAGGTCAAACTGGGATGATGTAGTTGAAAAACTGCTAAAAAATAAGAGAGAGACGGGAATGGGAGAACAAAACCTGGAAAGGGATACGAATGTCACACAATAACGTATCTCTCATGGTTTTAAACTCTAGATATCTACATCCATTCATATATTTGGTTCTTTTGTTTGTTCTAGGTGTTCTTGAGTTTGTTAATTCATGATGTAAAAAGATAGTTACAATTGCTTGGACCCCCAGGCGTATAGCAGAGTCCAGAGGAATTACAGTTGATAAGTTGACAAGTGCCATTTGTTTTAGTCCTGAATCTTTTGAACTTGAGGCTTCCATTGTGTATGAATCATTTCAACATGTTATGAAACGAGAAAGCACTGCAAGGTGTGTTACTCAGGAGTAACGTTCCTGATTGTAAACATTTTTCGTTCTACTAATTTGTGCGTCACATTCTCCACTGTTGAAACAGATTCTGTGCCCCCTACTAGGACTCATGTAAAAAGTATGAACACATCTACTAAACGAAAGAACAGAAATCACGCACGACAAGCCAAAATTAGTTTAAGACGTAAGAAACAGGGAAGGCGAAAAATCCAGCAGTTGAGTTGTAACTAGTAAAAAACATTAAAAGGACTTCTTCAAAACCTTATTTTCTGCAAGAAATAATTGCGCGGGGGTAATAGACGTTCAAAAAAATAATCTTCGAAGAGATTTGAGTTCAAACTATTTATGAAAATATTATTCTACCATTGTACATGCCCATAACTGCTGATTTTTACGATATTGTATGGTTGCAAAGGCATTAAATTTCCGTGATCACTTACCGAAGCAAGCAACAAGTAGCAAGTAATTAATGATACGCAAATGAAACTATAATATATATCTCTGAACTTCAAAAATCCCTAAGTTGATCATTCAGCCTCCAACAAGACTTAAATGCGGTCATATAGGATGGCATGTTTAAAAGCACCAAGCAGATTCAAAGTAAACGCCCAGGAAACGAGCTTTTGTACAAGGAAGCCAATCTTAAGTAATATTACAAAATAAACTGCTGCTTCCGAGATCAGGAGATGTTCATGGCCTCAGAATGATAGGTCTCCAGCTCCTTGTCAAGTTCCTCCGCTGACTTCTCAACAGCATCCTTTCTTCCACGACCTCTACCTCCAGCTCCGCCCCTTCCGCGACCACGACCTCGACCTCCAACTCCACCACGACCAATGCCACTCCTTGGGCCACCTCGACGTCCCCAACTGCATAAAAAATATAAACAATAAATAAAAAGTGAATATATAACTTGTTACATCACGGACTACACAAAACAATACAGAGCCATTTCTGTGATTGTATATTGTCATATGACTGTGGCTTCCGGATCTAATGAAGCTAACATGCATCACAGGCCAATACTTAATAACAGATACAAGTCTTCACTTTCACTACCACACATCAGATAAAAAAAAGACAAATCACATAGATGCATCTTCCCCATGTTTAAACCATACCTACAAACCAAACGTCTATTATACTGAAACCAAAACAACTTACGTTACTTGCAAAGTGCAGGGTTAGACACCACTTGAATGAAACAGTATTACCTAATAATATTTTGATAATGGTATCAACAGAAATACAACATCCTGAACAGAGGAAAGGACATCATATACTATTTTACTAGTAAGTTCAATTCATAGCCTCCATAATTTGAGTTTACGACATCAGATAAATCTTTTAAAGAAAGTGGGCTAGTACACACATCTATCAAAGCCAAATGAAAATTTTCTAAACAAGGAACAGACTCGTGATAATCTACCCAGTTCAAGCAAAACCTATTACAGGCACGTTCCAGGGAGATTCTAGATCATTTAACTAGTAACTATAGATTGACTGACTTTATTTTCTATCTGCCATTTTACCTTTTCATGCCATCAAAAAACAATTATGGCCTGTGATTGTTCACATGGACTTCTAATATTTTCTGAGAATGCTCAACAGCTTAAAAGTTATATTGCTACTGCTAGCATTTTATTTTCTTGCCACCAAAAACAACTACATAGCAAATGATTCTTCACATGTATTTCTTAAATCAGACTGCTAAGCAACAGCTTGATATTTACATCAACCGAACTCTTTGTAAATTTAAGACCACAACAAAAACCACTTTTACCTAATAGTACATGAAGAGAACCTTAAATAGATTACCAAAATATTCATACTACTATGAATCTATGATATCTTGCACCACAGGATATACAAGCACTTGTACAAAAGCTCAACACATAAATTTCAGTAAAAAATTATCTAAAAGGCTTACCCAGCACCACGAGTAGGCATAGCAGGACCACCTCCAGCTTGTCCACCTCTAGGCCTGCAACATAGCCAACACCCCTATCAGCACATAATCTTAAACAGTATTTTTAATTTCTACCAGGAGATGAAGGATTTAAATAACTTTATAACTGATAGATACCCATTAGTAGTTAGATGTCTGTTAGCAATAGAGCTAGTTAATTAGTTAGTTGAGCAAGCTGAGATAGTAAAAGAAATAAGGCACATTGCCTAGAAAGAACGAGGGGGGTTGAGAGAGAAAGTCTTTTATCATTTGAGAAAGTAAGGGGGCATCACCAAGTTTGTGTTTGACTAAGGACAAGCGGAAGCTATTCTTGGACTGCCAGATGAAATCATACTTCAAACAGTTAAACATCAATGGAATTTCATTTAAGCAGTCACAAGTCATTCACCTTGAGGACTAAATGAAACTTTTGGGAGGACTATTGAAAGATACCCATTAGTAGTTAGTTAGGTATCTCTCAATGAGGAAGTTAGTTTCATTGGGCAGGCTGAGATGGTAGAAGAAACAAGGCATATTGGGCACATTAATAAAGAGAGGGGAGTGGGAAGAATCCTGGACTCCCAAAACATCCAAGGAAATCATTCATTTTATATTATTCTAATCCTAGCCCAAGGCTGCTTCCGCATTGGCACAACAACTGGGGATTTTAGGGTTCATCAATAAAAGCTACTCTTTCCTTTACATTCTGCACCAAGTCTAATAATAACACTAAAGAAAAAAGATTTTTCCAGTTGCAGCATGTATCAATCATGCAGACTTGACAGCATATTTTCAGAATTTGAAAATAAACATGCACTACATGACAGATGCAATATAGACAGACATTTGTGTCACAAAAAAAAGCTTTACTGCTTAATTAATGTAGTGTTTGGACCAAATTATTTTATATTCATCTTCCTAAGAGGAAAAAAAGGGTATAGAAATCAATAGGAGCCTCAAATTTTAACGAGAAAAGGAAACCAAAAAAACTTACGTCATTACAACAGTCCTCTTCCTACGTCCATTCACCCCAGTAACATTTACCCGAGCACTTATAGGCAATTCTGAATTGGAACCAACAATCTCAATCTTCATGGGCTTTCCATCCAAAAGTACATTATTATATCGTTTAAGAGCAGCAAATGCATCACTTCTTCTCGTATAAACGACTTCAGCTGAACCCTGTTACACAGTTTATATCAAAGAGTTAGCCAAAAAAACTGGCAACAACACATCTGGGAAAGCTCATATACGTAAAACAAAACTGCTATGCACAATACTACTTTCTGGAACATAAATTATATTAAAAAGGGGAATAAAAAAAGGCATGGCTAGCTCAATTATTTTGCAGAACCACTTTCAATATTGTAAATAAGAAAAGGCAAAGCAGCCACCAACTATAAGCTAAAACAAAACAGTAGCTGAATTTACAACACAAAACCCAACACTTACACTTGGATGTCCATTTTTGTCATAATGAACAGCAAAACGCTTCAACTCTCCAAGCTCAGAGAAAAGTTCCTGAGTTGCAAATCAAGTTTCAAGAGAACTTCCAGATAGATTGGGTAGAAACAGTGACTAAGAATGAATCATATGATGATACAACATAGTATATACCCTTATGTCTTCATTGGTCACTCCATGGTCCAAATTGGAAACATACAACTTGGTGCCAACTTCTACTCCTTGGATCCCTGCAGCTCTTAGGCTATCTTCAAACAAATCATGCTGCCATGGAAAGGGCCTAGCTCTGCGAATAGACTGGCCAAAGAACAGAACAGTTTCCAAAGTGGCAAAACATCAGATTATGACCAGAAAAAAGATATTCACCATTCTTCAACATTAGTCAGCAGGAAAATCCCCATAAAAAAACAAAACACGCTATTAAAGAAGTAGATCTGACCATGGTAACATATATTTAAAAGAGAACTTGTACTCAAACATCAATGTTCTAGGTGTAAGATGGTAAACGGGGAGTAAGAATTCAACCCACTGCATATAAACCGGTGCTATGATACTAGTGAGAGCTCCAGTTCTGGTTCTAAGCGAAAAGCTCCTTTGCAAAATACCATGAATTAGGGAAGTATACTGAATTCTTGCACTGAAGAACCCAACTTAGCAAGAGGATCCAGCAAAACACAGGTCCACACAAAACCAGCCAAACATTTAAAGTCATCTCATGTAAATGAAATGGATTAGCATGGATTGGAGAATTTAACCCCACTTATTGTTATAAGTTTTTTGTGCTACTGGTAAGAGCTCCATTTTGAAATTCACCAAATGAAGCTCCTTCACATAATATGCCAGGAATCACCAAAGAACTCCTGCACACATCAGAGATCTGTAGCAAAGCCCCCCAAAACAAAAGCAAACAACTCTTAGGTGCATATTAATTGTGACATTATGGAACTATGATAAAGGTATTGATGATGCAAAATGATCGAGCATGAGCTTCTCCATGGAACAAATACTAAAGAAGGGGATTCCACTTGCTTTTGAGTTTCTATAATGCTGAATCGTCTCATAATTGGGTATTATTTAGCATATCAGATTCTCAAGCACATGTATAAGCATCCACGTTTTTTGAGCTTGCCTTGGCAATAGCATACGACGACGGCCGAGTGTTAACCATAAGAGGACCTCTACGAACAGCACCAGTTGTTCTTCCACCATTACCAGTGCCAGCCATTCTTCTACTATTAACAGCACCAGCCATTCTTCTACCATTAAGAGCGCTGCTTGGTCCACGGCCAGAATGAGCCCTGCCACGTCCTCCTCTACCTCTCCCTCTGTTGTTACTTCTGTTCTTTATTCTATCATCAAGCGACATGTCCAAGGAAGAAGCCATTATACTCGTAACTTAACACAAGTCAAACGCTTCACAAAACTGCAATAATGATATAGCCCTGCAAAAACAAAAGATACCAAACAAGTTATACCTACACATCCCATAACCTAATGAAATCAAACCATGTAGAAATTAAACAACAAAGAACGACAGGACTATGACAACCAGTACTATTGCTCATAAAACAATACTTCGGTTTAACTCCATACATCATGTGACTATTGGTAATTAAACAGTCAACACCCAGAACTGAATGACCAATCTCAGCTTAACGCGCCCAATTATAATTAACGATTTCAAGACCACAAACTCTCAGGCATGAACTAGCAGATCCAACCTAAACGATTCCTTTCTGAATTTTTCTTGCACGCATTACAATTAATAATAAACCCCAATATAATTGTCTTATAAAACAAAATCTCTCATCTCATCAGACTGAATCTGACCCCAAACTTAAATTCCCAAATTTCCATGGAAACTTGCCCTAGTTTTTTTTTAGGAAAAAGCGAAAACAGTGGAATGATCTCGCTAGAGAAAACAACACTGCGGAAACGCAAAACAATCACTCACAAACAAGAACATCACAATTGAAAGAAAAAAAACAAATAGGCCAAAAAAAGGAAAAAAAAATATACCTAGAGATGATAAGAGAAACACGTGTGTGAAGCGAGAATCAGATAAGGTAGGAAGAGAGAGTGAGTGATTGAGTGTTTTGGGGGGCGAAGAATCGATGATTAAAAATAAGCAGGAGCGAAAATTAGGGTTTGGAAGGAAAAGAAGAGGAAAGATACATGCGCGGTGAGAGAAAGAGGGGTTTTAGGGTTTCCGCGTAAGAGAGCTTTTGGTTTTAGCTTAGCTTCTCGGAAACAATTTTGAAACCGTTTGTGTCATTTTGATAAGCTCTCAGGGGCTTTCTCGTCCTTTCACTTTGCTTAGTGCCGCGTCCCACGATTAAGCCAAACAAAACAAATAAACAAAAGTCACACAACTCACAACTCAGTACGTAACTAAATTCGCACTACTAGAATTGATAATCTTTTTTTTTTACTGAAATTGGTAATCTATTTTCCATTTTACTGAAATTCGACCAGATCCGATGACTAGGCGGTCTGACTAACCTAATTTAACCCTGGATTTGAATAAATCTGATTTGATCAGGTTGATGATTTTTTTTCTTTTTAATAAAAAATATTATTTTTAATTTTTTTATAATATGTTAAATTGTCCATCACTAATTATTGAATAATATATAATATATTTTTATAATATTATTTTTTATCTTGATAATAATATAAAATAATTAATTATTATTATATTGATCATAATATAATTTAATATTGAAGTGTTTTATATATTTTTACTATATTTATTTATAATTATTGACAATTTTTATATTTAATCTTAAAAAATAAGAATTTTCATGATAATTTAATGATAATATTCAAAAGATTATTTTATAATAATAAATAATTATATAATACTTATAGTTTCATCGTTATAATAAATTTATTTGGTATAAAATATGGATTAATCACATTTTATTAGTTTATAATTTTATTTTTTTAATATATATACTAAATTAATCAAATTAATAAGTGATTCATTGGTTCGATTTCTAATATATCGACAAAATTAATGACCTAACCAGTTTTCATAATACATATTTATAATACTAATAATTGATCGACAATAAAAGAATTCATCTGATTGTTTTCTTCCAATTATATTATTACTTAAATATTGATAATAATTTATTATAAAGATTCTAATGATCATCACGTCATATATTACATTTATTAAAAAATATTTGTTATACATATTTGTTATTGTATGGTAAATTTTCTATTACTATCAATGGAAATAGAGAATAATAAGTAGCGTAACAGGTTCTTTCAAACGTACCCATTAAAGACTAAAGTTCAATTTGGGTTGAGGAATTACCTTTCCAAATCCAGCCCTTTTTGTGGGATTTTTCTTTTAATGTCCCTTTTTATGGATGATGTAAGACATGGGGTCATTTCGTGGGAGTTTGATCGATAATTTTATTTAAAATTTATCGATTGGAATATTTTTTAATTAATTTCAAAATGAAAATAAGTAGAAAATTTTACAATTTTAAAGTCGTGATTAATTTTTTAAAATTAATTTTGAAAAAATTTTAAATTATTTAATTATAATTTTATATGTCATGATTAGTTGTTTAATTATTTTAAATTAAAAATAATTATAATTAATATTATTTTTGTAATTTACAACTTTAAAATTGTCTAAATAACAATTATAATTAAAATAACTAATTCTTTTATAATCCAATTACTTTTATTTTTTATTTTTAACCATTAATTATTTTTTAATTAATATTTCTGAACCAATAATAATTAGATAGAACAAATAAGGAATTATTTATAGATTATTAATTTATACCATTTAGATTCTTTTTCGTTTATAAATTTTAAAAATATATATATAATAAAATATAGAAAATATTAAATAAAATAAGAGAAAAATGAACTTACACCAGACAACATCGGACGACAACATGACAAAAAAATAAAGTAGTATAAACACCCGAGCATGAAATATAAAATTATAAAACAACATCAACAACATTTATTGTTTGTGCAAATACATTTTTATATTGATTGAAAAGTATATTAAAAATAAGTATGTTAAAAGAAAAAGAGACAGGAGAAAAATAAACTTATACGAGAGAGTTACCATTCACAACGACATGACAGAAAAATAAAGTAATAGAAACCAAAATATAAATTATAATTAAAACAACTTTAAAGTCATTTAAAATTAATTTAAAATAAAAAATTAATTACGACTTTGAAATCGTAAAAAATCTACGACTTTATATAAATAATTAGAAGAAAAAAACTAAAGTTATTGGATTTCTTATGACTTTACTATTAAAAAATCTGAAGTTGTGAATTATTTTACTACTTCATACCCATAAGTGGTAAAAAATTCACGAGTTACTCCCATTTGGGGATTAATTCAAAAAATATCTTCATTTGATAAATTCCAAATGGAATTAGCCCCCCTCTTGGTCAAACTCCCTTATTTTGTTTCAATGAATATTACCCTTAATTTTTTTAAAAAAATCAATGAGAATAATCACAAGGGACAACACTCTTTTTCATAATATGGATTTGCAAGTTAAAATATCACAAGAAAAAAATAATTCAACATCAACTCTAGTTGTTGTCTTCTTTGATAATTAGAAACCAACAAAGACTCGTTATAATTAAGCTAGTCCACTACACGATTTTAGAAAGCAAATACACTAATATTGGAAAAAAAAATATTAAAACTAAAATCACTTATACAAATAACGATAAGTTCCAGATCACCGCATTTTGGTCACCAAATGAGTATTATCTAGTTTTCACCAATCAATTCTAACTTAGGTCTTGCCTTAGGAGGTCTACCCCTTGGTCTTCTAATGGAGAAAGACATTGATGTCACCTCAATCCTAACAACCTTCTTGGGTCTCACTCTTGGTTTGTCACTTTCACTTGACATTTGTGGAACATTAGGGTCCTTTGGAGGTGTAACACCCCGTATGCATCTGGTGTATTAACAATTACTTAATCAGATTAACGCGGTAATTAATTTAAAATCAATTAAAACCAACAAAAGCATTTTTGAAATCATATTTCTTGATTCATTATGTATGGTACGTAACCTTAAATTAAATATACGAATTCCAATACTCTATAGCCAGCCTCATCGATCCAAATAACATAAAGAACGACAGATACATCAACAATATCTATCCAAATATATCAGGAGAATAAATCATGTGTATATACATATGCATCATCAAAGACACTTACTGTGTCTATACAAAAGAATAAGCATCAAGTGACATGATCTCACAGATCACATCCTCACACGAGGGTGTACAGAACATGTAGGGTCTATACAACATAAACATAAACAGAGTTCACAATATGTGTACACACATTTTCCCTCACAGGGGTACAAAATACATCAAAACAAAAGAGTGAGTCACAATGCTCTCCTCACACTGCCAAGCAGTTGCACAGAGTCTGTCCCTACCGGGGCCTTCCGCTCTGGGACCCATCATCTCTGCCAGATGTATCACCTGCAAAATAATCCGCACACACCGGGTGAGATACAATCTCAGTAAGCTCAGGGCTCTTGGAGGCTTCTCCTCCCCCCTGGCTCACTTTCATGATACACAACATCAAAGGCATCACAAACATACGCCCACCTGGCCCCCACAACAATACATAGTCATCATCTAGCTCTAATGTATATATGCGGTACTACGCTCGCCACAAGATGCATCATCATCAGCATCTGGGACTCTCAGTCCCCAGTGTGAGACCGGAACTCACACCTGTGTCACCCCATCGGGAGCTACCCCTTTACACATGGATGCACGTATATGGCACCTCCGAGAATAGGCTTCAACCGTGACGGGACCACCTATCTCTTGGTCTTAAGGGATCATCATCACCCTTTACGTGAGCAAACCAAACTAGGAGTTGCGCTCTACTCTTAAAGAGGTCCATATCTATCTAACTGGCCAAAAGATCTATTCAACAGATAACCATCCACACAAAACATAGAATCATGCATACATATTATCATGAGAAAACTGTAACAACCAATTCAATGCACATGCATCATGTATGCAACCATCACTCCCTCGGAGTATGGTGGAACACAGGCAGTGGGAAACATTCCCCAAGAGCGAAGAACTTACCTGGCAAAGCAACACTCTGTAGTTCAATCCTGAAACGGTGGTCTCCGCCACTGACACCCTCGGTGTCACGCCCTATACAAAGGCGCACAAGCAATCAACAATGATTCTCAACCGTTAACAAAGCATGAAACGTTATATTATATCGTTAAAACCCCTTAGTCCCCTATCTTAAGGTTATAAGAACTAACCACCTTATAGTCAACTCACAGACCCTCAACAGGATCTATCTCGGCCTAACCAACGCACTAGAGTCTCCTAAAGACTCTGCATCAACCAATTCAAAGAGTTTAACATTACTCAGACCCAAGACTCAAGGATTAACAATATGGCTAAAACGGTTACTTCAACACAATTTCACCGTTTATATAGCCTCCGAAGCACATAAAGGACAATTATCAAGGCTCATACATGTTCTACATTTACCAAAATAACCAACATTCTTCCTATAGATGCATTACTCCGAGCCAAAATCCAAAGTCCATAAAAATCATATTTCAAGGCTAATCCTTCATCACAACAACCTCCTGAGCATACTTTTTTAAAGGATCCAAGCCTAATTCAAGCTCTAACACAAATTGGTCACTATTCATCCCAAGAATAATTTCACAAATCAATCGGAAAAACTTGAGTTTCTTACCTCTAAACAGTTAAGGAATGCTAGAGGATCACTTCTCCGAGCTTTAGCGTCCTTGAATCGCTTTTTTCTCCTCAAAACCCAAGCTTTGTAAAGTTTCATAGAGAACGAGATCTCTTCGATTGATGGTTCTCTCGAAGAACTAAAACTGGAATCTAACTCATGGAGGAGTTCCCTACAACTTTCTAGTTGAGTGGGAAGCGTTTAGATGAAGATTGGAGAAGATATGAAGCTTCCTAGTGCTCTAATGGCGGAAATGGCTCAAAGGAAGAAGAAAGGAAGAGTTTTGGCCCAAAAAATCACGTGAAATGACCTTATATAGTGGTCCAGGTCGCGTTTTGGCGCTAATCGCGCCACTATGGTACTATCCGCGCCAATTTCCAGTGAAAAACAGGCTTTCTGGAGCACTTCTGGCGCTAATCGCGCCACTCTAGCGCTACTCGCGCCAACTTCCAATATCTGTGGCGCTACTCGTGCCAACTTCCAATATCTGTGGCGCTACTCGTGCCAACTTCCAATATCTGTGGCGCTACTCGGGCCAAATTCCAGTACTTATGGCGCTACTCGCGCCAGAATTTTAGTCGTCGCTAACGCTTTTTGCGATAGAATTTTGAAAATTTAAACTTTTCTTTCTTTCTTTTTCTTTTATTTATTTAGCCTTGGTTATTATAGTAGGGCAACCCCTACTTGTGGGAAATGGAACTTTAGGCTTGGGTGGTCTTCCACGCACTTTCTTTAGTGAAATATCTGGATTAAAGTTCAAATAATTGTTCTTCTTAAACATGATCTCACTACTTCTACTTAACTCTTTGACACTTATTTACTTTTGTGAAGTATTAGGGTCCTTTGGAGGGTCACCCCTCGGCCTTAGTGAGAACAAAATAATACTTGGGGGAAGGGGAACTTTAGGCTTGGGTGGCCTTCCACATCCTCTCTTTGGTGGAGCACTTAGGTTAGACTCCATATAGTTGTTCTTTTGAAACATGGTCCCATTATTCCCACTTGATACTTTGGCACTTGTTGAATTTTGTGGAGCATTAGGGTCCTTTGGAGGGTAACCCCTTGTCTTTGGTGGGGACAAAACAATACTTGTGGGTAGTTTTCTACAAAATTATGTTGTCTGTGTGTAATTTTCCACAAAAAAATCCTTGGAAAATTATTGAATCTATCAATGGAAAATTACCCACGAATGTTTCCGTGAGAAATTATTGATGGATATTACCGATCGATACTTCTGTGGGAAATTATTGACGGACATTTTTGTGATACTTTTTTTCATTTTTATTATTTAACATCAGTAATTTAGGAATATATTTTTTCCATTTATATTATTTAACGTTAATACTTAAATTAAAACATACATGTAATTAATGAAATATTCAATTTCATAAATCAAAAATAAAAACACAATGTCTAATATGTCAATAGTAATTTTGTGTTGCTTAGTTAGTAATCAAAATATTCATTGGTAGAGTATTTCTGTTGGGCATCATCTTGTTGTTGCTGGTCATCTGGTTGGTCATTGAGTTGTTGTTGTTGGTCATATGGTTGGTCATTGTCTTGTTGCTGCTAGTCATGTGATTGATCATTGTCTTGTTGCTAGTACTGGTTAGGTTGTTGATGTTAGTAAATAATGTTTTGCGGTTCAGGAGGTAGGAACTAAAGTACAATTGACTGAAATACATGTATCCCCTCCTTTAATTGACAAAGCTCCTCTCTTAGTCAATTAATCTCCACTAAATCTTGAGCGCAACTGGAAGACCATTGACAACTAATAACTACACATCAAAAGCTATTTTTTACATACCAAATCATAATACCAAAAAGTTACAACAACACTCAATTGGTATTTTGAAGATATAAAGAAATAAAAAAATAGAGAATATGAGTTAATAGTTTCAACAAAACTGTTTTATATTATTGTATTAATAAGTAAATGACTAATGAACTAGCATTTGGACTTATGGACCACCATAAATGAAACCACTAAAAAATGCAAAAGAAATACTACTCATCATTAAAAGTGTAGGGATTACCTTTTATTAAACCTTGCACCTTTTACATGTTCATCTTGTAAAAACTAACATGTTATTAGAATCTATAGCCCATCTTGGTTCTCTTCTATTCAAGTAGGTTCACGTAGGCAATGCCAATTGATTTTAAGTTGAAGTCTAACATAAACTAAAGTGGAGACACGAAAGGATGAATCTGACAATTGTTATGCATATTTGTACGAAAAATTCGGCAACAAATCCTTTGAAGAAGAAATTTAAAAGCATCATATGTAACTATTCATCTACTTTTCACCAACAACTTAACTTTTAGACAATTGATATAATATAATAGCCAAGTCTCTGAGGTCTAGAGTTCAATCTTTTTCCCCTTTTTAGATAAACTTCTCTATAAATACTTATAGAAAAAAAATAAGAAAAAAATGAGTTAAACTTATCCAGTTCTTCCTTATGCTAAAATCAACTTATGTACGTAACTTTTATACAAGTTTTCTCATTTATCTTCTCCAAAAACTTAATAGCATCTATGGAATTGCATTTTCCAATCACATCTAGTACCAAATTCACTTCAAATACACCAATTCAAACTTGCACTAAGTGCATATGTAGGTTTTAGCTCAGTTTAGTTTACTTTCTTGTTTTCTTCTTCCATGAGTTCTTATGAATTTTTTTTATCCGAACAGGACTTTTATCAATAAAAGTTAAATTTCAACATCTCTTTAGTCTATGATACTTGTTTTGACTCCTGTGTATCAGTTTTGCAATAAAAAAGGGAAAAAAACGAAGTTAGGAAGCGATTACTTGTTGAATAATTTGAAACAAATCGTGGACGCGCGAGAGGAATGACTTCAGGCTTCGCTTTCGAGCCTCGCATCGTGTAAGTCTTCCCACTATTAGTTTGGTCGCAAGCAAATATAGTTCCTTCAATTAACATCAAATCATGAACCCTAAGTGAACAAAATCCAACTAATTAACAACAACGACAACAACAATAAAGCAAAAAGCATTATAGCCTGCAAACCGTTGAATCTGTGAACTGCAGCTTCCACAATATCCTTGGTGCAAGCTTTGAAGACTTGCATGGTGGCACAATTCTCACTGAATATTTGATCTACGAAGCAAAATTTAGGATAAATACGAGATTCTCAAGGAGAATAAAGTGAAAAGAGAGAGAGAGGAGAAGAGTATCGACAGAACTAAATCCATGGGTAATAATTCATCGGTATTTTATACTTTTCGACAAAAAAGTTTGTCTGTTGATAAATTTCATCAATAATTCAAACATTTTTGATGAAATACGATCCCTTGATAAATTCCATCATTGATAATTCAGGAGTTTCCGACGAAATACATTCCATGAAAAATATTTCTTCGATAATAATAATTTTTCTTGTAATGTTATTTTGAATTGGAGTTTTTTCTTAATCATTTATACTAATCTACACAAAGTTTTATAAAGGAAAATACAAAGGTGAAAGTCTAGTTTTGATTAGAAAATATTGCTAAAATCTCGATAGAGTGGATTTAGGGTCAATCTGGCAGTGGGCGATTTAAATACTTAGGGTGATTTAAAATTCAAACCTTATTAATGTCATTGTACACAATAAAATAAACAACACTAAAAATATTTTGAATTATATATAAATTTTATCGATTTTTAGGAAAAAAAATTCATTACTTAATTTTATAAATTATTTGAATTAAAATGTAATTAATTGCATAATATATTATTTATTTAAAAATATATAAATTAGTTGTATTAAAAAAAATTAAGCAAGTTTTTCTCACAAGTTTTTCGAACTTGACAAAACAAATGATGATGAAGGTTGAGTTCATAAATGTCAAAGTAAGTTGAATTTTTTTTCTTTGTTAAATGTTTTATGCTTGATTAAATATTGTTTTGTTGGACATATTTTTTTGCGAACAATTAAGGATTTTATATTGTTTTGGACTATATTTATTCAAATTGTGATGATAACTTTGTATAGAACATTATGTTTTTGTTTGGATGATTTCCCCTTAAAAAAATGTTTAGATGATTCGTCTATTTGATAGATCAACTTAATAATGAGTCAACATTTTTTATATTTTTTTTCCAACTCAACCCAAATTGCAAATGTTATTTTTTTCTGTTCCATCTTTTTACAAATTCTCCTATTATCTTTTATGATAACTATTAAATAAAAAATAAATACATTTAATATCTCAGAATACATATATTATTTAACTCTCAATTTGTTATTTTTTAACAATAACAATAACACCACCGCTACTACCACTACTACTAAAGTTAAAAGTTTAATAGGTTATTCTTTCAACAACAAAAAAAAGGGTTATTAGCACTGAAAAAAAGCTTATTACTTCTACCATTTTTTTTGCCTGTTGCTAACGTAATTGCTACTCTACCCACTGTTTCAAAAAGAAAAAGACGGAATATTGTGTATGCATTATGTGACCAGCAAACATAATACTGTATTTTACAGAAAGCGCATCAATCCCCCTTGTTAATTTTTTAAAATGTCGCCATTATTCATCATCACAAATCACTTCGTAGCAACATACTTTTCAGTGTCTTTGGATAAGAATATAAGATTTGTAACATTAGCCATAGTTGGTTTTAGGTTTTGAATTAAAAGAAGTGTGCAATAAGCTCCAAAAGTCACACGAACATTCTTTTTGATGCATTTTAAATTTGATGAAAGGATAAAAGTTATAGATTTTATAAAATTAGAAGATTAAATGTCTCTATTTTAAATTAGAAGACTAAAATTACAAAATTACAAAATATAAAGATTAAATATCTCTATTTTAAAATAAGAGAACCAAAATTATAAATTTTAAAAATAAAAACACAAAAATTGTATTTTGAATAATAAGCAACATTAATCTTGCTTATTTAATTTCTAGTAACAAAATCATTTTAGTATAAATTCACTTACTAACAAAATCATATGAAAAAAAATATAAACAAAATAAAATTTGGAAATCATTTATATTTAATGACATGCATTCTCAATATCTTTTTAGCAAAATTTAATATTATTTAGAATTGTTACAGATTTTTAAATATATAATTTGAAAAAATATGTTTCCTATTGCTTAATTATACCTTTCGAATTCATTATTGTTAATCTTTTATGAATTTGAATATCCTCCATTAATAATATATATAACTTTATTAACTATTATATATTGTTGAAGCGTGGAAGAAATGATCATCATTACTACTACTTAAAATGTCCTCTTTTTTTTTAATAAAGTAAATTACTCTATTTCCTTTGACTTACACAAACTATATCTTTTAGATTTTAACACTATTATTTTAAAATACAAAATATGTAAATGTAGTTATAAATAGTCTTAAAATTTTATTAATTAAAATTTTAATTGTTAACAATTAAATATAAAACTAACTATTCATGTTAAAGGATGCTAAAAAGTGAGAGAACAAAATATCTTTAAGCTCAATAACCTTCGTCAACACCCTTCACATCTTTCGTTGTCTAATCATGAACTTGAGAAGTTACATCTATGTATAGTAATAAAAAAACGTTTTGTTGGCTGACGTGTCAATTTTATAACATTTTGAATGTTTTTCTTCTTCCGCTGTTTCTCAATAGAAAATATTGTCTTCTCTTTATTTTATCTTCTGCTTTTTCTTCCTGACCTCTGCACGTGTCAAGCTTTCAGCAGTTTTGTCACTTTTGAAGTATGGGCACCAGTAGAAGCTAAACGCAGAGTAGGAAGTAACAGTTTTGTCACTTTGAAAGTATGGCCACCGGTGGAAGCTAAACGCAGAGTAGGAAGGAAGCAGAAGCAAACAACATTGTCTTTCTCTTCTCTTTCTCTGCATCACACCTTCTCTTCTTCACCGGATACGCTGATTTAGGCAATATTCATGGCGCATGGTAAGTTGTTACTTATGTGGTCACAGAATGTTGATGCGGTTTCTGTTTGAGGTTTGCATAACTTCTTGAAATGGTTTTGGGTTTTGTCCATTAGCTCTTCGTAGACTAAATTCAGTGGCTGAGGTCAATGATGAAAAAGAAACATGGAAAATTGTTGTCCGAGTTTTGAACATGTGGACTATACCGAGAGGAGCTTTGTGTAACATTGAGGCAATATTGGTTGACAAGGAGGTTAGTTTTCTTTCTGTGTTGTTCTTAGTTTTGTATATCACACAGTTTTATGTGCGATGACTTATATTTATTATCCAGGGTGATAAGATGCTGGCTCAGATGAAGAATGTTGATCTTGGGATTGTAAATCACATTTTTAATGTTGGTCAATGCTATGTCATTCAAAACTTCGAGGTGGAAAAAAATACAGGTCACTACAGGGCTACCAGGCATGCTTTCAAGATCAATTTGGTCAAGACAACCAAAATTACTCCCCATGAAATACCTGACATACCTCAAACAATGTACAGTTTCACAAAGTTTGATGCCATTCTTGATGGATCTGTCACGCCTGATTATTTGATCGGTAAAATTTACTTTAAGTATTTTGTGCAACAATTTGTTATATAACATTGTATTGATGAAATTTGTGTGATCATGGTATGTTCTTGAAGATGTTATTGGTCAACTTGTTGAAACTGTTCAATGGAAGTTGGATGATAAACCGAAGAAAGTCTTATTCACTCTAAAGGATGAATGGTATTGTTTGATCTTCTACAAGTGACTTTTTTTGTGTTCAAAACTTTTGTACTTAAGTGTTGTTGTCCTTTTTCTATTATGACACAGTGGTAGTTTGTTGAGTTGTACTTTGTGGGAGGCACTTGCTCTAGAGCTGAAGGATTATTTGGATCGACATGTCACTGGTCCTGTGGTGTTGCTCCTTACCATGGCAAAAATCAAAGAAGCTAGAGGTATTGTTAAAAAGTCATGTTTTCAAAGTTAGGTTCTGCTTGGTTATAAATAATTGTTGTTGTGATTGAATCATTTTAATGCAGGTCCTTATCCTCTTTCTATACAAAATTCCATGTATGGTTCACACATCTTTGTCAACAGCGACATTAAGGAAATAGTTGAATTCAAAGATCGATTGAGTTATTCGTAATTATCATACCTTTATCGTTATGTCATAGGCTTATGTTGGGTAATGTTCTGTTATGATTATGTCTTTTAAAAATTTTACAGGATGGATCCAAGTCAAGGAAGTATCAACACATATAGCCAAATTGGAAGCCAGATTTCTGGTTCTTCTTCCTATACTAATGTAGATCATTTTTTGTATAATGCACATGTGAAGGATTTAAATCAAGTTAGTCAAGTTGCAAAGGTATGATTCATGATAGATGGATTCTTGATTTCCCAATTTAGCAATTAACTCATCATTCTTTGTCATTTCTGTTGTAGGAGTGTATGTGTGTCACTGTGGCTACTATACAAAAGTTGTTGGTTGCTAATGGTTGGGTTTATGATGCATGCCCTAAATGTAACAAAAAAATTGATGCTCAAGCTTTACCTGTTATTTGTGCTGCTTGTGGTAATCAAAGTGCTGCCTCTATACCAAGGTTGTGCTGGTCCAATTGTTATAATTTTATACTGCTCCTCTGTGTGTCAATTTCTTAACTACTCTTTTACTATTGTGACATAGGTATCGGATTGATGTTAAGGTAACTCAGCCACGTGAATCCGCCATTTTTACATTGTGGGATCGTGATTGTGTTGCTCTTATAAATGAGACTGCAGCTGATCTCAAAGAGAGAATTGTTGCTGAGGTTGGATATTATGTTTGGTTCAATTACAGCCTATAATTTGTTCTATATATTAAAGCATTGTGCTGTTTCTGGTTACTTAGGAAGGCAATTTTGATCCTAGAGATATACCGGAGTCTCTTGATCGTGTGTTGGGGAGAAAATTGGCTTTCAGATTCAAAGTCGTCCCTGGCAACACACGATTTTCTGTTTCTCAAATATCTGAAGATGATACATTGGTCAACACTCTTCTTCGACAGCTTTCAACCTTTGATATCCAGGTTTTGATGCTATCTGAAATTATTATATTTGTTATATCCTACTTAAATTATATGGCAAAGGCTAACACCGTATGCTTTTAGTGTGACCTGAAGTCATTCAACTGTTTGTTGTTTCATTTGAAAGGATGAAGCAGAGCCATCAATGTCCTCCGTCCATCCAAATGATGATGCTGGTGATAGTGTAGGTTGTTTCGTCTTATGCTTTTTTTATTCTCATACTTGCTCAATTTGATCTATTTTCATTTTTACGCAGCAATGCTTTTCACAAACTGCTGAGTCTGATGTGCATTTGATGGGCTCAGTCACACCCGCTAAGCGCAATTTGGTCCAATCTGATATTGAATTCGATCCCACAGCATTTGAGGATTTATCTCAAATACAATTGTCCTCTACTAAGCTGGCCAAGAATATTAAGACTGAATGATCATTTCAAGTTATGTTTAATTAGTTTTTTTTGTAATCTCATGTGGCAAACTTTTTCCTTATGCTTAGTCTGAGTTTTGTTATGTAATTATGCTAATGTTGTACATATTCAAACATACAATTTCTGAGGATGCCCAAGTTATTTTAGATCTTAATTAAAGCAATCCAGGATTGCCAAAATTCAATTCAGCAACTGAGGATGATGTTGATCCTATAAAGCCTAGATAACAGAGTTTTGAAAAAAAAATTGCTTAAGAAATGAGAAATAATAGAACATGTAATTAATCTTCTGCCTCTGGTTATTCAAACATGTAATTAATCTTCCATTAGGAAATAATAGAACAAAGAGAAATGAGAAATGATACTTCTGCCTTTGGTTGTTTCTCCATTATACTGAAATCGTTTTACCCCCAGGATGATACTACATTTGAAAAGCAGAGTGCTTTATTTGCTTTGGCTATTTCTGATATAGTGCTAATAAACATGTGAGCTCTTTTACGCTTCCTTCCTTTTAATTATTTTTAGTATAGACTTATGGTAAAAAATTTAAAGTTAGTGTAACTAAAGATGATCTTCTCAAAGCTTGCGTGCAATTTTATGGGGAAGGAAATTGGCACCTTGTTCCTCAAAGAGCAAGTGTACTTCTACTTAAATTTTATTTTTTTCGGTTTCTTCATTGCTTGTGGCTTGCAATGATATAATTACATAACTCAGGGCCGAATTATTTAAGAGCTTTTATCACCACAATTCTTAATTGAGAGGACCATACCTTTTGATATATTATTAAGGATACATTATTAAAAATCAAATTGTATACTCATATTTACGTTTGAGTCACTGTACCTTTGATATTTATAAGTCAATTCCAAATAGATACAAAATTCTGGTTTGTGTTTTCAAATATAGCCATTGGCTGGCAGGAGACAAATTTAATAGCTAACAACTACCTTCAAATCAGCTGAAATATAGCATAATTCGGTACAGTGAAATAGCTTAATTGGACAGAGTGGAAGTATAGCCAAAATCTTTTATTCAAGTCACTCACTGTCCACAATAACAGCCATTCCAAGTACAACTCAATATGTGCCCCAAATCTGATGTATAATTTAGTGATCTGAAATTTGCTTTGGAATTTGCTTTCATCTTTAACTTTCTACACAATTTCTTAACCATGGTCAGGAATTGAGACATTATTATATTATAATTGAGGACTTTTTCAGTTCAGCATACAAATTATTCTTTTTTCTTATCATAATCCATTGTTTTAAAGACCTTTTATGATCACAATTCTTAATTGAGAGGACCGTACCTTTTGATATATTATTAAGGATACATTATTAAAAATCAAATTGTATACTCATATTTATGTTTCAGTGTGACTGTACCTTTGATATTTATAAGTCATTTTCAAATAGATTCAAAATTCTGGTTTGTGTTTCCAAATATAGCCATTGGCTGGCAGGAGACAAATTTAATAGCTAACAACTACCTTAAAATCAGCTGAAATATAGCATAATTGGGCACAGTTAAATGGCTTAATTGGACACAGCGGAAGCATGGCCAAAATCTTTTATTCAAGTCACTCACTGTCCACAGTAACAGCCATTCCAAGTACAACTCAATATATGGCCCAAATCTGATGTGTAATTTAGTAAACTTAAATTTGCTTTGAAATTTGCTTTCATGTTTGACATGGTCAGCAAATGAGATCTTCTACGATTCAACCTGCAGATCATGATTTTTTTCTCTATCATCATCTATTGTTATATTATAAATTTTAACTTGGAGGCAAATTATTAAAGACCTTTTAGAATTCTACCTGACAAATAAACCAAAATTTCCAGGTTTCAGTTTAAAATAGCCTGCACAAAATTATATTATTAAGGATAGTTTTTTAAAAATCAAATTGTCTACTTATATTTACCTAAAGTGTGGCTGTAACTTTTTATATTTAAATGCATTATTCTGTTAATTTTTTAAATCAAACACAATGGAAGTGTACATGAAAGATAAAACTAATGGTTTATTAGGAAACTATCAAATTTCATTGGTCGTGTAAAACTGTCAATATGGCCATTGATACTGAGACTCACTACAGTAATGCAAATATCAGTGAAAGTATGGGCAAAATATTTGTTAGGCTATGACAACATTTTTTGTTTTCACATTTGTCACTTAAGTACCTTAGAATCAGCTGAAATATGGCATGATTGGGAACAGTCAAAGCATGACCAAAATCATTTTTTCAGGTCACCATCCACACCAGCAGCTCATTCCAAGTGCAAATCAATATATGCCCCAAATCTGATATATAATATTTTGTGTTGCACCACCGAAATTTTTGGCCAAATGATCAACTGAAATTTGCTTTCATGTTGTAGTTTTTGCACAATTTCTTAATCATGGTCAGAAAGATTATCCACAGCTAACATTTTGACTCCCTACCCAGTTTCTTCATCATGCTCAGAATTATTACCCATCGAATGTCATTCATTTACCTTAATCATGGGTAATCCATAAACAATTTTTTAAATCTGTATTGCTGCTTTTTAATTCAGGTGTGATGCTGGACAACTTCTTAATTATTGTGAGAGAGACTGACCATTGAATGCCATTGTTCTATCTTAAATATGCTTAGACATGTTGATGGTCATGGCTGATCCAAAAACAATTAGAAAAATTAAAATAGTGATGCTAATCTTTGTCTCTGTAACTTACTGTCATGTTGATACTTTCACTTCTTACACAGCTCCTTAATGATACTCAGAGCCATTGTCAAATGATATTTCCCAGTTAACCACATCCAAATTTGTTACTCATACATTCATGAACCATTGATATGCTGAATTCATAGGTAACTTATTCAAAATTGGATTTTGGCTGATCAATATATTGTTAAATGCATTTTTTGTTAAAGATTCCTGCAATATTAATTAATGCGTCAATCTTATTAAGTTGTCAGGTGAGCCAAACATGGAACAACAAATTCTTAAGAGAAAGCTTGATGCTAAAGCTGCAAGGTTAAAGCGAAGACTGATTCTGCAAACAAAAAAATTGGGTGAATATGAATATAATGGAAGAAACAATCAACAACTAATTGACAAAACTAAAGGTTTAAAAGGTTGAAGTTAAGTATGACTCTTTCTTATTATGCAGGAACAAGTAATATTTTTATGCAACCTGACAGTCAGCATGAAGTCTCAAATGTCATTGATGATTGTATTCACCATATTGATACAGGTATGTCTCTATATCCATAAACTGTTTGGTTAAACCATGATGTTATTTATGTTAATTATGTTATGTTACTGATGTTTTCTTTTGTAGGATATGTTGATTTAGGAGACGCCACTGAAACATGTCCATATTGTCAAGCATGTATGTGGTATGAAGAAAGCTTGAGGAAAAATAAAACACGGACTAATGGCAAATATAGTCTTTGTTGTGGTCTTGGAAAAATACAACTTCCTTTTTTAAAGAATCCACCAAAACTGTTACAACAATTACTATGTGATCAAGAGTCCCGTGAAAGTCAAATTTACCAAGCAAACATCAGGGCTTATAATATGATGTTTGCTTTCAGCTCTCACGGTGCCAATATTGATACCAATTTGTCCCGAGCAAAGGGTCCACCAATCTATAGAATTCATGGACAGTCATGTCATTTGATTGGAAGCCTATTACCAATGTTTGGGAAACCTCCCAAATTCGGTCAGCTCTATATATATGATACAGAAAATGAGGTTCGCAACAGACTTGGTGCAGCCAGGTAAACCTTGATCTAACTGTTTAAAACTATGAATACTTTTCGAAGTGTTGGAAGCTATACACATATTTATTATTTGGAAGTGTTGCTCACAATTATCTCTAAATTTCAGATGGGAAAAGCGTCTTGATTCACATCTTATATCAAAGTTGAAAGACATGCTTGATGAATACAATGTTTTTGCTAAGTCTTTTAGGATGGTCAAAGATAGATATGAGAAGTCTCAGGCAGAAAATTTTTATTTACAATTGATTTCAGACAGGAAAAAAGATGGAAGAATTTACAATTTACCAACAGTTTCTGAGGTTGCTGCCGTTATTGTTGGTGATACGTCTCAGTCTATCAATAGAGATATCATTGTTGAAAAACAAAGTGGACAATTACAAAGAATTAATGAACTTCATCCAAGTTATCTTGGATTACAATATCCTCTTCTGTTTCCTTATGGTGAAGATGGATACCGGAATGATGTCAAGCATAGAAATATGGATAATCCAGCTCAAAGAAAAAGGGACAAACTTACTATTAGAGAATTTTTGTGCTTTAGGCTACAATTCAGAAAAGTGGAGGGACAAACTTTATTGAGATCTAGAAGACTCTTTCAGCAATTTGTTGTTGATGGTTATACAATGATGGAATCTGAACGGCTAATGTTTATAAGAACACATCAAAAGCAACTGCGTTGTGATAAATACAGCACTTTGATTGCTACACAACAAGGAATTGATACTGAACCTGGAAGTTGTGGGAAGCGTATTGTCCTTCCTTCATCGTTTGTTGGTGGCCGCAGGTATATGGATCAATTGTATTTTGATGGAATGGCCATATGCAGCACTGTTGGATTTCCCGATATATTCTTGACATTCACTTGTAATCCTTATTGGCCTGAAATTCAAAGGTCTGTCACAGCGCTTAATTTGACTGCACAGGATCGACCAGATGTTGTCACAAGAATTTTTAAATTGAAACTAGAGCAACTCATTTCTGATTTAAAAGATAATAACATTTTGGGCAATGTCGTTGCATGTGAGTCTTACAGTGCAATTTACTTCTTATGATCAACTTCTGTTTTTTACATTGTGTTTTGTTTAATAATGTAATGGTTGCAGACATATACACAATTGAATTCCAAAAACGAGGCTTGCCGCATGCTCATATCTTGCTGTTCTTGCATCCATCCACCAAGTATCCAGGTCCTAGAGATATTGATAGCATCATATCAGCTCAGATACCAAATTCAATTGAGGAACCTCAACTGTATGAGTTAGTCAAAAATCATATGATCCATGGTCCATGTGGATTTGCTAACAGAAAATCTCCATGCATGAAAGGTGGAAAATGTTCTAGATTTTTTCCAAAAAAATGGCAAACTGAGACTGTTGTTGACCAGGATGGCTATCCTGTTTACAAAAGACAGGATGATGGGAAACGAATTGAAAAAAATGGAATAATGCTAGACAATAGATATGTCGTTCCATATAATGCAAAGTTGTTATTGAGATATCAAGCTCATCTCAATGTAGAATGGTGCAACCAGTCAACATCGATCAAATATTTATTCAAGTACATTCATAAAGGCTATGATCGCATAACAGCTGCCCTTGTCCCTGTGGAACACCATCCTGAAACAACCAATCAGTGTGTTGATGAGCTCAAGCAGTATGTAGATGGTAGATATGTCTCTCCATGTGAAGCTTGCTGGAGAATATTTTCATTCCATATACACAAAAGATCACCCGCTGTTGAACGATTGTACTTTCATTTGCCTGGTGAGAATTCAGTCATTTTCGAAGATGATGATGACATTGATGCTTTGCTTTCAAAACCAACAGTTAAAGAATCCATGTTTACATCTTGGCTACAAGCTAATGCAATTTTTCCTGAAGCTAAACATCTGACTTATGTACAATTCATTAGAAAATTTACATATATAGCTAAAGATAGACATTGGCAGCCAAGAAAACAAGGTAACACCATTGGAAGACTCAACTGGGTTCCACCAAGTACTGGAGAATTATATTATCTTAGGATGATGTTGTCAATTGTTAAAGGACCAACCAGCTATGAACAAATCCGGACAGTCCAAGGTCAACTATATTCTTCATTTAGAGAAGCTTGTTTTGCAATGGGTTTTTTACATGATGATAAGGAGTACATTGACGCTTTGGCAGAAGCATTCCAATGGGGTTCTGGTGTATTCCTAAGAAAATTGTTTGTTATAATGCTTATATCCAATAGCATGGACAGACCAGAGTACGTATGGTCTCAAACATCTAACTATCTTATTGATGGGATTTTGCATGAGCAAAGAAAGCTTAGGAACATACCAGGTTAAGCATAGAAACAAAAATTTATATCATTTGTGTATTCTATTGACATATTAAAAATTAGATCTCTTTTATTCACAGAATTACAGCTTCCAATTGAAGAATTACAAAATTTGGCATTGCTGCATATTGAACAGATTCTGCAGTCCAACAAAAAATCTTTAAAGGATTATCCAGCCATGCCTTTTCCAATTTATGCAGTGCAAATCCAGTTTCAAAATAGATATATTTATGCTGAGCAAAACTATGACAAAATACAATTGCAATCTGAATTTCAGGCATGCTTTGCCACTTTGACAGGTTAGATGATCAAATTAATTAAAAAATACAATTCTAACAATTACACTGTGTGATATATAACAGGTTATTTTATTTATTCAAACTTCCAGATGAGCAAACAAATGTATTTAATTGCATCATTAATGCTGTCAACAGACAGAATGGTGAACTTTTCTTCTTGTATGGCTGTGGAGGTACTGGCAAGACTTTTATGTGGAAGACATTGGCCTGTGCATTGCGTTCCAAAGGTGAAATTGTTTTAACTGTGGCTTCAAGTGGTATTGCATCATTGTTATTACCAAATGGCAGAACTGCACATTCAAAGTTTGCCATCCCTGTGCCTACCTTAGAACATTCAACATGTAATATCAACCAAGGTAGTGAGCTGGCTGGTCTGTTACAATCAACACGGTTAATCATATGGGATGAGGCTCCTATGGCACACAGGTTCTGTTTTGAAGCATTAGACAAGTCTTTAAAGGATATCATGTATATGTCTCAAGAAGATAGTTTGCCTTTTGGTGAAAAAGTTGTTGTTTTTGGAGGTGACTTTTGCCAAATTTTACCTGTCATACCTAAAGGCAGCAGAGCTGACATTGTCAATGCTACTTTAAATGCTTCGTATCTTTGGGATTACTGCACTGTTTTAAAATTGACAAGGAATATGCGGTTGCATCATAACTCACACATGTCTAATCCACAAGACATTCAGAAGTTTTCTGAATGGCTTATACAAGTTGGTGATGGAAAGCTAGGACAAGGTGATGATGGATTTGCTGATATAGAAATCCCACCTGAATTTCTAATTACAGATTTCACCGATCCTATAGAATCTATTGTTACTAATACGTATCCAGATTTGAACCGCCATTATAACAATGAACACTTTCTCAGCACCAGAGCTATACTTGCTTCAACCATTGAGGTTGTTGACAAAATAAATGACCATGTCTTAAACATCATTCCAGGTGACAAAAGAGAATATTTGAGCTCTGATTCAATTGACATGACAGATGTGGAAGAAAGCCAAGCTTACCAATCTATTACACCTGAGTTTCTACATTCTTTAAAGACATCTGGATTACCTAATCATCAAATCAAGTTGAAAGTGGGCACCCCTATTATGTTGATTCGTAATTTGGATCAGGCAGAAGGGTTGTGCAATGGCACAAGACTAATTGTCACCAGAATGGCTAATCATGTTCTTGAAGCACGTATTATTTCTGGTATAAATATTGGATCATTGGTTTACATCCCACGAATGTCATTATCGCCATCACAATCTCCTTGGCCTTTCAAGATGATAAGAAGACAATTCCCAATTATTGTCTCATATGCTATGACAATCAACAAATCTCAAGGCCAATCGCTTGAATGTGTCGGAGTATATCTTCCTGATCCAGTTTTCAGCCATGGCCAGCTTTATGTAGCATTTTCAAGAGTCAAGAGTCCAGCTGGACTAAAAGTTCTCATACATGATAAAGACCAAAAACCAGAAACAAAAACTGTCAATGTGGTTTTCAAAGAAGTTTTCCAAAATCTATAGTATGTACCTTGGTTTAATTACGCACCAAACATCTATGATCCAAATCTGTTCTGATATCATATCATGCTTTTAACTCAATCATAATGTTGTTACAGGATTAAGCTTTGATTGTCATATCAAACAACATGATCACAGCAATTACCAGGGTCAGCTTGTATTAGTTATTTAATTTTTCTTACATTTTAACATCCTTTATCTTATTGCTATAATTTGTGATGCAGGTCTTATAGTATATTTTGTCAGCTTAATGCATTTTGGAGATTAAACTCACATATTACCATTTCCAGACTTTTTGACAGCAGCACACAATGATAGATTACTATCACTTTCAGGTGCATGTTATTGTTCAATTACTCCTTAAGTAGATTTCACAGTCATATCAGTTGCTAATTAATTGGAATTCAATTAATGGTCTAAGACACAAATCTTTATCTTACATTTTCCAGTTAAGTCACAACTGCCAATTTTGCCTGCAATTAACCAGATAGGAACAGAACAACTGAATATTGATACATAATTACTCAGTTACAATTGAAAAATATGTTATGCATGTTCATCTATTTTGTAACTCATGTAATGTCTTCAATGTTTGTCTTGCATTCTAACTTGTACCAAAATCATCATCAGGTTCAGGAATCATCTACAGGAAGACAAAAGCCAGGAAACTCTCCTCCTTTTATGGTGTGGAGACGAGGGTGTGTGCTGGCACAAGAATACAAGAACCTTGCTTGGATTTGCATTGTGATTAAAAAAAAATACTGTTATGCTTTTTTTAGACACTGTTGTTTATAGCTATAGATATGCCCCTAGCAATGCTTGATATTTAATAAAAAGCCCTTCACTTATTTTTCCGGCTATAAAATTAGCTACTTACACCACATATACTCATTCTGTTTAATTAAGTAAAAAGAACAATACCATTTTATACATACATATAAAAAAAATTAGTTAAATATATTCTTTGTTAGATATTTTATAATTATTTTTTAATCAATCAGGAAAAATAAACATTTTTATCTACTTCAATTTTCCTTTTTAAATATATACGTGTAAGAAAAAAAATAAAGTATAATTACAACAAACATTTCTCAAAAAAAAAAAATTATCGCACAAAGTGTTTGAAAAATCTGTCAAGACTCAGCCTTAATATTTAACATCTTTCTTAAATTAAATATTGGTTTGGCCATAAATAAATATGCCGTGTAAGTACATGTATAATAACATATTTAAATCTTAAATAGTAAATAGTGTATGCATTTATTGTATTAATTTTTATACCAATTATCTTAACAATTATAACTATTCTTATTTTTAATTGGTTCATAATATAAAATTTAGGCCATAAAAAATTAAATCAATATTAAATACAATATATGATAAAAAAATATAGCAACTTAATTCTAACTTTTATATCAACGAATAAGTTCTTTTTTGTTTTTAAAATTTTACCAAGGTTACCCATACATGGGAGAGAAGGAAAATTGGTTGTCAAAAGTTTATCAAAACGTGTGCTATTATGGTGAAGTCAACTTTATCCAAAATATAAAAACAAATTATTTATGCTTTTAAATTAAAATCAGATTTATGCTTTAAAAATATGGAGACAGTAGCCAAAATAAATAAATTAATTCTTTATGTTGATTACAAGCATTTGTTTTTAGTTCAATTATTAAATTATGATTATATGATCACAAGTCAAATAAGTTGCATTTTTATTCTTGCATGGTCAAAATTAAGAATTTTAAATGCTTACATTTCATTCTTTTTGAGTTCCTCTGCTACTTTTTATGGCAGACTTTAAAAATATTTTATGATCAACAAACGGTCAGACCATTTGTGAGAAGATCAAACAATTTATATACCTTGCTTTACACGCGATATGACTTACTATAATGCTAACTGTCAGGTGGTTTACTTGCTGCAGTATATAACCACCATTTAACACACCCCATATTTGACCAATCACATTCACCACCGTCACTTCATATTGATTCTAGGAAATCCAGTTTTCAATATAAATGATATGCATAATTGGTAACCCAAAAGTTTTTCTGCCCCAGCACATACTGAAAGACAACATCGCATTTGGCTTCCTGCAGAACAACCTTCTCTAATTTTCCAGCCCTCTTCATTTTACACCACATTCGGTAACCATCTCTAATTTTTTTTTTCTTCCAGTCGATCTTTGGTTTTCATATGATTTGGTTTACTGTTTTCATATGCGAAATATGTGTGCAATATGAAAAACTGATTCTTACTTTTAATTGGATAAAAATAATATGATCAGAAGATTTGAAATGCATGTTATGCCAATTGTTTTCATGTGCAACCGAGGCTAACAAGTAGAGTCTGAAAAGTTTGTTTTGTTTAATTTTAAATTAAATTTGGAAGAAAAAAAATAGCAGCCATGGAAGGTTTATGAAAGAACACGTTTATTAAAGAAAGATTAAAATTTCTAAATTTGCTATCTCTGTCCCTTCTTTTCTCTTACTTTCTATCAGTTCTGTTCATCGTTTCTCCCACAAATTCATGCCAGGATTCGGTCCACCATTCTGCACTCGTTACATTTTCTCAATCAATTTTAATCAACCTTTAACAACTATAGATTGATTTGGCTTTACACTTAATAGTTTGATATATTGCTGTATACCTCAGTCTTGAAATGCAGTTAATGTTAATTCTGATCCTGCAGCCTGTGTTTTTTCCTATATTATTTATTTGCCATTGCCTTTTCAAACTTTACTTATAGTTATGTTTTAGTATTATATCTTATTCATTTCTCTTGGGTTCTCTTAGCCTTAGCACTGATTGAGAAATTTTTGGATGATCTATAACAACCACACTTATATATAATTTTAGTCAACTTTTATATGATCCATCTTTTAAATTTTTAATATAGCTTAAACATTAACAAGACACAGTTATATTTAACCACTTAAACTTCCAATTGTTATGACATTTTCAAACTTCCTTTGCATCATGATCGGCATGATCCATTAATGTATACGTGTAGTTGTTAAACACAAACATGATTAGCAGATACAGGAACATTATTGAAATCTAAAACTCATGAATACCAACACTTAATAATAGAGAGAGGCTTACATACTTTGCTTTTCCAACTATATGGTTCAGTTTTTTTTACTGACTGATGCTAATAGAATTGTCATTTGTAAGCATTAATCAATGTTCTCATTGATGACTTGATAAGCATCCATCATTAGACCACAAATAAATGATTATTTTTGTCATAGTATTCTTATTATAATTATAACCTTTGATTCTGCATGAGGATTTTCTTTTCAGTTCTTTGATTATTTTTAAATTATCAATACTGCTACATCTTACTTGGTTTTTGATGATTGTTAGAAACAGTTACTACATTTCATATTCAATAGCTTTAATCTTAATGAAAACCTTTATCACACAAATTATTCAGTGAGGTGAAACTCCACCTTTGATTGGTGAATAGTACTAAATGCATATAAGTTTTGTCCCATAGAATAATGATATTCCCTTGGAATGACACTGTTCTATTTCTGGTTTGTGTCTTCCTAAGCTTAAGATAAATACTCTTTGGCCAATTCAAACCGTATGAATTGAAATTGTTGAGCTTTTGTCTATCAGACACTGTTAATAATGCAAAAGAAAAACAAATCACATGACAAACACTTAATGGATCTCTTTGATGGATTGCCACTTGGTTTTGGTGCTGTCCAACTTTCAATGTGTGGTTATTGACACTGGTAAAGGGGTGGGTTGAAGCCTGCTTTCTTGTAATATGAAAATACAGATAATAAGGATAGATTGATGCAATTGGGTGAATGATCAATCTAAAACTGCATATAATTTTTTCTTTGTACAGATTTTATTACAGAAATCATTAACTCTAATCTAGCTACTAAATTAGAGCATTAATTGATTGTACAGTGTCTAATAGTCTAATGAACATAGTTCCCGAGTTCTTTAGTTGTTGTCTTGTAATTTCTTCTAGCACTTTCTGTTCATTTTTATGTTGCTATATTTACTAAACCTTTTTTTTTTGTGTTTGTAGGCTTTGCTATAATTTTAATCTTTTTTATGTTTAGTTATAGTTATACTTATAACTCAACAGTTTGCTGTATATGCTTCTATTCTCTCTTTCTAAACATTATACAATAAAAATATGATATTGTGATATTCGAATAATTTTAACCATACTCATTCCTGAATAGAATATCCATTTTGATCTGACTTTCTAATTACTAACATTTTTTCTGTTACATCCACAATTGACCGAATTCATGATTGTTATATTGTTGTCCATTTCAGCAAAAATGGATCCAAATGAAGTTGATACCAAGGAAATGGCCAAAACCATGATGCAAATTGAGAGGACATCTGATGATTGTGTCATAACTGTGCATATTATAGACCTGGTAAATTGTTGTCATCATTTGTTTTCCAATATACATACCATTATAACTGATTGTCTATTGGTTTGCATGATACATGTAGCCCTATGCAGAAATTTCCAGAAGCTTTGCACTGAGATGGAAAGATGAACTGGATGAAACATGGCATCTGATTGATGCTCATGGAAATCATCACACAGTCAAGTACAACAGATGCCTAAAATGTCCACTGATTAAGGCAGGCTGGCCAGCAATCAGGCAATACTACCAGCTTGAACATAATTGTCACATAACACTGACACATTATGGGCAATCTGTCTTCCTGATCACTGTGTTCAAAACAGCTTCTCAGCCCCATGCATTCCCAAAATGGCACTCCCTATACAAGCAAAATCCTGACTCTACTGTGTTCAGTGTGATGCTAAATGAACATAAGATCTCTGCCAGTGCATTGGTGAGTTACATATTACTATTTATTCTTGTAATTTCCACATTTCAAATTAGTTTCACTATAACTGTTCCTGAGAACAATGGTTATTAATTTCAGGATCTCCCTAGCACAATGTACTACTACTTGAAGGACACAAATTTCACAAAGATCTGTTTTGATGGAACAACACCATGTAAACTTGTGTTTAATCATTGGAGAAAAAGCGCTAAAATAGGAGCTGGTTGGAAAACTTTTGCAAGAGATAATGATTTAAAAGCTAATCTCGAGTTCATCATGGAATTCTCATACCCAACAGCCAACATTATCCACTGGTTTATGTGTTGATTGTAAAAATCATGATTAATATTTCCTATTAGCTTTAATATTTAACTACTGTCATTACAATTCCTTACTGTTTAAACCTTTTCTTTTAAATTGTTCTCTTTAACTGTTTTACATGTGTGGTCAATATGGATACTAATAAAAAAAATTGATTGGTTTATATGTTGGAAAAAGCAAGATGCACAGACACTACATGTATATGGAAGATACATGTTATTGAACATCAATTTCAATTAAATTAGGACCAGATTAACAGACTCAAATTTGTTAGAAAAATAACATTATGGGTGTAATAATTATGCACCACAAAAGTGAATCAATAAACTGCATTTTCAGTTTCATTAAAAGATTGGCTTTATATTTTCTATGCCTTTTCGATTCACTGAAAGGTATTTGAAGATGTAGCATAGATGCTTCATGAGGATGACAAAATAAGAAATGAAGCTTTGTGGTGGCTATGCTTAAAGCTGTTACCTTTTGCTTAAAGGTCTGTCACCTTTTTAAGGGTTTCTAATGCTATTATGTCTTGGTTATGCTTTGTTTAGGTGTAGAATTATGCCACCTTTTGTTACATTTTTTTTATTTATACTCAATGTATATTTTTCTTTTTGAATAAGTACATTTTTCGTATGTTTATAACATTTATGTACTCAATTTCATTAATATTATTTAATGTAAATTATTTATTTATTATATCATAATATAAATTAGTTTAATTTTATTTTTTTATTATAAATTTTCAATTCTTATCCTTATTATTTATTTATTTAATTAAAATAGTAATTGAGATTGGATATTAAATATAAATTACAATTTTCACATTGGTCGAAGACCAAAAGTTCAATTAACTCATGCAATTATGTTTAAAATTTTTACAAGCAAAAATATTTAATTAATAAAATCAATGTATATATATAATCAATTTCATCTTCCCTTTTTCCATTCTTAGATAACATCAACTATATAATTTATTTCTTAAATATTGTTATTTTTTTATTTATTGTATAAATTTATTATTTATGAGCAAGATTTAACATTGTATTTAAAATTGAAATTAACTTAAGATGTTTTTTATGCTTAATTAACTTATGTTGTCCTTTAAAAAAATAACTTATGCTCTGCGCGAGGATTAAATTACTTTTAGGAGAGACGTTTTTTTTTTTAAATAATGTTTAGTTAATATATTTGTTAGGAATTAAATATATTTGTCAATATATTTGTTAAAAAATAATTTAACCAATCATATTTAGTTAATATAATTGAAATTAACCTCAATTCTTACTATAATTAATAATAATAGTAAATATTTATTTGTTTCGATACAACAATAAAATTATATTTTTAATAAGTAGTTTTGTTAGATAATAATTTACCAAAGGAGAAGGTTTTTAAGAAAAAGCTTAACAAGGGTTTAAAGAATGCTAAACCAAGTACCAAAACTTAAAGATGTGGAAATGACTCCCTTTTTCTGGTGTCAGTTCAATGTATGTCTTAAAAAAGTTAAGAACATAAGTTCAATATATGTTTTATAAAAATTAATAGCACACTAAAACAGTCAATGTATGCATAATTGTTTCATTTAAACTATTTTTATTAAATTCAATTGTTATAATTATCAATATAATGATATTTAGTTAATAAATTTATTGGAAAATAATAGTTTGATTCTTTGTTATAAGACAACCAAACTTAATTAATTTAAATTACTTTATCAATAATATCATAAATAAAAATATTTTTAGTTATGATAGAGATAAAAATTAAAATTAATTTGTAAAAAATATTTTTGTTACAATAAAGTTTTAAATGACTTACTCACTGTATCATAATGTAAATTGGTTTTAATTTCATTTTTTTTATGATAGAAACTACAAGTTATTCTCTAGGCTATCATGTGTAGACCGTTACGGGGGGAAAGTTTTTCTAAAGAACATATTTAACATAGTTATATATAAAACAATTAACAATATTTATTTTTATTGAATATATTATTTGTTTAAAAAATTTTCATCATATCAAATATGGGTAAATAATAGTGAAATAAAATTTCGAATTTATCATGAAATTTCGTGATATATTATTTGATTTTAAATTTTCATCCATATAAAATAATGAATAAATAACACTAAACTAAAGTGATAACATTTTAAAAATATATAAAAGTTATAATTTTATTATTTAAATTTAATCAACATTTGGAATTTTTAATAGTTCTTATTAGTATGGATATCAAGTTCTATAATTAACGTTTCTAAATACAAATATTTTAGTTATTATATATATAAACATTAAAATTATTTTATAAGCATTTAGCATAGCATGGCGGAGCGGAGCGAAACCGTACCTGTGCGTACTCTTTCAATAGTATCATTCTATCCTTTCCAGTGCATCTAATCAAAAACATGTTATGTTTTTATGCTTTTCTTTGTTTAATAAAATATTTCAAAACTTTGTTCAGCAAAAAAATTAAATAAACAAATAATAACATTATTCAAATATAGTTGGTTCGTTTCCAATGTAGTGGTTTAATTCGGTTGTGTTGTTAAATTATTCCAATTTTCACAAAATACATAACTTATATGAATGATTAAATCTTTTCCAAATCCAAGGCATTCATGTTAATTATGCATCAGTTTATACAACAACATTATTTATTTGACTTACTTTATCATCATCATCATCATCATCATTAACATTTAAGTCTAAGAAAAAAACACTATTTTGATCAAATATATCTTTCATTTCTCATCTTTTTCCTTATTTGATAAACTTTGTTGCTGGATTTAATGAAATTTTGAAATTTTTATTTAATTCAATTCTTATAATAACCAGCATAATAACATTTAATTTATATATTTATTAGAAAATTATAATTTGATTCTTTGTTATAGGACAACCAAAATTAATTAATTTAAATTACTTTATCGATAATATCGTAACTAAATGAAATTAGTTATGATAGAGATAAACATTAAGATGAATTTGTAAAAAAAGATTTTTGTTAAAAGACAAATTTCAATTAATTACTCATTATACAATAATTCTTAATCATTAAACATTAAAAATATTTTATACAAATCTAGCATAGCACGGCGGAGCGAAGCGGAGCCGACCCGTGCGTATGCGCACGGGTCCAAATACTAGTTTATTTATATAAGATACGATGTCCTTTGAAAATCCTCTGTGTTTTGCTCTCACAATGGCTCGTGTGAATCATGCGCTTGTGTATGTACGATCTTGCCAGTTTCATATAAGATACAATTGCATGGTTGTGTGTCTATGACATGTAAGAGATGTGGTGTGCTACCAAATGTTGTCATTATGCTCTCAGGGTTTCAAAAACATATACTTTATATTGTTAGACTTGTATGAATCCTCCAAAGTCGAAGTGTGCTCGATTATTATAGTATGTGAGTCTATGATTGATCGACTCTTTAGAGATGAATGTGGTATTATGAATTAATTCATATATGAGAATCAACCCCTATAGGATAAGGTTAGTGGAAGGGTTCACAACCCACCAAACATTGAACTTGTAGGTGTGAATGGTTAAATTACTTATGTGAGAATCAGCACTCATGAGATATAGTCAATCAAACGACCCACTATGAAACCATTTGAATGTGAAATAGGTAAAAAGAAAAGAAACATTTTGCTAAACCTGAAAAAACCGTGAAACGAAAGACACAGAAAAATACTATTATCTAAAAAACAATTCCCTCCTCCAGCTAAAAAACGAGAGAAACGGAAAAATAAAATAGAGTCTCAAATCAAAATTCATTCTCTCTAATTTGGCAGATAACAACATTGTGAAAATGATGAAAAGGGGAAGAGGGCAAAAGTACCAGGCCAGATAAATAATGAAATAAAAATTTAAAGAAAGAGAACTTAAAAAAAATCAAAATACCACGAGTCTCCGTTTTTTTTTAACCACCATGAACTCTTGTAAGTTGTAACGTAATAACGACATGCAACAGGGATTAGGAAGTTAATCTGCCACTCATCCGGTCATCCCTCAAATTGGTTTAGTGTTGATCTTGTCAACAAAGGATCCAATAATTTTCATGCTTTTGCCCACTACATTATTCCACAAACAACACGTGCGCAGAATGGATGTGACTCCGATTTGGTAATTGGTACCATAAAAAAATTGATTCAATCAGTGCAACAAGCAAATCAAAGCCACCGAACAAAGATACATTATTCTAAATCCGGTTTCAGGTTTCAAAAAATCGAATTCAATACACAACTCCAAATCTAAATCAAAATAAACGATGATTGATATGCCTGTAACACATTTCAAACACTGGAGTAGTAAAGTGCTTAAAGAGTAAAGATTCATCTTGACAATACCACAGCACTAGTCAATTAAGTGCATGATCAATTCAGCTTACTTATATAAAAATAATAATTCGGCTTTTACTAATTGCTTGAAAAATCTAGTGAAAATCAAAATAGTTACTATTTCTCCAAAATTGATCCAAACAAAACATGCAAGCAACAGTAACAATAAAGATTTTGACTCGAATCAATTTGGTGCATAACAAAGAGACTCTGCACATCAAGAATTTGAGAGATTGCGTCCATTAGCTCTACCCATCGTCCTATTTTCACAGTTACAATTTACAAACGAACAAAGCCTCAGCAACTAACTACGCTACACGATTGTACACAACAATTCAGCATTTCAGCTTAACACATAAGAGAAGAATCTAGTTAACACACACAACCGTTACTCAGTCCAACTTTTTGTAGAAACAACACTAATTTCAGTAAACACGGGCTTCACTTTGCGAGGCCTCCCTCTAGGCCTCCCACTAGTGGCAGGCTTTGCCTTAGAGGCCGGCGATGCTTCACCGAGGGCTTTGGTGGGCCAGGCCATTTTTCTGGGCCGGCCTCTAAGCCTACCACTACCCACCACTGAAGCCTTAAGAGGCTTCTGCAGGTCATTTGGGTCCTTCGGAGGACGGCCCCTGGGCCTGGGCGGTGACAAGACAGTGCCCGGTGGCAGAGGTTCCTTGGGCTTGGGTGGCCTGCCACGGCCTCGCCGTGGCGGCGCGTTTGGGTCACGCTTGGTGTAGTTGTTCTTCCAAAACACTAGCACTCCACTGTCCCTCATTTTCGCGAGGTGCACATTGAGCAAAACCTTGTGGGCCTGAGGCAATCCACCGTAGGTGGATTCGATGTACTTCGAAATTGATGATTTATTCGAACCATTCTCTTCATTCAGTGCTTCAATTGCCTCCAAAATCATCTAAAAATAAATAAGTAAATTACACACCTTAACTCAGTCTTCATAATTATTTCCTTTTTTTAAAAGAAATTAACACATCACTTAATAATAATTTCATAAAAGTAGAATGGTAGAATTAACCTTTTGTTCTTTCTATATCTATGGTAAAAAAATTAACACACAACTTCTTTTTCTATATCTATGATTATGAAATTCGCATAGAATTATTCAATTATAGTAAAAACAGTGAAAAATAAACAAACAAATAAATAAACCTGAACATTTCTTTTTAAATTGGACTAGATTTAGATCAGTGGATAAATAGGGTTATGTTAGATCAATTATAGTAGCTGGAAAAAATAAGAAAAAGAGTTAGAATATACCTCGGGGTACGGAGGAAGTGAAGGAGGTTTATTAATGACTTCCCCAGTTGCCATTAAAGTTAATTGCAGAGTTTGGAACCTCGGATTCCCAGAGCAACCTTGGTAACAAATTGAGCTTTCAAAGTTTTTTCTTTTCACACACACGGCAATGTCTTGTTTGAGCAGAGCCTGCAAGGAAATGAGGATCTGATATGAAGAAAGATAATAAATAATAAAAAAAAAAACAAGAAGCTTTTTCTTTCTTTTCCAATAAGAGAATATATGGACGGCTGTGAATGGCGGAAGGGGCGGTGATCCGACGGCTGGGTCTTTAATTTGAGGAGGACACTCGGATCGATGACGTGGTGGACGTTTTATTTTAAAAAATGGAGGTGTGAAAGTACGAAGATGTCCCTGGTTTGGTTATGTTATTATGGATGATGCTGATTGGAGTGAGCTGTGAAGGTGGGGCCCGCGGTTGAGTCCAGAAGCTGAATCCGGAAAATGAGGTTGGTGTTAGGGTTAGGGCAACAGAAACAGAGTCCAAATTGATGTAAAAAAGGACCGTACTGGTACTACGTGTGTCGTATTGTCTCTCTCCTTCGGATATGGTTGTTCAGTGTTCGGTGGTAGCTACTACCTAAGCCAATATTACTTTTGTACTTTCTACTTTAACAGATTCCACACCCAACAACCACCGACTCTTTTTCTTTTTTACAATAATTCCATTCTTTTTCATTTTCTTCTTACTAATTACTTTTAGAATAAACTAGTACTCACATATGTTTGGCCGAAGTAACTTGGTGCACGTGGAAATCAAATTGATTCCGAGTTCAAACTTAGGAATGTTAGGTCCACCATCCTAACACAAATGATAATTAATGTTTTTAGAATATTGATTAAATAATTTAAAATATTTTTATTAAAATACGTAAAATTATATTGTTTACATTTTTTTATGATCTTTATTATGTATTTTTTAATTTATTAACAATTACACTAATTGTAAGTTGAAAGTTTAGGTAGTATGTTTGTGTACGCGTTAAAGGTAACACACGAAAAAAAAAAACAGCAGGTTACTTTGGCGTTTTTGGATTAAAACGCAAAATTTGCTTAATGTGGTTTCCAAGTGTTTTCGAACACAACCGTAGTAGTTGAAAGTAAGTACTTGGTAATTAAAATTTATTTTCCTTCAATTTTATTTTCTTCCCTCAATCCATTTTTCCTCTTTCTTTCTCTCTTACATTTTTTTCTTCTTCCATTATTCCTTTGTCTTTCATGCGAAGCTTAACCAAGCTTACAAAAATATATAAAATAAATTAATTTCAAATCTCTTTTCACCAAAAACATTGGTGGCTAAATAGTAAACCCTGTCAGTGAAATGTTTTTTTAGGAATTGGTATAATTTGTTTTGATCGATAGAAATTATAAACAAAAGATTTATAATACTTGAAACATCTTGTTTAACTATCATTTGAGCACTAGACCCCTCTGTAGGAATTGGTGTAATTATATTAATAATCTCAATTGATGTATAAATAATTGATTTTATAATTTAAATTATTCAAAATACTTTTATATTGACCTTATTAAAGATATGAAAGGTTTTATTTATTTTTATATTTCATGCTTCAATAATAATTAAAATTATAATTTTACTTTTAAACAATATAATTATTTCTAACTTCAAATGTAAATTAGTTTTGAGATGACAAAAATATTATTATTAACATATAAAATCCTTGCCTATTATAGAGTTCAAATGTTGCACAAAAGTACTTATTTATTTTTTATATTTCAAAACTCACACTTTTAGGTAAAACAGTATATCAACTTACATATAACATCTTAATTACTTTGTAAAGTAGATTGTAAATAGGAGTTTTTTTAAAAAATAAATTTAATATAAAAAATTCAATTCATTTTTGTAAACCATATTACTAAACATAAGTCTTTTTGGCAAAAATCAAAAAGGAGATTTTTTTTAAAAGAGATTTAATATAAAAAAAATCAAATTCAACATTTTTGAAAATATTGTCTTAACTATGCACGGTTTTTAAAAGAAATATTGTTTTAAATATGCACAGTTTTAAAAGAAATATATTATTATATATACATAATAAAATAATTATTTTACCCCTCCCTTAAAAAAATTCTTCCGTTCATCGCACATACACACACTAATATTTATAAAGATAATACACATGTATAATTACAAATTATTTTGATAATTTGAAATGATATAAAAAATCATAATTAAGTATTGATTAAAATTAAGAAACTCATAAAATAGAAAATGCAAGACCCAGAAAATTTTATATTTTCCAAAAAATGTCAACAGGGGAGTATTCAAAAGAATATGCACCTTTTATTTCTCGTAATATATATCTTTTAATTAAGACCAGAGTCAACAATACCGCAATAATCATTAGCCCATTGCCAATCACAAAATTATTCTTTAGACAGTGGCATCGCTTGCTTAAGCAAAATAAGGAATGCAATTCTCATTTATTGTAGGGAATGCAACTATTTTCATCTACATGAAATGCAAGTCTTCTGGCCTCCTTATCAAACATGTTACAATCTGAGCCCAACAACTATTCGTAATAAATAATTGTTCCATAGTGCATAGTAAATAAATAAGGTTATATAATAGTACAAAACTATATAGGTCTAGAACTCTGGATGGATTGCTACTTGTTGGGGTATAGTCTCATGGAAATGATCAGTGAATATTAGCCTTCCACTTTAGGACGCCAACCTTCAATGACATCCTGTGGTTGTGCACTTGTTTTAACGAACGATTCCCTCGAGAAAATGGCCTGTGCGTTCAACATTATTAGTTATAGCAAACAGCAACTTAAACAAAAGAAGGATAAAATAAATAATCATTTTGGTCGTCTCTGAATATGTAAACCAATGACAATTTAATGTCTAAAACAACGATAATTCTGATTTAGTCCTGAATGTGAAAATATGACCTGCCAAAATGGTCATTTACCCAACGAAAGAATTTTCAAAGCATTACTAGGTATAGGCACAGCAAACAGCAAACTCAAACAAAGAATTCTTATGCATCATGGGTCAACAACTACCTGACAAACAATCAATTAGTGAACTTCGTTCAGAAATTAACCCCAGGATGCTAATATACATCAGTAAAAAAATTTAGCCAAAATATTTCATTAATATGACACTCTTAAGTTGGATTACAATACTGGGTCAATTTTTTAACCTTTATAGCATTCTTACCTGTAAAACATTCAAGGTACGCAGAAGAAAAAGCATCTTCTGCATCTTTAGTGAAATATTTGAGTTTTGTGTTCTGAAGAAATTCCAAATTAAGGTCTTCCTTCTTGTTGATAGTATAAGCATTTCCAGACATTACTTTAGCCTATGATTTCCAACATGGACCAGTGTTGTTGAATAGCAGCCATGGCGCCACCATGGCAGAATGGCGTGGTGGTATTTTTGCCAACCACTATAGGCAATTTGTGAAGGGAGGCCCACTATGGTGGTGCCATAAGGTGCAACGGCATGTTTATATGGTGGAATTTCGACCTTCTGCCATTGATAACACTGACATGGACAATGCAGAATATCTTTTGAAATATGATTTCCACAAATTTTCTTAACTATTAATGTTTGAGAAGCATACTTATGAATCTACTAAAGTAGCCTCCTGCACACAATTCTAGATTTGAAAAGTTCCTTAAAAGTACAAGAAAAATGATATGATGTTGAATGGGTAGGCTCATCTTGAACATACCTTCATATAAGTCTTCAAAGAGGTAAATGAATCAGGCACTGTCCATTTCTTATAATGCCCCAAAGCAATCTCCAAATGGTATAGCTTTGGTCCAAGTGATAGGTCAGCTGCAGATATCTCACTACCATTGATGAAAGGACCCTATAAAGAGGAAAAACGATCGGTCAATTAAATAAAGTAGATTCCTGCAATTTGTTAAACAGTGCAGACTTTAGATAATATAAAAAAGGTTTCCTCAAAGCTTAAAAAAAAAAAAAAAAGAGATAGAATCTAGGATAAAAACAAGAAAACAAAATCCTACAAGTTGAAAACTTATAACCATCTTGGACCAAGTTCTCCATAATCACTAATATATAAACAGAATGATATTACGGGAGTTATTGGGCCACTTAAATTATTCAAAGAGCAAGTTTCATTGCTCATCCAAGTCATGGAAATGGTTAATAGAGTTTTCCACTAAGAATGGGAGATACATTAGCTTTATCTCCACCTACTAGGTTGGAATCGGGAAATTGTACCTAGTTTAGGGAAGCCCAATCTATACTGGATCAAGAGTTTTAGGCGACTTGGTCCCGAAGTTTTGGCCAGTCTTATTTAGCTGATGTAATTAGATATCACAGAAACAATTGACTAAATTTATTTTCAAAGAGACCCCATATAACTGGAAACAAGATTTCAAAGAAACCCCAATGAGACACCTGCAATGCCTAAGAAACCTAAGTGTAACCACTAGGTACCATGCCTCTCATCAATCTCATAATTTATATGCTACTTGCATCTCCAAAATTGAGTTCCCAAGATTCAATGGGACAAAGTTAAAGGAGTGGTGATAGAACTAGACCAGTAAAAGAGGAAAATTGAGTATTTTTATTGATTGGGAGTTCACACTACTAATGACATAATTAGTGATTTTCGAGGAATCACAAACCTCCTACAACATACCAGATGTCCTTCCCAAACTCCCTAACACCCTATTTATAATTCTCTTCTAACTACTAACTAATAGTAAGTTATAACTAACTACTAGTTATCCTAACTGAATTACTAACTAACAGCTCTCCTAGAATACACATTTCCCCACCTTCTATTACTATCAATACCCTCCCCTTCAAGGTGAACCTTGTCCCCAAGGTCCAGGTGAGGAAAAACAACTTCCATTTCATCAACCAATTCTCAACTATCTTCATGATGTGGTAAGCCCTGCCATTTAATGAGGATTTCCTGTCTACCAGCTTCTGAAAATCTCTTGTGCATGACCCTCTCAGGTTGAACTTGAAGTTCCCAATTCTCATTCAAGGCTGTTGGCAATGGTTGAGGAGAACAAGTGGACTTAATTGATTTCTTTAGCAGAGAAATATGGAAAACCGGATGTATCTTGCTACCTTCCGGAAGTTCCAGTTTATAAGCAACCTCTCCTATCCTTTGTGTGACCTTATAGGGACCATAAAACCAAGGAATCAACTTCTCATTTGGTTTCTTTGCTAAGGACTTCATTCTGTATGGTTGCAACTTCAAAAACACCCAATCTCCTTCCTGAAAAACCAGATCTCTTCTATGCTTATCAGTATATCTTTTCATCTAATCTTGAGCTTTCAGCAAATTAGTCCTTAAAACCTGCAGCAATTCATCTCTGTCCTTGCTCAGCTGATCAATCTCTTCCAATCTAGAAGGAGTATCAACTCCATTGATCAATAGAGGTGGTTCCTGTCCATACAAAGCCTTAAAAGGAGACATTTTAGCTGAAATATTGAAATTGGTATTAAACCAAAATTCAGCCCAAGATAAGTGGTTGGGTCATTGCTTTGGTCTGGTGCCAGTTAAGCACCTCAAGTAAGCCTCCAAACACCTATTAACCACCTCAGTCTGCCCATCTGTCTGTCAATGATAGGCAGTACTCATTTTTAGTTGAGTACCTGCCCTTCTGAACAATTCCTTCCAAAAGAGATTCATGAACAATCTGTCTCTGTCAGAAATTATGGAAGCAGGAAAACCATGTAACTTTACTACTTCTTTGATGAATAACTCAGCAACCTCCTTAGCTGTATAAGGATGACTTAATGCAAAAAAATGAGCACACTTACTTACCCTATCAATCAACACCAGTATAGTGTCCTTACCTTGAGCCTGTCGTAGTCCTCCAATAAAATACATTGAAATATCTGTCCACACCCTTGTTGGAATTGGCAAAGGCTGCAATAATCTTGCTGGTGCTAAAGTACTGGCCTTATTTCTTTGACAGATTTCACATTCAGCTACATAATCTCTTATCCTTTTCTTCATTCCTTGCCAAAAAACTACTCCAGCCACTCTCTTAAAGGTTCTAAAAAACCTGAGTGTCCTCCCACAAGAGAATCATGCAACTCCCTTAAAAGAAGAGGAATTCTAGAAGAATTTTTAGATAAAACCCATTTATTCTTGTAATACAATTTACCTCCATGGATGGCGTATCCTGGCTTCTCAGCTGTCCTAGTTAATATGCCCTTGTAAAATTCATACATTTGAGGATTAGCTTGCATCTCCTCCCAATCACCTCATTCCTCCTCTTTCACCCTTGAAATAGCACAAAATGAGAACTGCCTGGACAGTGAATCAACCGCTATATTCTCTTTCCCTGGCCTATATTGAATATCAAAATTATATCCAATCAATTTATCGGCCCACTTGCACTGTTCCTCACTCAGTAACCTTTGTTCATTTAAGAACTTCAAACTCTTTTGATCAGTTCTAATTATAAATTTCCCGCCCAACAAATAATGTGTCCACTTTTTTACTGCTAATATCTCAACCATCAATTCCCTCTCATATACTGATTTAAGCTGAGCTCTTTCTAAGAGTGCCTTATTCCAAAAGGCCTAAGGCTTCTCTTCCTGCAGCAAGACTACTCCCAACCCAGTACCTGAAGCATCAGTTTCTAAGATAAAATCCTTCGAAAAATCTGGTACCATCAAAATAGGCAGCTTCTTCATGGCTGTCTTGAGCTGTAAGTGTTGCTTCCTCATCCCATTGAAAAACATTCTTCTTTAGCATAGAGTTTAAGGGTTGTGCCAGCTTCCCGTACCCCTTCACAAACCTCTTATAATAACCTTTCAACCCCAAAAAATCCCCTTAATCCTTTCACATCTTTAGGAATACACCATCTAGTCATAGCTGCCAGCTTATTTGGATCAGCCTCCTCCCCCCTTTCCCGATATCACATGACCCAAATACTCCAAAGATTTCTGACCAAAGTTGCATTTTTTCTTATTCATGCAACTCCTGTTGCTGCAACACTTGTAGCACTATTCTTAAGTGCATGTTGTGATCTTCAAGGCTATGACTGTACACCAATATATCATCAAAGAAAACCAAAGAAAACTGCCTCAAGAAAAGTCGAAGTACCTCATTCATGAGTGCTTGGAAGGTTGATGGTTAGCCCAAAAGGCATAACCAAGAACTCATAATGACCCTCATGAGTTTTGAAAGCGGTCTTTTGCACATCTTCTTCCTTCATCCTGATCTGATGATAACCCGCTCTCAAATCCAATTTTGAAAACCATTTAGCCCCTCTAATCTCATCTAATAACTCTTCTGTGATTGGCATTGGAAACTTATCTGGCACAGTAATCTTATTGAGTGCCCTATAGTCTACACAAAATCTCCAGCTTCCATCTTTTTTCTTAACCAGAATTACAGGACTAGTGCTTGTCCTAATAATTCCAGTAGTCAACATGTCTCTTACTAATTTCTCAATCTCATCCTTTTGGTAATGGGATATTTCTAGGGCCTTAAGTTTGGTATTTTATTACCAAGTTGAATGTTGATGGCATGATCTTTTCCTCTATGTGGTGGCAGCCCTTGAGGTTCCTTAAAAACCTCCTCAAACTGATCCAATATCTGCCCTACTGAATCAAGAGTTTCTTTTGCCCTCCCTTCTCCTTCTACTGATTTTAATTCCACCAGAAAACCTTGATCAACATCCAACATAGTGCCTCTGATTAACTTCATACTGATGGCAGCCTTAATCAATTCAGGTTCAGCTCTTAATATAATTTTCCTATTCTACACCCTCACAACTAAAGTCAATTTCTCAAAGTTAGTCACCACTTCACCCAAACCTGCTAACCATTCCACCCCTCCCAACTCAAACAAATAACAATCTTGAATAATTTGTAATTCCTACAACTCAATGGGTAGAGATTTACACACTTCTTGACACCTCCCCTTATGTCCATCTTCTACTTGCACAAAATAAGGATTTGTATGAGTTACCTTTAACTCCAGTTCCTTCACTAATTTCATTGAAATGAAATTATGAGTTGTCCCACAATCAATTAACACTATCACCTTTCTGTTTTTAATCCTTCCCCATAATTTGAGTGACTTCTTGGTGGTAAATCCCTCAATACTGTTCAGGGAAAGCTGATGAAATCCCTCCTTCTCTTCATCCTTATCCTCTTCTTGACTCCTTCGAAAGTCTTCTTCCTCCTCTTCTTCCATAATCACCTTAGCTGTTTATTTTTATAAACATGCATAGGATGATATATTTCTTCACAGGTGAAGCATTCACCCTTCCTCTTCTCATTGACTTCCACAAGTGAAAAATTGTGAAAAGACCTCCTTCCTTTTAATTGATCACCCCTTGTTTTAGCAGCCATAGGAGGCTCCATCACCTAACCACTACCCTGCTGCCAATCCCTCCCAAACCTCTGGGCCGAGAAGCTGGGTTTCTGAAATGGGTATGCCTTATTATTACTTCTAGGCAAATTCCCTAAAACCCAATTTTTTTCTTCCACCCGTCGAGCCTTTATCATGGCTTCCATCAAATTCTTAGGTTCATGAAGTCGTACCTCCATGCTAATCTCTTCCTTTAATCCCTTGAGAAACACCTCCATCAAGAAGGATACTTCCAACCCTTTCACTGTCCCCACATACTTCTCAAACTGCCCAATGTATCCTTGCACAAAATCTTCTTGTTTTAGTGCTAATAGCGCTTGAAAAGTACTTCCCAGATTCGAACCGTGAAACCTCTGGGCTAGTGCAGTCTTGAACCCTTCCCACGAGTGGTTTGGGTTCCAAGACTCCCACCATTGGAACCATCCTAACGCCTCTCCGTCCATTGCCACCATGACAACTTGTAGCTTGTCCTCCTCCCTCACGGCTTGCAGTCGAAAGTATCGTTTGATTTTCGACAAAAATGGACATTTCAATGTTCCGCCAACGATTTCCCCCAACTACTTCATTCCCTCTATTTCTTCCCGACAAATCACCCACAGGCGCGTTCTCTTCTATCGTTTGTTTCTCCACACCGCCGCTAGCCTTTGAATCATTGCTTTGATGGAACCCAAATGCGATTCTACCACATTGCAATTTTCCTCCATGGCCCTCTCTATCACCTCCATACGTGAACCATCAACCCCTCCACAGCTCCCAGATCAGAGCTTTGATACCAGTTGATAGAACTGGACCAGCAAAAGAGGAAAATTGAGTATCTTTATTGATTGGGAGTTCACACTCCTAATGAAAGAAACAGTGATTTTCGAGAAATCACAAACCTCCTACAACATATCAGATGTCCTTCCCAAACTCCCTAACACCCTATTTATAATTTCTCTTCTAACTACTAACTAATAGTTTAGTTATAACTAACTATTAGTTATCCTAAATGACTTACTAACTAACAGCTCTCCTAGAATACACATCTCCCCACCTTCTATTCCTATCAAGAGGCAATACAAATGTGAGCAATGTTAAGCTCTTGATAATACATCTCCTGAATCAAAGGTCCATTTGGCTTCAATACATTTGAATGGTAGTGAGTTATAATGGCACCTGGATTATAAGAAATCAAGGTTCCCATTGTATCCCGAGTAATATATAACAAATATTTCTTTATGCTTCTGGGAAAATTTTGAGGATCCACTCTCGGAGCTGATACAAGTGTAGCAAACTAAAGAGTAAAGGAGTTTATTAATGCCTTAGGGACATGGCCTTGACACAAGTGACATTGTCCCCTGAACATACCCACAACATTTTTTAGCAGGCCTTGAGCATCACACGCAGATTCAAGCGAGAATGTTGAATCCCACTTCTCCTACCCATGCAGCTAATCTTGCTAGATTAAATGAAGCCTCCAGATCACATGTCTCTAACCCAAAACCCACCACCACTTTAAACTTCACCAAATCAACCCCAAACCTTTTGCAAACAGCACCTAACCCCTTAAATAAAACCTTTTCACCTACATACAATACCCCTACCTAGCCAAAATGCACAAAAACAACCACCAGCTATCATAACCAAACCACTCAGGTTCTTTACTGATGCTGAGACGGCTGATAGAAGAGCAAAAAGGGCTGGGGTATGTTCTGTGATGAATGATTCACCCCTAGGCCCTAGCAAGTTGAAGCATTAGTGTGGCCACCTATATGTGATGAAATTGGATGAGGAAGAATATTCTGAGATGACTAATGATAATGGTGATATAGTTGTGAGCACAGCTGATCACAATACTGCACAATCAACACGCCCACTGCTCTCCATGAACATGTTATCTGAAGTTTCTTATTATCATTCATCAGACAATGAAGATTACTGGCATGTATAACAAAAAATTGCTGCACACTTTGATTGATAGTGCTAGCACAAAAATTCCAGTGCTAATTGGAGCCAATCCCAGCTTTATCAGTTGCAGAGGCAGATGGAACTATGCTACATGCTCAGTTTGTGTAAAGGATTTAAATGACAGCTTCAACAAGTCACTTTCACTTCTAATGTTATAATCCTTCCTTTGGAAGTTTTTTTTGTAATACCAACTTCAGGTAATTCAATTTTCACAGTTTACCATTTAGCTTAAATCTTACCAGGGTTGAAGTCGAAATTTCTGTTCAAAATGGGAAACCATGCAATAAGGATAATGATTTGTGTGAAAAACAATCCATAGTATTTCTTCTGTGGCTGAAATTCCATAACTAAATCAACAACCTAATCAAGATTGCAAACAAATAGCAGAGAGAGAAAAGCAGAAAAATGTCATACATTTTCCTTGATGTAATCATTGAAAGAGCTCAGTTCACTAAGTAACACTTGTTCCGTTCCATCATTGGGATCCTTGCTCTTGAGAAATCCAATAAATGTTGAAAAGATCTTTGACCCCCTACAGAAAAAAACACATGCATACATATTAGGCAATTGGTGAACGTTTAAATTTAATATAGCCATGTATGCATCAAAGAATAAAAAACTGACACGTAGTAGAAGGAAACCAAAAATTGGAAATAAATAAAGGAGTATGAAAAAAAACCGTGTTTAAACATGTATGAGTTCATCATGCATTTTTCTTAAAATTCAAAGCAATGTACAACTAAGAACAACTAGATCTATAAGCCAAATGCATACGCTGTGGCCTTTTCAGGTGGGGTCAACAATGGTGGGCTGGGATACTTCTCTTCCAATGTTTGAGTAATAATATCTGAATCAGGAACCCACTTCTCATCAAACTTTATGACAGGAACTTTACCATCAGGATTGACTTTAAGGAACCTAAACCAACAAAATAAAATATACGGTAGTATGAGGATCATGTGGTCTGTAGATGATTCAGTTTTATGAAGATAGCAGCTCTAAAAGGAAAATAAAATAAAATAAATAAAATTAGCCCAAATAAATGTAGCAGAAGATCACCATTCTGGCTTGTTGGTCAAATCCACCAACTTGGGATCATAAGGTAGATGTTTTTCCTCCAGTGTCAGCAACACCCTTTGGCAAAAAGGGCCTGAAAAGACAATTCAAAGAGTCAAACTAACTAATCGGAGGTTCTAGTACTACCCTGCGTTTAAAGCTCAAATAAATAAACAAAAATCATATTTTGTTTTCTTAAATGCAAAGTACATGCATAATTAGCTCTCTATTAGGCCAGGATAAAGACTCTTTTGGCATTACCTAATACTTACATCATGGAATTGAAACAACAACATATGCAAAAAGTCAATCCCTACTCTCAAAACAAGGGAAATCACCGAATCTCTTGTACTACAATTACACACATATCAGGTGAGATCGAGAAAGGTTGTTTGGGTAAATTTCTCAATTAATACTTTATAATAGAAGAAAATAAGAAAGTAAAATAAAATAAGCTTCTCTCACAAGTTAAAATTAACTTATGCACAAGCTAATTTATAGAAACTATCTCCTTTAGATACTAAAAGAAGCTGATTTTAAGTTGTGCATAAGCCAATTATAACTTATAAGAAAACTTAATTGATTTTACCTTGTTATTTTCTTCTCCTATAAGTGGTTATTGAGAAATTTTATTTAAGTTATTTTTGGTAAAAACATGACAACAGAAAACATTTCCACAATCCAAACAACCCTTAAGTTTCTGGTAAAGAAAGTGACAGATGAAGTGAAAATTGAGAATGCACGTGGACATAGTTCAAGTCTAGATACATCCTAATTTGTGTTCCTCCATCTTCATACATGCCAACATTTCTCTAATACATTCATGCACATCATTTATCTCTTAATGTGCTAGTAATTTTTAATATCCACCGAACAAACAAAAAAAGAAGGGTAAAAAGCTGAGAGAATATAAGATATTACAGTCGCCGAGCCTGTTGGGTGTGGTGACGGAAGCTTTAACGGCGATTTCGAAGGGTTGGGAAGGAGGAACGGAAGACATTGAGACCACTCTGAGAAGCTTCTTCTTTCTGAAGGAAACGACGGCGTTTTGGCGGAGGCAAAGGTGGTTGACGGTGGCGGAAAACGCACAAGCGGAAACTTGAACTCTCAGAGTGGACATTGCTGAAGCTGATGATGATGTTGCCTTGTTTTGCTTTTGGTTCCCGCGATGTTTACGTGGCACTATACAACGTTTCCACAACAACATCATGTTTTTTTTATTACCTCAAAAAATTACTATTTTGTTTGATAAAATTGTTAATTTTTATAATGAATAAATATTTAAAAGTATTTTTAAGGTAATTTTTAATCAATTAGTGATATAAAAAATTTAGTGGATGGAAATTTAATATTTTACTTTTGGTTTTTAATATATACAAAAAAACTAATAATCGTTATTTTAAAAAATTAGTTTGCATTATTTAATTCATATAGTCAATGATTGTACACATTTTTATTTACAAAATATAAATTCAAAATTACTATAAATAAATCTAATTTATCTCCATTTAACATAATAATGTATCCTAATAAAAAAATTTATTTATTTCCTTTTCTCAACATCTATTAACAATTAATGTTGCACAAACAGACTTGAGTCCGGCCACCGCCAAACCCACAACTGTCATCATATATAAATTTTGATATTTTTAACTTGTTTAAATTATGAGTTTTTAGTCCGTCATACTTAATCTGTGACTTAAATAGGTTTTATCCGTTTTTTTTTTGGGGGGGGGGGGGGGGGGGGGGGGGGGGGCCCCAATAGATTTTTTTACATTTGACTATAAAAAATATAATACCAATAAATAAGGAATATAGACAAAGTAAAATAAAAGTGTATAAAAATTTAAATTCTTTTTATTTGGTTTAATAATTAGTGAATATTGATATAATACTTTGATTAACATAAAAATATAAATTAAGTAAATATAATATAAAAAATGGTTTTTCGATAGTTTAAGATGTAAATTATGTTATTATTTTGGATAAATAATTTTTTATTAGAAAATTCATAATTAATTTTTAAAATGGGTCAAACTTTATATTTTAAAATTTAATTTAAATTTTTTTACCAAATGTGGACCTTCACGCTAATACGGGGCGCGCTTACCCATATGCTATGAATTGAATTTGAATTCTCTATGATAAAACAGGGTAATATTTAGACTTTTCATTTTAAAATTTTAACTTATAGTTTATATTTATCTAAAATTAAAAATACCCGTATAAATATTTACTTATTTATTTAGTTTTAATTAGGAGTTTAGTGATGATTTATTATCAATGTAAAATAATTTTACACAATTATTCAATCACAGTTCATCATTGATAAAAATTTCAAAATATTTATCTTATAAGTTAATAAATTTATCATATATAAAAAATTATGATTGAAAGAGGCTGTAAATGTTTTTACACTAGTATAATTTTGTTTTAAGTAATTAGAAACATATCAAGATTTTTTTGTCCGGTTAATACATAAAAGCAACCAGACCGTCAGAGGCCAAGAAAAACAAAACACCAGAAGCCGAAGCAGAGAAACCTCAAAAAAGCCCATAAACATGGATAGAGAATGGTGTGCACTGTTTTCTGAAGACACAATCTTAGCAAGATACAGTACTGACCCATTATTTTAGCATTTTCCTCTTTTACTATTTACACTTTTCGCTTTCCTTTTTCTTCTGATAATTAATATCCAAAATGTATTTAATGCATTTCAAAATATAGTTTTATGGGAAGAATAAAAAACGGAAAGGTGTAAAGAGAAAAAATGAGTACAAATATTAACATCTCTATAATGCTATAAAGGCCTAAAAAGGCCACCATACAAGATTTAGGAATCCTTAAAATACTAAGCTGGGCTTTTTGTTAAATATTTTTGGGGTGTGCTTCATACACCACTTGGATTTTCCCATACACCAATTTAAATTTTTGAAATTCTGTAAATACCCTTGGCTGGTTTCATTAACTTGCTGGTTTCAAACCTATACCTATATGCTAGTTTCCTTACTCTACGCTCATTTTAGCTTTTTTGTTTTGCGTTTTGGTTTGTTTGAGTTGTGCATTGGTGGTTTTCCTTTTGGAGGTGGTAGTTGGGTGGTCATTTAACGCATTGGTTTGTCTGAGTGGAGCGGTCATTTAACGCATTGGTTTGTCAATAATGTCACAATTTTGAAGTAACTATACAATGCAAGATATACATACTGGACGCGTACAAGAGACAATAATACTGAAATGCAACAACTAATGAAACTTCTTGAACGCGACATGTATATTCATTAGCATAGATTGAAGGATGAAAATGTTGTGCATGACTTATTTTGGGCACATCCCGATGCTGTAAAATTGAGCAATATGTATCATATGGTGTTCTTGATAGACAGTACATACAAAACAAACAGGTACAAACTTCATTTATTTGACATTGTTGATATAACACCTACTGGGATGACATTTTCAGCTGCATTTGTCTATTTAGAGGCGGAGCGTATACACAATGTTGTGTGGGCCCTTGAACGCTTTAGAGGGATTTTTCTTAAAAGTGAATTTTTTCCAAAAGTAATTGTTACCGATAGAGATTCAACATTGATGAGTGCTGTGAAAACTGTTTTCCCACATGCAACCAATTTATTGTGTCGGTTTTACATTGACAAGAATGTGAAGGCAAAATCTAAAACTTATATTTGACAGAAAAACACATGGGACTATGTCATGGAAGCATGGGAAAATGTTGTTGATTGTGCTACTGAGAAACAATATGACGATTGTCTTACGAAATTTGATGTTGCATGTTCACTGTGGCCTACATTTGTTGATTATGTGAAAGACACATGGTTGAATCCGCACAAAGAAAAATTTGTTACAGCATGGATAGATAAAGTCATGCATTTTGGAAACATTACTACTAATAGGTAACTTTGATGTCTGACCATTGCTTAAATTATGATTTTAGTAACTTTAATGTCTTTGAAATTAATTGATCATATTTTAAACTGCAAGGTCGAGTCTACCCATTGGACCTTAAAGCGGCTATTACATAATAGTCTTGGAGATTTATGCAGTGTTTGGGATGCCATGAATAATATGATCACCTTGTAACATACTGACATCAAAGCATCCTTGGAAAAAAGCACACATGTGGTAGGGCATGTTTTTAAAGTTATATTATACAAGAGATTTATCGGCATGGTGTCCAGGTATGCATTAAACCAAATTGCTGCTGAGTTTGAGCGAGTCCATTATGCAGGCAAAAAACCTTCTCGTTGTGGATGTGTAATGAGAACTATGCATGATTTTCCTTGTGCATGTGAGCTAGCTAAGTATGTTATTGGGAGCATTCCCATTAACAACATTCATATGTTTTGGCGAAGGTTAAATTTTTCAGACGAAGGTTTGCATGAATCTAAAATCAGCATAACTGAAAAGATGAAAGCCATATCCAACCATTTTTCAAAGCCTTGACATGTGTGGTAAAGTGACATTAAAGACTAAGCTTAAAGAAATTGCGTTTCCTGATTTAAATTCCATGTGCCCCCCTAAAAAGGTAATAACTAAAGGTGCTAAAAAGAAAAACATCAGAAAGCACCAAAGGTCAATGAGAAAGGACCTGTCTTACTTTGAGTATGTGGATGACTTACATTCTGCGCAAAATAGTTGTTCTAGTAAAAAACAGTTCAGTTCGTCATCTGATGTTCTTCCCTCTAAGAACAGGATCATTCCTATGCTTGATGAATTTCATCCATTTATGCATAAATTCATTGTGAACATCATTGATGTAAAAACTGATGGTAATTGTGGGTATCATGTAATTACTGCCTTATTAGGTTATGGTGAAGATTCTTGGTCTTTGGTACGCAATCATTTGATCAAAGAACTTGCACAATGGTCTGGTGAATATATAGCCTTGTTTAGTGGGATACATAGGTTTGAAACCTTAAAAAGGTCTTTACTAGTTGATGGATTGTCCGAGGTAAAACTTGATTGTGTTCCGTTCTCATTTGAGTGTACGTGGAAACCACGTTGCGGAAAAAAAAATGCATTAACAGTTTTTTTACAGGTAATGATGGATAAGTGGATGGATATTACCAATATGGGTCATGTAATTGCATCTAGGTATAACGTCATTGTTATTTCTCTTCACTCCAACAAAGTATGACGTTCTTCCCTCTAAGAAGTCAACCTCCTAGAGATCCCAAAGTTCATCGCATTCTGTGCATTGGTCATGTGTTTGGTAACCACTTTGTTCAGGTATGACATTAACTGTTTAACTATACTTTATTGGGTTCACTATGTTCATTTTAATGGGTTTGTAGTGCAAACAGGTTATTTTGAGAGAAAATTGTTCGTTGCCACCAACGACTTTCTTGTGGGCTACTCACTGTACCAATAAAGCTTAACAGTCACCCGATTATTATATTGATCGAATGCAAATGTATACTAAATCGATGAAGTTGCGCACACAACACATTAACTTACGAAATGTGTAGAAATTTTTAAAACCATCGAGTACTATTTAATTTCATAAATGTATCAATATTTAAATATAAGTATCCATAATTTAAAATGTTGTCCAAAATCAATGTCGCCTCCGCTGTGTATCTCTAGGCCATCTAGCTCGCTATACACAATGTCGTAGTCCATGACACCTCGGGCTAGATGCAACAGTTGCTCCATCATAGAGTATGCATCAGTGCCCTTTGTAACCATCCTCAAATTGAGCATATGTTGCAAGCCCTCAGCTATCCGTTGGCAAATAACCTGAAATAAGCATATATATCATTCTGAACAATGCATTACCCAATTAGAGGGATTTCATAACACATCAATAATAAAAAAATTTATTTATTACCACCACATGTGTTGGCGTCCGGTCATGCATAGAAACATCTGACTCTATATGTGGTCCAACATCTGCACGATGATCATGCACAGGGGGAGGAACTGGTACAGTAGTGACCTCAGCATGATTATGTGAACGGGCCTCCTCAAACTGTGTCTGAGTCATGAATGGGTAGGAAATACAGTAGAACCACTCCATATATCCAGCAACATGTTGACTTGGATAATCAATCAAGTCCCCAGTCGCAACAATGTAGTCTGTGAAGTGCATCCACCTATTGTCAACATCCTCAGAAGAAGGCAGCTCAGACACGCTCAATTCTGGAATATGTTGAACATATCCAAACTGCCTATGTACCCGTTCTGGTAAATACCTGATTATGTATGGACCTCATCTGATGGCCCTAGAAAACAAGGAAATCATATCAAAATATATGTGCCCACGGTGCTCCCTATACAGCATCCAGCAAACATCAGCAGCAGTCAACATATCAATACGCTTACGATAGGTTGTCAGAGGTAATGCCTTCGTAGTCTTCCAGCGGCAGGCATGTGGTTGCACCTCCTGATATTGATCATTAAAAATGACATTCTCTATAGTAGGAAAATGCTCATATATCCAGCACTGCATATTAACAGTGAATTATTCATTTATCATATTAAAAATAACACACACCCACAGTTGGTTATACAATGCATAATGAATTATAGCCGAATTACCTGTAACAATGTAATATATCTAGCCAGATGCTTGCTCTGGTTCTTACATGCATAATTCAAATTATCATACATGTGCATAAGAGCACCCGCTCCTTAAGCATATATGGCAGATTGGTCTATATCACGAAAAGCTTCCAAGAACACCACACCTATATGTGTGGCACTCTTGTTAGCAAACAAAGTGCATCCCACAATATAAGCAAATAAGCTCTGCCTGCTAATATCCATTGCTTAGCCTGACACTTCACTTCATATAACTCTTGTAGCCACAAAAGCCGAACATATGCCCCATGGCATTGGGCCGTCTCAGCTTCAGCTTCTTCAATGGTTACGTCAAGCAATTCAACCAACAACGTAATGGCCTCTCCTATGTCAATTGCATCATAGGAGTGGAATACACCCATAACAGGGATATGCAAGAGCTAGGCCACGTCATCCAGTGTCACCATAACTTCCCCCACAGGCAAATGGAAACTACTGGTTTTAGGGTGTCATCTCTCCACAAAAGCAAATAGCAATCATCTGTCCCCAGTCTCCACTGAGCATGAAATCAAAGGACCTAGACCCGTTGTAGCCACTAAGCCCTGAATCTCAGCCGCAGGCTTCCCAAATTTAACCACTTTACGTCATAAATAGTATATCAATTTACGATGTATATTATGACTAATGTTACTTATTCAGGCATGTAATTTAACATATTAATACCTCTCCTGCCCACACTCTAAGAGCAACATGATCTGCGTATTTCGTTAACACGGAACAGTCTTCTGGCCCTCCTAGATATGATTCCGACTCAGTACCAATATCCTTCGTCCCACGAATATCAGTGTCCATATACGGTTCCTGAACGGGAGGATTGTAACGACTCGTCACGTCGCTACTGTATCACTTACTCATAACCATGATATAAATTCATTTTTAATAAAAGAGCACCCTTTTTGTCACTTGTGAAAATAATGATAAATTTTTCGCGATCATCTAGCAACCATCATCATAGAAAATACACGTAAAAGTAGGTAATCATAAGATACTTCGAATACATGTAAACACATATAAGACATAGTTTAATTACAAGTAAAAAAGATTATGTCTCAATATATATATATATGTGTGTGTGTGTGTGTGTGTGTGTGTGTGTGTGTGTGTGTATGTATATCAAATGTTTTACATTTAAAAAGGAGAATGAAAGTCAGGGGTGTAAATAGCAAAACAAGGAGTGCATCCATTAAAACAAGAGATACATCTAACAAAAAGCAACTCCTGCCCGGGATCATGTCCATGACATCCCAGCAAAACACGGCGGCTCCAATCAACCTGGTCCTCTCCCAAAAGCACCTACTGCTGCCCATTTGCTCACACGAACCCGGTTCGCGATCATCACAGGTACCAAACCACAAGGTACAACAAAACAAAGGTGAGTTCATCATATTAAATAACAACAATAAATACAACAGAAAAGGGCACAACCCGGTCAAGCAGTAACACGGTCATCAACATATCAATGCAAACATTCCAAGTGTCCATCAAACACTAACATATACAGACATCCACAAACACCTCATAAATCAACTTATGAAATCTAGCATGATGCATGCTCCTGACTCACTTCTCATCATGCAATATGGTACCATCCCTGAAATGGGTCATCCCTGTAGTCAGATGATGCAGTAGCTTGTCAGGGTCACTCTCGTGCACAGGAATCACCCCCCATGGTGATTAGCCAATGGGTGTCAGAAGGAGTTCCCAACAGACGTGGCCCCCTAGTACCTCTGTACCCTACAACCAATCATCAACCCCATTTCCGCCATGCAAAATTCATATGTTACATAGGTACCATCAATGTATGACCCAGAACCAAGTTCAACCCGACCTGGTCAGGATAACGTCATACACCCCCTATGTAACATACCACCCACACAAGGGCTTATCGATGCACTGACCGTGGTCCTCGCAAGGTTTACTACCACCCAGTCCCAGCATCTCACGGCTAGACATAGAATATCACCATGACACCATCAATGTATGACCCAGAACCAGGCTCAACCCGACCTGGCCAGGATACGCCATACACCCCCGTGGGTATTTATGTATATCCAAATGCATTCCTTATCTCAAGCCATCACATAGGCCAAGTTCAAATACCACCAACGTAAGCACATACAAACAAGTGAACCGGTGTGAAGTACGAGATGTCCGGTTGACACTTAGACATACTACCCCAAGGTAAAAATCCGATCAAGGTCGGATGAAGGTAAACAAGATCAGTCAAGGCCGGTAGAACTCGGACAAAGTCGGTAAGGGTCAGTCAAAGGGGTGAGATTTGGACAAGGTAAGACAAAGTTAGTAAGAGCGAACGAGGTCAGAGGAGCTCGATCGAGGTCGGTATGATTTGGTAAGGATTTGCCAAAGGCGGTCAATAGGCCCTTAGGTTTCTTGTAAAGTTCTACGGACAGATTCTACACTATGTAATCGATTGCATAAGCACTGTAATCGATTACAACAGATAGCGCTTATAAGACCCCGAGTTTGTATTTCACCAACCTACACAAGGGTGTAAGGGAACCCGGTAGCTCATTTCCCAAGAGCAGACAAGCTCTGCCGAGTAAGGAACCCGACAGTTCTCAAGGAAAAAGGGGTTTGGACTTGGTAATTCTAAAGAAAACAGCCCACCCCGGGTAAGGAACTCGGCCTCTCTAAGGAAAGGGAAGGATGAACTTCTAAAGAAGACACGTGTATGGAACCCGGTCGTCCTAGAAGAAGGAACACAAGTCCAACTGAGTAGGGGAACTCAGTGGCTCTTTTCCTGAGAAGCACACGCTCACCCGAGTTAGCACCTCGGTAGCTCTCTCCTTGGTGAGGTAACTTGAGCTCAACAGCTCTAACGTATCACCCGAGTAAGGAACCCGGTATACCTTATAGAAAGGGAAGCGAGTCTTAATGACTCTAAAGGAATGACCATGGGTAGGGAACCCGGTCTATTGAAGTCCGCCAACAAGGACCAAGTTACGTCCTACATGCATGCATGCCACGTAACCCGGTAGCCGACATCAAAACACAAGGGTCGATACCTATATACAACACGACCAACCCATCCCGATAGCCAACATCAAAACACAAGGGTCAATACCTATGTGCAACACGACCAACCCATCCTGGTACTCATCACCTTCACGAACACTTCCGCAAGCGTCTTAGAAGCCTTTCAGCATCAAAATGCCAACTTCACACACATGCACAGGGAGTTCTTAAAACATCTACTCCCCCCCCCCTCAAGAACACCAAACATTAACACAAAACAACATTCAACATATTCAAGGCATACCACATCCCCTTCATAAAAGACATAGTTTTTCTAGGAAGAACATCACACACATCAGGGACATGCAGTTATCATCACGGCTGGACTTCATGGCCCCCAAACTGTGGTACCTAAAGCTGTTAAGAAACATGATAAACTCTCCTTACCTAAACAGGAGTTCGTTCACAAGCTTTATGGTGTGTTTGTCCTAAGCTTCAGCTCCGACCACGAGATTCTTCTCAACGTCGGGAGTTCTGCAACAGCTACGGTGGCTCTCATAGTTTGGAGATAACAAAGAAGGGGTCGAGAACGAGAAATTTTCTGAGTGAGTTTTAGAGAGAGAATAGAGGAAACACAAAGGTAGAAGAAAGAAGAGTAAGCTTGTTCTTGTGCCAGCCTGATGCTTATAAACACGGCTGACAGAACACGTCCTCTTAACGTGAACAACCAGCAACCACAGCACAACAGAGTTGTCTTACGTCCAATACCCATCAAGCACGCATACCAAGACAAAAGCACTCAAATAGAAAGTTATCAATAAAACAAATAATTAATCAACATAACACATGTAATTTAATTAAGATAAAACACACATCAAACATTCACTAAGCAACTTATAATTTGGGTTGTTACAAGGATCCTCAGCAAAGATATTACCAACCCTTTCTCTATGACCAGATGTCGTAGGCCTACGCCGCTCAACGACTTCATCTTCATTACCTCTACCACTTCTACCCAGTGGTCGGTATAAAACTCTTCCAAGAGCCCGATGCATTCCTGTAGTCTTAGCCATTATCTATACATCATTTGTTTACATGTCACTCTATGACTTCAAACCAAACCCAAGCAACAACAACACTTAACCATTCCAAATCATACACAACTTTGATTGACATACATACATACCTTGCAAGAACAGTTCAAACCAAACAAAGCTACAATAGGTTTTCAAATTATATAAGACAAAGCAAATTCTTAATCCAAAATGTCCAAAAACTTATCTCAATAAACAATTATGGACTTAAGAAAAGTAAATAAAAAAATACATCAAAAACCACATATAATTTACTGGTATTTGCTTATATGAATCTTTGAACACATCTCACCTGAGTCTGTTACATGGTTTGTTGGTATAGGATAGTAATGAAACTATGATGTCAAGAGCTAGGGTTATGATTTTGGATGGAAAACAGTTGTGGAACTTGGTTAAATTAAAGACTTATTGAGGATGTGTTAAGGTAATGACAGTTTGCTAGACAAAAGTGAAGCTTATGGATCAAGTTAGTGTGATGTTTGGCTGCTATAAAATGTGCTTTAATAATAAAAAGTTAATGGATTGATGGGTTTTGTGTAATATCATAGCTAGAACCTACTACTTCTTTCAGATAAGGAGTTCTCAAATGGAATCTATGGCATTGTCAGGTCTTCCATATCTTGGAACAACTGATATTATTTACTACTGCATATATGATAAAATTAGTAATGATATGGTAAGGGAAGACAACTTTGAGCTTAGTAGTAGGTAAGAGTAAGATTAGTAATTTAGTAATAATATGTTAGGTGATGAGATTCCATAAAACAAAAATCTGAATAACATGAATTTTATTGAATTGAAGCGAGCTCAAGAACTATTATAGAAGTGAAAGAAAGAAACCAGAGCCTAAGCTCCTCGTTGAAAATATTCTTTGCTCAGCAAAATGCATAATAAACTATGATTTCCCATAACAGATCCCCTTTTCCGACGTGATCTTCCTTCCCTTTACTTTCAACCTCAGCTAACTGGCTCTCCACAATGCCCTTACCATTCCTTCTAGAATAAACCCTTCATATTGTGGGCCTTTTCTGACTATCCACAACTTTCTTATTTCACATGCTAATATTTTTAAAGTTGTTGGCCATGTTTTGCTACCAAACCTTAATTTGTAGATTAGACTGGAATACAAAAGAAAGCAACAGTTAGTGCACTATCTTGCAGAGTAGTGGGTATTCGAGCCAAATTAGGTGGTGTATGACTCTAGGTAGGGAAGTGGGATATTACATTCAACTTTATGTCCAAAAACTCATCTCAATAAACAATTATAGAATTAAGAAAAGTAAAAAAAAAATACATCAAAAGCCACATATACATTCACATATAACTTAATTTTTCCATTACTTAATTATTTTTTATTTAATGAATGTTTTAAAAAAAATTAAAAAATAACTACACATACGGATTGGGCAATCCGTATGAGGCTTACGGATTACCCAATCTGTATGAGGCTTACGGATTACCCAATCTGTAAGCTTCACCAATCAGTAGGATGCCAATTTCCTTATTACGGATTACCGAATCCTTATCATCCATGGCACCTCATACCAGAAGTCTGACGACGACCACCACCAAGGACAGCTATTCAAATGGAAAACACTCACCGAGGCAGCCACGAAATGCAAGACACCACCACCACCAAAGCCAATCAATACCACAAATCACCTCAACCTTGCGATGCAATGGGGCGGAGAGAAATGAGCAATGGAAGCGGCGAGCGGAGTGGAACAAGAATGGTGTAGGAAGCAGAAGAAGAAAACAAAAAAAATATTTGATAATATAACTTAATTACTAAAGATCATTTTGGAAAATCCACTATTTAGAAAATGGTATATTAGAAGAAATAATGGTGTAGAAAGCTCATCCCAATAGTTTTTCAAAGTTTTACTGGGCCAAAAATAACCTATTGTGCTTTCCTTTGCTATTTTTGCAATGACTCTGTATCTTTTGCCTTTTCTCTTTTTAATAAACGTGTCTTTTTTTTTTTTTCCTATGTAAATCCTTCCAGTGTCTTCAATGTTTGATTTCGAAATAATGAAATTATTTGACGCACTTGGAATTTAGATGCTAACGAGTATCTGCAATGTCTCAAATTCTCAACTGACTATAAAAAAAAACTAATTACTTTGAAGCGAGTGTAAATACTTGAGAGAAAACCCTTATTCTTTTGAATTTTTCTATTTATAAAAAATAGAGAAAGAAAATCATCATCTCATGTCACGCGGTATGTACATTATAGAAATAACTTACAAGGATCCATGTTGTTGATGACATTTACAATTTTAACAAAACCAACTTACAAATCCAATCACGTGATAGGCTATTATGAAGAGTATCATAGTTATCTTCTTATGGCCACAAAATAAAAACTGCTAGCTAGCAAAACCACGAATGATGATTATAACATAAATATTATGTTTGTTGAATTAAAACTGTTATGAAGTGAACATTAGCTACTAGTATACTAGTAGCTACTGAATTTAACACGTATCTTATTTTATCTTGTGAAGCAGCTTAGGGCATCTTCTGCACTAGAAGTTTTTTTGCATTTTTTATTGATTTTTGGTGGGTCTTTTAACTATGTAAATAAATAAGAAATAGAGTTTGTGTTTTCTTCAATGGAAGGTTTATTTGAAGAGGTCCCACATGTACAGAATACTTTCCTCTTCTTCACACTAGATGATGCTTGTAGTCGTAAATAAATTATTTTTTAATTCCTAAGTAAACATTTCTTATATAAGATGCGATGTTTAATTTTAAGATGTTGAATTTGCCACCTAAACCATCTCCAAAGGAGGGAAAAAAATGACTTCTTGGGTTTAAGAAACTCTAAGATACTAGCACTAGAGATTATCTTAATTCTCCAATTCTCCATATTAAAATGAGTAGTAACGAAAATATAAGATTAATTCAGCAATGAAGGGAGAAGAAAATTTTTAAAAATCGTGAATTTAAATTTTCTGAATTATAAAAACTAAAAATGTTAACAAGTAATAATTAATATTTATTGATAAAAAAAAATATAGCAGCCGTTACTATTTTCTCTAAAATCCAAACTGAGTCCATGGCAGACCACCCATAACCTTAACCCTAAACCCGATCAAAACCCCACTCCCTACTACAAACCTTGACTGCATATGTAATCTATATGCACCATGGCACCTCAAACTCCAAACTTGTTTTTACTCATGATTTTATTACAGGACGAGTTTATCTTAGTCCCAACTTGAAATTTTGATAAGAGACCTTATGAAGACTCATAATATATTATTTAATATTATATATATATATATATATATATATATATATATATATATATATCATTAGAATATATTAGTTTCTATAACTTGATTTTGAAGTTTGCTCTATCCTAGCTTGAGTGTTGGCCAGTTGAAGCTCAAGCTGACCACTTTTAACTGTTGCTTTGGTTGAACCATCTTGAAACACAAACCAGCACCTTGTAGAGCCTCATTTTTAACAATACTTGAAAAATAAATTTTACTACTATTTAAGAAAAGCCTTTCCTTAGCAAGTCATGCATTGAAAATGAAGACTTCCATATTAATGCATCAATGTTATGCATAATAATAATGTTGGTGTTTAGGGATTCAATTGGAAGTATTTTTTTAAAAAGTATTTTTAATTTTAACTATAATAAAAACTCGATAAAATGAATTGTTTGCTATTTTTATTTATAATCCTCCTACATTTTACTTTCAAAATAATTTATTTATGTTTATAAATAGATAACTTATCCATAAAAATATAATTTTATATTGTGTAAACTTGTTTTGTAGTACCACTTTTTCAGTTAATTTTTAAAAGTATTATAACTAATTCAAAATATTTATGTATTTCATTTAATTTAACCATATAATAGAATAAATAAACGATATACTAGTTTTCATACGTAAAGAAAGAAATAGAAAACGTTGAAGTATACACTCTTGTTTCTAAAGGGAAAAAAAATCATTATGTCAATGTAATTCGGCTTGAAGACCTACACATCAACTTTTTATGGACAACATTAGGACCACGGACCCAAACGTGTCCCTTAAGATCACATGGAAAGACATGCATGTGTGTGGGAATTGTTTGGGATAGGCAATGACTTGCTCTAAAAAAGTGGGCACCCATCATTCAATTTTGCCTTTTTTTTAGTGTAAAGTTGCTTCAACAATAGTGGCACATATCCTTACCACTTGTTTTGGGACCAAAAAATCCCAAATTGCATATATCCTTGTTTCACTTTCAATGGTTTACTTGTTAGGATATTGCTACAAGCCTATAACAAACCTTAAACAGTTAAACTTCGATCATGACTTCTTAGTTCTTACTTAACTTTTAACTACGAACGTAGCGTGGCGATTAATTGGGTATTTACCATCTACTAAAACACTAAAATATGATGCGATATATTTTTTAAAGGTTATAATTTTACTTTTCTTTTACGAAAGATGCAAATATTTTATTTATACTTTTTGTGTTAAACTATATTTCTCTCTCTTTAAAATACACTTTTAATTCTTTATGTTTTTAATTATATTTGGTTTGGTCCCATAAGGCGGATGATGTTAATTTATTATCCTTTAAAAAGTACAATTTAATTATTTATGTTTTTAAAGTGAGTTAAAATGATCCTTTCAAAACAATGATCATATTTAATTTTGGTACATAATTTTAAAAACTTTTTTTTACTAATTTGAGATATAAAATTTATTTACGTAAAAATTATGAAATCCAATTTATATTCAATTCGAAATGGGTCATAGATATAATAAAAATCGTATAAAGATGAGTCTGATGAACAAAAAATAAAAATAAAAATCTGATATCATATTTTGTAAAATTTTGGTTACAAGATTTAGGCTATATATTGATTTATTTTCTAACAATGTTGAATGGCAGCAAAGCATTAATGGTAAATTCAAGTATTTGATTTGCATAAAAAAAAATGTGATTCAAAAAAGAAAATTAATTACATTAGAATCAAATAAAGGTTCATCCTAACATAACCCTAACGAGAAGAAACTCATGGAGTAACGAAGCATAAAACATAAAGAAGGAAAGTCACGAATCTTTAAGAATCAAACCTAAATTCCTCAGGATCCAATAGACGATGATGAATCCTAAAGCTCTTTCTCGCTTTTCATTCTCAGTTGAGTCAAAGAATGTAATTTATTTGAATATAAAAGGCATCCAGTTATAACCAGGAAAAGGTCAACATAAACCATTCTCAGAATAACTAGACCCTAAAAGGCTACTCAAAAGACAAAGAAAATGGAGTTAAGGTTAAAGATGGTAAAATATTTGAAACTAGGCTAATTAATTGAAATTTTGTGACTTGTACGTATAGTTTTTTTTATAGGCGTGTGACTTGTATAGTTTAAATTTAAAATTTGTGAAATTTGAATATCACTTAAAATTGAAACTAAATTACAAGACTAAAAAAAGATTTTAACTTTTAAAATTGAAACTAAACTACAAGACTAAATCGATATTAATCTTAAGCAACCCTTAAATTACATTTTTTATCATTGATTATTGAGGTTTTAATTTTATTTTTTGAAAATGCTGACTAATTTTCACTGAAATGCTCCTAGGCAAAGTTGTGTCAAAATATTTAAATTCTAATCTGCAATAAGTTTTTTTTTTTTTCCTTTGATAAGATAAGATGTAACAATTTATTCGTCCAAGGTTAATTTGCCAAAAATTAATATATAGGCTCCTCTAGTATGTTGACGGTAGAACTTAGGGGTATATTTTTACCTTTTAATCTTAAAAAAAAAAAAAAAACCGACAATGGGTTGGATCTTTCCTTTCTTGTCCTAAACCCACTCGTGTCACCGAAAGGGATGGAAAGTGAATTCCAATAATCCTATTCGCATGTAGTGATGGGAAACTATTCGGTCTCTGTTACCTTAATTTTTTTTCTCCCTTCCTGAGGTATGAAAACTCTCCTTTGCTGTACTCATTAGTTTTTATCTCTATTTTAATTCAATTATTACATAATATTTGAAAGTAAGTAATAAGAATCTTATAAATTACAGAATTTGGGTATCAAAATCATAATTTCTGTGTAGTTGTTTTTCTGTCATCACTTAGAGATGGAGTCTGATCCTCATGTGTAGTTGAATTGGTTTCATGGAAACGGAATTGCTCTCATTCCCGTTTCCAATAATGTATGTTGCTGTTCATATAAGGAAATTTAATTTGACAAACTCAGATTGCACAACAAGACTCCACGAGAAGGGAATTGCATTGTACCTAACTGATTGACTAGCTAATTAGGCCCCACTTGTGTGATCTTGAAAAATCATGAGCATGTGACTCCACCTTGATCATGTTTTGATATGATACCCATCTTGTTAAATTATTAGGTTAGGGTCTTCCTTTCCCCGTAGTACTATATATTAGGGTAGTTTTTGTGTTTACTCCATTCAATCAAAAGAAGTGCATTCCTTATTTTAAAATACCCAAATCAAAAATTCATGGGCAGTTTGGAAAGTTTATTCACATCAATTCTCTAGTCTCAATATTTAAATTTCTAATTAAATAAAAAGTTATTGATACAAGTAATTTAACATTTGAATTTTTTAATGAAGATTTGAAATTCGATTTGTGACTTAGATATAAAATTATAATTAGAGGTATTATTTTATCTAAAAATGGATGATGATGAGAGAAGATTAATTGAGTATCAAATAAGAATATTTAATTCCTTCTAATTACACAAAAAAAATCTAATTAAACCAACTGTTTTTTTCCCCGTTATTTGTGTATATGAGGCCGTTTGGTTAATTTGAACATAAAATTCCATTTGGGCACTCCCTATAGGGAGCTAGCTTAGAGGGCGCGACAGCAACAACACCTATGCCAAAAGCCTTGGGTCAATGCTTCATATTTTCTTATTAAATAAATGTTTACGCATCCATTCCCCAACCATATATGTGTGTGTCCCATATGGTTTAGCTCTTAAATTATTTTCAAAGTGATCTCATCGAGTGCGGCAATGTGCGTTTATGCATTCAATATTCTAAATTAATAATCCCAATAATCCCAATAATGTAGAGGGTGATAATCAGTGGAGCTTAGATTAGGACATGTCATTATTTAAACTCTTGATCACTTGGTAGAATGTATCTTGTTTGTATAATTTGCTGCCGGCGCAAACTATTAAGCGACAGTAACCTCAGGCTTAGCAATTATGTTCAATAATTAAGTGATTTTCTTGATCTCATATAACCATATAATATGCACTTCATGCACTGAGATTAGTGTTTAATTATATATATTCCATTTAAAAATTGATGCCAAGTGTTGGTTTAACGTAAAGGTACAACACACGACACAGTATCAGCAGGATTTGGAACTTTATCAGCAACCAAAGGAATCTCGTGGAGTTGTATTTAAACGGGAAAATAAATTGCACAGCTAGGATGAAATGACAAACACGGGAAAATAAAGAAAGCACCACATGTGTGAGTAACGAAAAAATCATATTTTAATTTATTAGTCTTCTTATTAGATGTTGTTGATTCTTAAAGTTTACACTTTATCATTTGGATGAAATTGTGAAAAAATAAACGCTACAAAAATAAGTGTGTTAAAAAAGGAGAAAGAAAATGGAAAATCATGAAACTAATTAAGATGACCCTTTGACATGATACTCGGGTTATGTTCAACCAAATTATGAGAGGACAGTGACTATCTTACAATGTTAGCTAGAAAGTATTGGTGGCTACTATTGCATTATACTTTATTACGTACTTCATTATCAAGGTTTTTTTATTATTTATATTCAGATATCATTCATTAATTAGAATATGACTCCGGCGAGCTAGCTCTGATTTGACCCTCGAAACCGGCCAATTGATTTTTAAAATTAGGTCAAATTATTTTTATAATGTTAAATTAAACTTTATATGTTTGTGGTTGTTAAATTTTAAATTTACTTTTGAAATAATAAAATATGGGTGTTATTTTTATTTAAAAATAAGTAAATTTTTTATTTTATGAACTTATATATTTTTATTTTTTAATTATAACTAAAATAAACGAAATACTTGTCACGAATGATGTAGATTGAAAAACTTCCTCGTGAAAAAGATAAAGAGATAGAGGACCATATTAAATAGCACAAATTAAATATTCTAAAGCGCCTTTTTCTGCTTGAGGCAACATATTTAACTTGATTATGATGGAAAAATACAAGAAATGACTAGATTCCCATTTCAATGGATTTGAAATGTCAACTTTCAAGAAAGTAAGAACAAATCGCCATCCATTTGAAAAGACCCGTACAATTTTCTTTTTGAAATATCTGATTATCTCTCTCTTTGTTTATTCTTTGTTTATCAATATATATATATATATATATGTGTGTGTATTATTTGTTATCCTTTTACATAAATTATAGGCTTAATATCATTAGAGTAGTGTGGAATGATTGATAAATAATTTTATTTTTTATATATAATTATAGATTCAATATATCTTATTCATAAGAGGAAAGAAACTAAAAAAAGACAACTCGAATATAGATATAATATCTTGTTTTACTTTTCACCAAACTTATAGTTTTTCTCCATTCTATTCTAAAACACGTTTTCCATTAATGTATATCTCACTCTATTAAGTTTTGTTTAATTACATTTTTCTAAGTAAATTTCGGTCTACTTCTATCTTTCTTTATGATGAGCTCTTGGTAACAAACTCTTATTCTTAGATGAACATCTAGGGATCGTCTCATTACGTGCCCAAACCACCCCAATCTATGCTCCTTCATATTATCACTCACTAGTACTACTGTTACCTTTCGTCGAATAATTTTCATTTCTTATCTTATCCATCTTCGTATAATCACATATTCACCTTAACATCTTTCTTTCTGCCACCCTTATTTTATGCTCATGTTACCTATCTGTTGGTCAACACTCAGGTCCATATAACATTACAGGTCTTACAACTATTCTATAGAATTTTCCTTTTAGCTTAAGGAAAATTTTGCAGTCACACAAAAATTCATATGTACTCCTTCATTTCATCCACGAATACCTCTTGACCAAGTAAATGCACATGATTTTGATCACCATCTCTTCCTAGCGAAAACTCATACTTCATATACCTAAGTCTTGCTCTAACTTATCGTGAATCTTTTAGACTCCAAAGTGTTTCTCCACAATTCAAATTTTCTATTAACACCGTCTTTGGTCTCATCAATAAGCACAATAGCATCTGGAAAAGACATGCACCACACCACTTCCTCTTGAATATTCTTTGATAGTTCATCCATCACTAAGACAAAGAGATAAAGACTAAGAGTCGAACCTTGGTGTACGCCTACCGTGATAGGAAAATATCTTGATGTTCCATTACAAGTTTTCACACATGTGGTAGCCCCATCATACATATCCTTGATTGCATTAACATACTTTAATAGTACTTTTTTCTTCTCAAGAGTCCGCCATAAGACTTTTCTTGGAATCCTATCATATGTTTTCTGAAGATCTATGAACACCATATGTAAATTTTTATTCTTTTCTCGATACATTTCTATTAATTGTCACATCAAGAAAATAACTTTCATGGTACATATTCTTTGTATAAATCAAAATTGATTTATAGAAACCTTGGTCTCCCTCCTCAAGCGATATTCAATAACTATCTCTCACAACTTCATTGTATGGCTGATGAGCTTAATGCCTCTATAGTTAGAACAATTCTAGATATATCCCTTGTTTTTGTGTATAGGCACAAACATATTTTCCCCCAAGCATCAAACATCTTATTTGTTTGAAGAATTTTATTAAAAAGATTGGTCAACCATTTTATTGCCACATCTCCTAAGCAGACTTCCCACTTCAATAGGGACGTCATCGAGTCTCAAAGTTTTATTATTTTTATCCTCTTTAAAGCATCCTTAATTTTATATATATTAATTCTGTACACAAATCTTCTATTCAAATTATCATAAATATCCTTTAATACCATCTCACTTCTATGCAAAAAATATTATACACTAATAATATATTTTTTTTATATCATATTCAATCATAATTTATCATGTATGATTAAATTATTAATTTTATAATAATTATTTTAAAAATTATATAAATAATAATTTATAATTGAATCATCATAAAATTTTACATCATCAGCTGACTATGACAGTTAAACTTTTAAAAGTATAGTATTGTTCTAGAAATGTAAGGAGCACCATTTAATAGCCACGGCTATTTAAGAAGCAGTACTTGCAAAACCTAAAACCATTAACTATGATTCGTTTTGCTATGGTCAGCAGAAACAATTAATCGGCCAATATTAATACTCCATTAATTTGTGACTTAATTGCCTAGGTTGCCCCCTACCTATGACAGCTCATCAAACATATACTTACATACTACTAATAGTAGTAACAATATTGAGTAAACTTCCGTTTCAATTTATGGAATTTAATCAATATTCATAGGCATGATCACCTTTTTTTATTTATAAATTTTCCTTTTAATTCTTTAATTTTATCAAACACCGTTTATTTATCTATTGCAAATTAGCATTAGCAAATGATTAAAATAAATTACTGTCTTTTTTAAAATTAAATACTAAACCAAACAAAAAAAATGAAAAAGACAAAATCTGAAATAATAACCATTTATAATCTCAAGACCGATAATAGAGAACGTAAAAAAAGGAACCTACAATAGAGGTTTCTTCAAATAGTTGTATTCATGTATTATATGAGGCGTATTAAGCAATGTAGTTTATAATGTAAAAAAAAAAAACTATATATACAAAAAAAAACAATGTAGTTTATAAGTTGATTTGAATAATTTACAAGTTAGACGAAAATAAAACACAGGTTTAGTGTTGGCTTTACCTGTAAAACATAGGTTTCGTCTAATTAAGTATTGGCTTTACCTTTGTTGATATAATCTTTTTATATTCTAAAATTTAAATAGTTAATATAGACAATATGAATTTGTATATTATTATTATAAACATTACATTGATATGAAAATTTGATATATATACCATCAGTACATCTTATTTTTAGTGTAATGAATTGTATTGTCAGTATAAATTTAAAATAGAGAAAAATGTGTTTTTTTCTCTCAACTTTTGATAATTTATATTTTTATTCTCTAAATAATATTTTGATTAATCTTGGTCTTTATATTTTTTCTCGTTTACGTTTTTAATCATTGCTGTTAAGTATCGCCTAAGTAATGCCATGACAACTACCTATTTTAGTGATACTTCTGACTTGTTTGTGTTGATAGGTTTGCCAACCTATTAGGTTAATAGGCTTGTAAAAAAAATGCTTTGGAAGTTGTTTTTAAAGGGAAATTCTTTCAAGTTAATTAGGCTAGACTTTTAAATATATTAAATAAGGTAAAAATAAATAAATATATAGGTAAGACTCATACATATTAATTAAGAGTTAGGTCAAATTGTTCTTGTGAACCTTGAAAAGTCTAATTAACCTAGCTTGATCTGTCTCAAGTCGTTCTTGGAGACAATCATATTGTTTTTTTTTAGAACGAGAGTTTATTAATGCTTTAACTTATAGTGATATGTAGAATGTAAGTTTTGTTAGTATTTATTTATAAGATCATTTTTAAAAATATTGTTTGTTTCTTTTTTATAAGATTTTTTTAATTTTTAGATGCATTAATTATTTTTTATAAAATATTCTTAATTAATTATTCTCTCAAAATATTAGTTATTGAAAAAAAATAAATGATATTTTTTAAAAAATAAGGGTACTTTTGAAAGAATAATACACATTATTAACAAATTTAATGTAATTATATTTTTTTAAGGAGTGTGAATGAGTTGAATGGATCTTTAAATAAAGACAGAGGCAGTACATGTTTACATGGTTTCATACAATTTTTTTTTAGATAGTTTGAAGAAAGAAGTAATAGAGTTTTAACAAACCATTTTTTTTGTGTGTGAAGGGTTTAGCAAACCAACTATGGATAAGAATTTGCGTATTTCAATTTCACATTTGACAAGGCACCATTGAGACCACAATTCTATTCTTATTGAAACACATACTTCTAATAAAAGAATAAGAAGACAAAGACAAGGCACTATTGAGACTACAATTGTTGCTTGAAGATTTTGAATGTGATGAAGATGTCATTATGTATTTAATTTAATTTATATGTTTTATTGATATTAAATTCCATTACTTAATTTTAATTTGATTTATTTTAATCAAAACATATATTATTTTCTTCAATTCTCCATCTAAATTTTTAAAAACTTATAAAAAATCATGCAATGCACTACTTACTAATATATTTTACACAAAGGTACCATGGTAGGTGTTCCGTTTACGAGAAACAGAATGTACCCAGCAAGTTTTACTGGGATTTGCTATGGGATCAAACTCTCCCTCTCTGAAGATGCCTATGGAGATGAAGCACCCCCAGGAAGATAATCACTGCCGGAAACAACACAAGTGGTGTGCTGTGTGTGCAGTGTGAATGGAAAAGAGAGAGTTAGGATTGTTGTGTACCTTTCACCATGAATGATGATGTATTTATAGTAAAATACCTGGATCCTGAAAGGATATTGTTGAGGCCCATTATCTTCTGTAAAGATATTCTCATTATCTAATATATGAACGGAATTGGTTGTGATCATATCTTCTGTTTTATCTTCTATCTTTGGGTAGTTGTATAATTTAAATACTGGATTGGGCCTATCCGTAACAGTAGGGATGTCCATGGATTTATTTGATCAATTTTGAGAAGAAAAACAATTCAAACTTAATTTTGATAATTCAATTAACCTTATTTTAAAATCCAATCCAAATTATTTTGGTTTGAATAAGATCCATTGAATTATCAAATAACTTATTTATACGAGTTGTAATAATATGGACACTATTCAATAACTATTAAGACTTATTTATGCTTTTAGTCCCATGAACAAGTTTTGTTTTTATTTTTGTAAAATTTTGTCTTCAGTTTTCATTTCTAGAATTGGGTTTGAGTCTAATTTAATTTCACAAAATTAATTTATGATGTGAGGGTTTTTCTCCAGTGAAATACACTACTTTGACTATATCATTAATCCATATGTGATCTCCATCACATCCATGTCAAGGATTGAACATCTTAGATGTAAATTTTGCAAAACTAGATATTGGTAGGTGATCCGATAATGATTTGATAATGAGTGACCTAATAGGCCTATTAACAATTACTATGATAGACCTTGATATCATCTTAGCATTTGATTTTTTAGCCTAATTTAGCTCTACAAAAATGCTTGTGCAATGGAGGTTGTCCTGTACTTACATACAGCACCTTAGTTATATCATTAATCAATGTTAGATCTCCAAAATATTTTAAAAATATGAAGTTAGCATTTTTTGTCACTACTATTACATGTCACTTCTTAATTATTATGTGTTTAACGAAATATCAAGTGATTATCTCAAATAAGCCTGATATGATCCAAATCAACTTGACTCGATATTTAACTTGTTGAACTTGATTAATGATCCAAATGAGTTAAACATGAATAAAAATTGAGCTTGTTAAATAAGTGAATTAAACTTGAATTATGTATTGTTTCACTCAATTGATTTATGAACCAACTTCATTGCTTAAAATAATAAACGTTATTTGTAGAATAAGTTATACAACATGTACAACTATAAAAAAGGGAGAGAAAAAAGAAAATGAGAGAAGTATAAAGCATAATATATAATGCAATGAATAAAGAAAAAGCTTAAAATATTATATATTTTTTAGAGAAAAAATGTATTATCTTATATATACATTTTTTGGTGCACATATCTTATATATTCATCTGTGTGTGAACGTGAGTTTTTCTTATAAAATTCAGAGGTACTTTGTATTAATTATTATTATTATTATTAGTGTAAATAAAATATAAATATATTACTAATGAAATATGTTAAAATAAAATAAATAAAGGACAATATTCTAAGTGTATTTTACTTTTTTCTGTTTTAGTTAATATATGTTATTATATATATATATATTAACAATTAATAAACCTCGATTGTGATTTATTTAAAACCATTAACAATAACTGTAAGAAAATTAAACATAAAGAATCTAAAGGTTGAGTAACTCTAAAAGTGAAGAAAGACGTACAAGAAAAAAAAAGTAACAACAATAACTTGTAATTCGAATGAATTAATTCAGAAAACGTAAAAATTCAAGAATATATTGCAGAGCAATTTTATTAGAAATCAATAGATCACTATTAATATATCAATATAGATCGTCAAAAGTTGTTGATTAAATAAGTTGTTTATTTTAATTTTTTAGGCCTTATAATTACACATAAATTTAAATATGTTATAGAAAAATTCATTTCAATGTTCAGGTTACATGTGCTATAATACTTAATAAAAAATATGTTATTTATGATGTAATCTTATTAAATAATAATTATTTATATATTTAACAATATTTATATACGCAACTTCATATTAACTTCAATGGAAGATAAAACAGTTAAATAACATTATTTAAAGCAACTATATAAGATGAATGACTTGTTTCTGAATCCTGACAATTCATCACAAAAGAAATTAATTGTAGTACTACATCCTAACATTTAGGTTGTAAGACTTGTTTTCTTAAATTATAAGTCTAGGATAATGAATGACACAATTGAAGACTTTGAGCGTTGACTCTGTCGGCAATTCCTCTAGTGTGACTAGTTTTTGTGATGATCGAAAGCTAAAGGTCCACTTCCCATGCCGCAACACAAACACAAACAGGATAAGGCATTTGCATTTACGGGTTTCTTGTGGGGCTGTCGAGTTTGATTTGTACAATGTTTACTACATCAACACCAAAATGCGTGTCCATAACACCAGAAAAAGAAAAATATTAAAACATTAGGCTCTCTGCGAAAACAACGCCAGAAACTTTGAATGCTCTGCATTAAAGAAACTAAAACGCAATGTTTGTCACTTTTTTTTTTTTTTAGTGGGGTACAAGCTTTCAATATTATCATGCGTAGTCGTTTAACCAAACTAGAGGATTTTCCTCAATTGTATTGCTTGGTTTGGTCTTTATCCCATTGTTGTTTTGGTTTGGTGGTGGGTGGGGGGCTCTTAATTTGTAACTGTAAGTTAGGGATCAATGTCTATAATTTTTTTTCAGCGAAATTTCCATATTATGAATTTATTAAAGGATGGATTAATTACATGTGAGAACAGAAATTTTGTTTTCTTGATAAGTTATTCTTCCTCTCGAATAAAACTGAAGATCTTAACTAGCTAGATCTGTGTAGGAAATTACTAATTTCCTACATGTGTTCTTCAAATTACTTGGTACATAGAAATAATATTTTAACAAATGCTGTTTGATGTGAATGGTTGTACACTTGTACTCTTACCTCTTACCCCTTAATCAAGGTTGTGACGTTGTCATAGTATTTAGAAGTACTTTATCATTTATTGGACTGGCCTGATACAAAAAAAAAATTTATTAGTCAAATCCTATTAAATTTCTACGTTCCAAGTGTTTATCTTTTTGTATAAATATTTATAAATTGTAATATAATTTTACTTATTTAATTAAACAGAGAAATTTTATATGATAAATTATTAAAAGTATAACATGAGAGAATTTATTTTTAATAGCCACATATATAAATAACATTCTTTTTATACTATCGATTACTAAATAAATAAATAACATTGAAATACAAATGATTTTATTCTTATTTCTATAGCATTTTATTTTATTTAAAATTTTAAAATTGCATAATTGTCGTTGCAAGAACCAAATAAAATTTATATAATGCAAGAAAATATCTTGTTGCATTACCGTGAGTAGTGTAATTGTTCTTTCACTTTAATTTCACACAAATAATTATTTGCTAAACTAGACTTCTCCATAACAATAATTGTTAGATTTTGTAACTCTCACGTGTCCGACTTAGATTAAAAGTAATAAAAATTTATATATTACTATAAATTAAAAAAAATCATAAATGAAAATACATAAAAGTGATTTAGTAAGGCGTCTAAAAAAATAAAGATAAATTGACATACGATTAACATCCAAATTCTTTGTAGTTTATGTGGAGATCTTCTCTAATTCCTTTTGTTAGAATCTTGTTTTGTATTTTCTAATACACATGTTTTTCTCCGTTAAAATATCAATTATTAGATTTTTTGTATTATGTATGTCAATTGACATATATGAAATTGTTAGGTAACAAACATGTAGATTCTCTTTAATCCACATGTAGATCCTCACTAATTCAATAGTTAAGGATATCAGTTTGCATTTTTCAAAACAGGTGTTATTTCTTTCTTTAAATATCATTTGCTAGATTTCTTTTAATCTACATGTTAAACGTAGATTAAAAGAAATGAAATTTTCCATTTTGTTATAGAATGAGGACCTGATTTACATTAGGGTGTACAAATGAAGACAAGTTGATATATATGAATTTAACACGTGACTAACATGCAGATCATCTTCATTCCATGTGGATATCCTCACTGGTTTATTTAGTTGGGATCTCATTTTGCGCTTTTTAAAACTCATGTTCTTCTCTATTTAAAAATAAGTTTTTAGATTTCTTATACTCCACTTGTCAATTGTAATATATGAAATTGACACGCGACTAACATGCACACTCTCTTTGGTCCACATGTAGATCCTCTCCAATTCAATTTGTTAAGGATCTCGTCTTGCATTTTTTAAAACACGTGTTTTTTTTTCTCTATTTAAATATCAATTGCTAGATTTCTTTTAATCCACATGTCAATATATGTGAACTTACAGAAGGGTGTACAAATGAAAACAATTTGACATATATGAAATTGACACGCGACTAACATGCAAATCCTTTTTGCCGCACGTGGATATCCTCACTGATTTCTTTAATTGGGATCTTGTTTTGCACTTTTAAAAACATATGTTTTTTTCATTTAAAAATTAATTTTTAGATTTCTTTTACTCCACATGTCAATTGTCATGTATAAAATTGACACGTAACTAACATGCAAATCCTTTTAAATCCAAGTGTAAATCCTCATTGATTTGTTTTGTTGGGATCTCATTTTGCATTTATCAAAAACACAAGTTTTTATCTATTTCAATATTAATTGTTAGATTTCTCTTAATTCAATGTCAAAATTAAAATTTTAAAAATATAAATCTATATTTTGATATCCACTAAGGGAGATTTATGTATGAGAATGCTTAAAAGTGATTTATATTAAGTGTGCAAATAAAGAGAAATTTACATATATAAACTTGACACGCAATTGACATACGAATTCTCTTTGGTCCATGTGTAGAATGTAAATACTCTCGTATTCATTTTGTTGGTATCTCATTTTGCATTTATTGAAACGCATCCTTTTTTTGCATTTAAAAATCAATTTTTAGATTTCTTTTACTCTACGTGTCAATTGCCATATATGAAATTGGCACGCAACTAACATGCAGATACTCCTCAGTTTGTTTTGTTGGGATCTCATTTTGCATTTTTAAACCTCATTTTTTCTCCAACTAAATATCAATTGCTAGATTTCATTTAATTCACAAACCAGACTTAGATTAAGGGAAATGAAAATCCACATTTTGCTTTTGAATGAGGGAACTTCATATCGTGAACACATGAAAGTGATTTATAGTAGGGGTATACAAATGAAGACAAGTTGACATATATGAAACTGATATGCAAATCTTATTTGATTCATGCCCATATCATCTTCGATTTATTTTGTTGGGATCTCATTTTGTATTTTTTTTAAACATATGTTTCTCTTCATTTAAATATCAATTTAGATTTCTTTTAATCCATGTGTCATACTTAGATTAAAATAAATAAAAATCTATATTGTACAATAGATTAAGAGAGCCTCATTTAAAAGAACACATAAAAAATGATTTACAAAGATAAGTTGACATATATAAAATCAAGAAATGAATTACATGTAGATCTTCTTTAAAAAGATGCAAATCCTCTCAGATTCATTTTGTTTGGATCTCATTTTAATTTTTTTAAACATTTTATTTCATTTAAATATCAATTATTAGATTTCTTTTAATTCATACGTGAGACTTAGATTAAAAAAAAACAAATATCTCCATTTTACTAGGTACAAAATCTTTTGTATTTTCATGAATAGCATAATTTGTTTTTACTTTAATTCCCCATAAATAATTATTTACTATAGTAGACCTTTACTATGAAAGAAAAACAATTTAAATTCTAACTGAAAACCAATAATTTATAATAATAAAATAATATTGTACACGAATATTTGTTGTAACTTGTAAGTAAAATTAAAATTATTAATCTCTTGGTAGTGTTCTTTGTTTCTGATCCCATGAGATGCAATGCAGGAAGAGTAAATATAAGTACTACTTTAAACCAAATTATGGATACCCCATAAACGATGTTGAGAGTCTTTGGTGATTACTCATTGGAGCCAGTTAGTACAACAGTTATTTAATCATGGCACGATCTCAACTGTCTTATATGTACACATATTTGATTGACCATTGTTTTGGAATTGGATTGGATAAGCTCCTAGGAGTAGTACTTAGGGTTAAGTTTTAATTCGGGAAAAAAACGATGATCGAGATTAATTGGAACGGATGGTTTAAAAATGCAAAGAGTAGAGGAGAGAGATTTTTTTTATTTATAAAAAAATTGAGAGATGCTGAAAGTAATACAGTACAGAGAGGAAGCAGGGTGTGAATGAGGAGGTGAGGGTGGTGCAGAAAGAGGGACCACGGGGACAAGAGAATCTGTGAAACGTGGCAGAATCACATGGCCATGGCCCTCTCCCATTTCATATATCGCTGACCACACCACCTGTCAGTGCCGCTTCTCCCTCTCTCAATCTTTCTCTTCCCAATTATTAATCTAAAAAGTGTACTCACAATATTACTCAAATTAAATCACATTTTTAATTTTATCTAACAATAATAAAAGCACTATTAATTGTTTAAACCAAGTTTTCATACAAACATAATTTGATATAATTAATAAATAACCTTATTTTTTTAAAAATTATAAATTCAATCAATTGACTAATAATGTCACCTAATAACTATCGTGTTTATGTTCGCCTAATAACGTCACACCGTGCGGAAGATGAGGACGCCATCCTTTTCACACAGTTTTGCAAACGTAACCGTAATAACGCCGTTCCCTCTGGATGGACCTTTTTTAAAAATTTTTACGGCTACAAATTTAATGACTTTTTTTTTTCTAAATGAGTAAACTGTATATTTCAATCATATAGCAATTAAAAAAATGATTGAAGGGATTGTTTGTTAACATTTTAACTTGGGAAAAAAGAAAGATAATATCGCTGTTATAGGGAACGTGCTTTGCTGGCATCCCGTTTCTCTCTCTCGAGTGAGAGAGAATAGAATAGAGTAGTAGTTATGTTTTGTTTTTGGACATGGGTCCCACGTCGGATGGTCCTAAAATCGATGTTGACGTCTGAATCCCCGTCCTGGTTGATTTCTCTCAGCACAGACCCCCTCTTTCAGTGGGCCCGCGTTGCAACTCATCACATCTCTCATTTACCCTCGCTCAGTAACGCATGTAATTTCACGCGCCATCAGAACACGCCACCTGGCATATTGCTAACTTTGAGTCACTGTTGTTTGGCGTGAAAGTGTGGCGCGTGGAGACCAAAGTTGACCCGTCCCCTTGATCTCTCCTTCATGTGCGTCGCGGGAAGTTATTCCCCACTCGAACCTACGGAAGCCGACCACACATACTTGCCTTAGGCCACCCCTCATACAAATACCACCCTCATTTCAGTTTTTTATTTTATTTTTATATTCTTATTATTTTCTCATATTTTAAATATGCAAGTGTGGAGTGTTGAATTGAACAATGACTCCTTGCATTATTTCATTCGAAAAAAATTTATCCTCTAATGAAGATGAAGATATTTGTATTTGTTATTTTCAAAATTATAATCTGTCAAATTTGCTAAGAAGAGTGTTTTTCTGAATATTTTTTACTTTTTTTTCTCTTAAACAAAAAATAGCCACAGAAACTATGACAAAAGAGAAAAATAACTTTTTAAAAGCAAAAAAAAGTATGATACTAAAATAGCAAGCCTATGGAGGAAAAAAGAAAAGCCGTATTTTGGGATAATGAATAAATGCTAAAGCTACAATAATGTCATTTCATTTATTAAAGTTGCATTCGTTACATTAAAATAAATGCCTTTTCTATTGCTAGCATTAGTTTGCAAAGTGAGTTATGATTTGTATTTTTTTTAGATTAATTATTCACAACACAAGAATTTATATAACTAATGGTAATAGATTTCTTTTTTTTGAGGAGTAATAGATTTCTTAAGTTATATAAATTACTTCCTTTTTAATTAAAATTTTATTATCCAACAAGTACTTGAGATGCTGCAGATCGATCACATCTTTTAGAAGGGTGGAGCATAAATACGGCTATCCACTTGACTTGATATAACTAGTGATTTTGACAAGGATTGTTCTTTGTAAAAAAATTGGATGAAATTAAATTAGAGCATGTTAAACGGATATTTTGGTTAGTACAGATGACTTTAGTTTAGTATTTACTACTCTTGCTAAACACATCAGCAAGTATACATAAGCAGCACAGCATGAGTATGTGAAAAAAAGTAAGGAAAACATAGGACATATATGTACCAAGAAATAATAATGAGTAAAGGGACATTAACCAGAATTGATTTTCAAAAGTCAAAAATAAATGATGGAGCCCTATCAAATACTATCAAAGTATATTTTGTACTACTAAACATAGCATTCCCTTTTGAACAATATTGTTTGTTCCAACTTTGTGGCTAATTTAATGTAATGGTGAAGGCTTAATTCTTGAATCCGTGAATGATTAATAGGATTAAGAAAAAGAGGCGCGTGAAGAGTTTTTTTTTGTGGGGGGGGGGGGGGGGGGGGGGGGGGTAAGGTAATTGGAAAAAAGGTGGAGCCCACGATCATTCTCGGTCCCCAAGACCCTCAATCGATGAAGCGTACGGGCACCTGATTTTCTAGTGTATGGTGTCTGCTGTATGCACGAGCTGTACACTATCACGGGCACCTGATTTTCTCGGTCCCCCGGACCTTCATTCTTTAATTCTTAAAAAAAGAAAAAACTGAAAATAACGCGCACAATTCAAAATTAAAAATACTCACTCACTCACTCCGAGTAAATATCACACTCAACATCGAAACTTTTTGCATAAATAAAAAGAAATAAAGAACTCATTCCATTATTATGGCCTCCGTTGTTCCTTATCTTTTCCAATTTCCACCCTTCTTTCTCTCTCTGTTTTCTCTCTCTCGTCTCACTTGAAACTCCACAGCCCAATTTTCTTTTCCTATGACCCAATTCCAATTCCAAATCACCAATTCTAATTCCATTCTTCAGGTGTCGAATTGAATTCGTGATGAAGAGGGATCACAAAGATAGCTGCGGCGGCGGCGCCGGAGGGATTGTGAAGGGTGAGTGTTCCTCAATTCCATCGAACGGGAAGGCGAAGATGTGGGAGGAAGAGCAACAACAGCAACAACAACAAGGGATGGACGAGTCGCTGGCGGCGTTGGGGTACAAAGTTCGCGCTTCCGACATGGCTGACGTGGCACAGAAGCTGGAGCAGTTGGAGATGGTCATGGGTTGTGCCCAGGAAGACGGAATTTCCCACCTGGCCTCCGACACCGTTCATTACGACCCTACAGATCTCTATTCCTGGGTCCAAAGCATGTTAACCGAACTCAACCCCGAACCCAACAACAACCTCGATCCATCTTCTTTCTTAATTGACAACACCATCAACAACACCGCCCCTGTTTTCAACGACGATTCCGAATATGACCTCAGAGCCATTCCTGGCATAGCAGCCTACCCTCCTCCTCTTCCTCAAGACAAGAACACCAACTCCAACAGCCTCGACGAAATCGAAACGGCTAACAGCAAGCGGCTCAAGCCATCTCCAGTGGAATCACCAGACTCCGCCGCGTCTGAGCCCACGCGCCATGTCGTCCTCGTTGACCATCAGGAAGCCGGCGTGCGTCTCGTCCACACTCTCCTGGCGTGCGCGGAGGCCGTTCAGCAGGAGAATCTCAAGCTCGCCGACGCGCTCGTCAAGCACGTGGGCATACTCGCGGCTTCCCAAGCCGGCGCCATGAGGAAGGTTGCTTCCTACTTCGCCCAAGCCCTCGCACGTAGAATCTACGGTATCTTCCCCGAAGAAACCCTCGATTCCTCCTTCTCCGACGTTCTCCACATGCACTTTTACGAGTCTTGCCCTTATCTCAAATTCGCGCACTTCACCGCGAATCAGGCCATCCTCGAAGCCTTCGGCACCGCCGGGAAAGTTCACGTCATCGATTTCGGCCTCAAACAAGGGATGCAGTGGCCAGCACTCATGCAGGCCCTCGCATTACGGCCCGGCGGGCCCCCGACTTTCCGTTTAACCGGAATCGGGCCCCCACAGCCCGACAACACCGACGCGCTGCAGCAGGTGGGCTGGAAATTAGCCCAATTGGCCCAAACCATCGGCGTCCAGTTCGAATTCCGCGGCTTCGTTTGCAACAGCCTCGCTGATCTCAACCCGAATATGCTCGAGATCCGACCCGGGGAAGCGGTTGCGGTGAATTCCGTCTTCGAACTCCACCGCATGCTCGCCCGGCCCGGATCCGTCGACAAGGTCTTGGACACTGTCAAGAAAATTAATCCCCAGATCGTTACAATAGTGGAACAAGAAGCGAACCACAATGGACCGGGTTTTCTAGACCGGTTCACTGAAGCCTTGCATTACTATTCCAGTCTTTTCGACTCGCTTGAGGGTTCGTCTTCTTCTTCGACCGGGTTGGGCTCGCCGAGTCAGGACCTGTTGATGTCCGAGTTGTACCTTGGGAGACAGATTTGCAACGTGGTGGCTTACGAGGGCCCGGACCGGGTCGAGCGTCACGAGACTTTGACTCAGTGGAGGGGGAGATTGGACTCGGCTGGGTTCGACCCGGTTCATCTCGGGTCCAACGCGTTCAAGCAAGCGAGTATGCTACTTGCTCTATTCGCAGGCGGTGATGGGTATAGGGTTGAGGAGAATAACGGGTGCCTCATGCTTGGGTGGCACACTAGGCCACTCATCGCTACCTCCGCTTGGAAGCTTCCCTCCTCCAGCGAGTCTAGTGTGTTGACTCAGTGAGTTAACCAGTTGGAATGTAAAACTGTAGATTAATTGGAAACCTGGGGGATGGGGGTGGTGGTAAATTGGTAAAAAAAAGAAAAAGGTTTGGTTGAACTTGTTGGAGTGAAGTGAGTCAGTGACCGAGTGAGTGAGCCTGCGAGGCAGCAAGAGGAATAATAAATGAGAGGGTAAAAAAAAAAAGTAAAAAGAAAAACCAAAGACTGTAATTTGTAATTGTGCTCTCGTAATGACCGTTTCTCCTCTTTAGTGTTTTGTTTTCCTTTCTCTAAATTATTATATAATTTGTTTAATTCTTAAGTATTATGATGTCCTTTTCGTTTTAATCTTTATCTTTATAATGTGTTGTGGTGACTTGTGAGATTGATTAACTTGAATTAACTCGTTCACCGTTGTTGGAGGGGGAGGGAGTGTTCCAGGCGAGGATATTGATTGTGTCGATCTAGCTTTTGTTGTCTGATTTTTAATAAATGAATGAAAGAGGGGTTGTAATTTTAGTCTTGTGAAGCTTTTAAGTTGTTTCTTTTCATGAATAAAAACCTTGCATCGCGGTTGTGTTTTCTGTGATTTTAATTGTTACTCTTTAGTGAATAATTTCTATGAATGCGATTATTTGTGGATAAAGTGGAAAGATGAAAGCATCTTGATTTGAAAAATGAAAGTGATGTGATGATATTATTCTTTGGGTGTTTAATTTCTATGTTTGAGAATTTTTGTTTTTGCATTGATTTTCATTTTTCCTTTTAGAGCACATGATAAGACCATATGATCGAAAATATTTGGAAAATTTTCTCCCAACAAGAAAAGGCAAAGTGAATTTCCATCCAATGTAATCCGAAAAGAAAATTTCATTCAAGAGTTTTACCTAACGGATTTTCGTATTGAAAGTAAATTTGCACGCCACTTAGGTGAAGTCAAATGATCATTATGATCAAATGCTTTGATTAAAAGTAACATAAAAAACAATGTAAATTGTCATAAATTATTCAAGGTTACTTAATTTTAATTTCCATTCTCAGTCCGTGAAGTTCACATATTCCAGCGTAAAAATATATTCTTATCAATGCCATAAAGACAGGCTGTTCTTATTATTCTTTTAAATATTTTACCTGTTTCATCTATTGTAGAAGGTATTGAGAATTCACTACATGACCCTAATTATGGATAGTTATCCTTATTTTAACCGGGTTATGAAAGTAGTACATACATTATAACTTATAAGTATCATGAGAAAGTGAGAAGTAAAAAAAAAAAAATAATAAAGCCACTAAGAGGGGCCTAATGTCTCAAGTGCATCCAAAGAGGGCCCTTTTTCAATGGCTACGATTATCTTTTAGGTTGAGTAAAAATGACTACTTTCCTATAATGTGAAAATAAAAGTTCAAATTTATGTTGAGAAAGGCACCTAAATTTAGTTTATGGATTCATCATGATGGTCTCCGAGGCATGCAAATCATCTTCGGTCCATAGTAAAATGTAAATTTTCCTTTATTACATTAAAGGAAGTGGAAACCTGTTTATTTTTATTGACGTAGCAAATATCATATATGAAAACATGTAAAAATGATTTATAGTAAAATATACGAATAAAGACATGTTATGATATATAGAATTGACCAATGATTAATATGCAATTTTTTTTTCAGTCCATGTGTAGAATTTCGTCGATTAGTTTTGTTGGAATTTCATTTTGCATTTATTAAAACACACATTTTTTTACATTTAAATACCAATTTTTAGATTCCTTTGAATCTACCGTCACACTTAGATTAAAATAATTGAAATTCAGACTTAAATTAAAAGAAATGAAAATCTACACATTACTATAAAATTGAATGAACTTTATAAATGAAAGCACGTTAAAATAATTTGTTAATGAGACATAAGAACGAAAATAAGTTAACATATATGAAATAGACACTTGACTGACAAGCAAATTCTCTTTGGTCCACATATATTTTTTGATTAGTTTTGCATTTTTAAACTTTTTTTCCTCCATTTAAAATAAGTGTAAATCTATATTTTGCTACGAACAAAGGAAACATGATATAAGAAATCACATAAAAGTTATTTACACTAGGATGTACGAATGAAGACAAGTTAACATATATGGAATTGACATACGATTAACATGCAAATCCTCTTCGATTCACGTGTAGAATCTCACCGATTCATTTTGTTGAGATTCCATTTTGCATTTATTATGCCACTTTTTTTTTTACTTTTTAAATATTTTTTCTATAATTTTTAAACCATGTGTCAAACTTAGATTAAAGCAAATGAAAATCTTCAATTAGTCATTGAGTGAGGGAACTTCATAAATGAAAACACACGAAAGCGATTTGTAATGGGATTTACGAATGAAGACAAGTGATTATATATGAAATTGACACGCGATTGACATGCAGATCATCCTTGGTCTACGTGTAGAATATCATAGATCCATTTTGTTGGGATTCATTTTGCATTTATCATAACATGTTTTTTTTATACATTTTGCTATGGAGTGAGGGAACTTCACAAATGAGAACACATAAAAGTGATTTGTAGTGAGATTTATGAATGAAGACAAGTTAAGATATACGAAACTAACACACGATTGACATGCAGATTTTCTTCGATGCACGTGTAGAACCTCCCCAAGTAGTTTTATTGGGATTTCATTTTGCATTTATTAAAATACACTTTTTTCTATATTTAAATATCAATTTTTAGTTTCCTTTTATTAAAAGAAATGAAAATCTAACCAAGTGCTTGAGCACAAGTGGTTAATATGCTAAAGTTAAGGTTGAATCATTTTAGTACTATCCGAGTTCGATCCTCGGACGAAATAATTATTGGCCAGACTTTACTCATCTTCCAGTCGAATTTTAGATTAGTGAAGGTCCCTTTCTCCTAATGAACCAGATGATTAAGACAAAAAAAATGAAATGAAAATCTACACATTATTATGGTTTGAATGAACTTCATAAATAAGAGTATGTTAAAGTGATTGTAGTGAGACGTAAGAATAAAAACAAGTTAACATAATTGAAATCGACACGTGATTGACATGCAAATTCTCTTCGGTCCACTGTAGATCTTTTCTAACTTATTTTTCATTTTTTAAACACATGTTTTTCTCCATTTAAATATCACTTATTAGATTTCTTTTAACTCATGTGTCAAATTTATATTAACATAAGTATAAATCTATATTTTGCTATGGACAAAGGGAACATGACATAGGAAATCACGTAAAAGTGATTCATAGTAGAATGTACGAATGAAGACAAGTTAACATATATGAAATTGACATGTGATGGACATGTAGATCCTCTTCGGTCCACGTGTAGAATCTCATCGATTCATTTTGTTGAGATTTCATTTTGCATTTATCATGCCATTTTTTTACTTTTAAATATATTTTTTTATATTTTTTAATCCATGTGTTAGACTTAGATTAAAATAAATGAAAATCTTCAATTTGCTATAGAATGAGGGAACTTCATAAATGAAAACACAAAAAAGTGATTTGTAATGAGATTTACGAATGAAGACAAGTTAGCATATATGGAATTGACATGCGATTGACATGCAGATCCACATGTAGAATATCATCGATTCATTTTGTTGGGATTTCATTTCGCATTTATCATAACACGTTTTTCTATGTTTTGCTATGGAGTGAGGGAACTTCATAAATGAGAATGTAACGACCCGCCATGTCGCTACTGTATCACTAACTCTTAATCACTCCATAAACATGTTTTAACTGAAGATCTCTTTAATTTGATTCTAAAAATGGTAGTAAATTTTTTGCGAGCACATAATGATCGTAATCATAAACAAGACATGTACGAAACATCCTAATTGCATAAATATACACAATAAAAATGTGGTTTAGTTGTAAGTACAATCATCCATGTCTAAAATGTACAAGTGTTTTACAGGGAAGCAAGAAATTAAACATCGGGGTGTAATTAGCAAAACACTGAGGTATATCCATCAAAACAAGGGGTGTGATTAGCAAAATACAACTCCTGCTCGGGATCTAGTCCATCGACATCCCGACTACTTGGCAGCTCCAACCAAAAGTGGTCATCTTCCCGGCCACCTATTGCTGTCCATCTGCTCACACGAACACGGTTTGCGATCATCACAGGTACCAAACCACCCGGTACAACAAAACAAATGTGAGTTTATTATGTAAAATAACAAGCAAAAGATAACATCAGTTAAGGAAGACAATTCAAGCGTCACATTATCATCACAAAATCCAGGTATATCAACGCGCAACTAACATGAACAGGCATCCAGGGACATTCCACAAGTCAAATCATAATGCCTAGCATGATGTATGTTCCTGACTCAACTCTCAGCATGCAATGTGGTACCATCCCGAAAATAGGTCATCCCTGTGGTCAAATGATGCAGTAGCTTGTCAAGGTCACTCTGTCGTGCACAGGAAGCACCCCCCATGGTGATTAGCCAAATGGGTGTCAGAAGGAGTTCCCAATAGACATGGCCCCTCAGCACCCCGGTACCCTACAACCAATCATCAATCTTATTTCCGTCATGCGAAATGTTGTATGTCTCTCATGGGCACCATCAACGTATGGCCCAACACAGGAACAACCCTGTCTTGGCTAGGATCTCCATACCCTCCCATGTACATACATTCTGTCCTAAACGAGGGCTGCCCCAACATGGGCTCATTGATGCACTAACTGTGGTCCTTGCAAGGTTCACCACTCGGTCCCGGCATCTCACGTGTCTACACATAGCATATCTCCATGGCTCCATCAATGTATGATCCGGCCCGGGATCAACTCGTCCTGACTAGGATACTGCCATACACCCCCGTGGGTATCTATGTATATCCACTCGCATTCAGATCACCATGGGCACCATCAATGTATGGCCCGGCCTGGGAACAACTTGTCATGGCTAGGATACTGCCATACACCCCCAATGTTATCAATGCGTACATCATCTTAAGCCATTACATAGGCCGATCTCAATTATTATCACAGTAGACACATACGTCTCTTACACATCATCCACAAACACCACAAACAAGTGAGCCAGTGTGAAGTATTAAGTGTCCAGGTTCGCACCTAGCTATATTAACTAGAGATAAGAATCCGAACAAAGTCGGACGAAGACAGATAAGATCGATCAAGGTTGGCAAAGGTTAGTAAAGGGCGGTCAAAAAGGGGTAAGGGTTGGACGAGGGAAGAAAAAGGTGGACAAGAGTGGACGAGGTCGGTCTAAGTAGGACAAAGGCGGTCAATGATTCAAGGGCTTAAACTTAACAATTTTAAAGAGAATCGCCCAACCGAGTAAAGGACCCGTGGCTCTCTTCTCGAGAAAGCATGTAATGACCCGCCTCGTCGCTATGATATCACAACTCTAAATGTGAATTTTTTTCAAAGTTTAATACAACTGCATTAATTTGATTATGAATAATTAAGGTAAATTTTTTTTTTTCGCGATAATACATTCATTAGAAACACACACACATATGTAATCTATTACATAAATATATATGAAACATATACATATTATTCTTATGTTAGAACATAACTCAGTTTTTACATATATATATATAGACTTGAGATTACATGTCTGATCAAGAGAAACAAGGAACCGACTAAAAACAAATACAACTCTCTCTTTATGGCAAATTCCAATGTTGTCACGTTGGCTTGACGGCTCCAACAGAAGAAATCTCTCTTCAATATCACGTATTGTTGATCATCTGCTCCCACGAACAAAAGTTTGCGATCATCACAGGTACCAACCACACGATACAAAAATTGTAATGGTGAGTTTATTATACCAAAACCAACAAGCATCAGATAACAATGATTAGAAAGAAACAACAACAACAATCACAATTATTCTCAATAATAATTAAGTTCAACCCACGCAACTAACTAGTCATTCACTTTTTCACAACTCAAATCAATCACGATTAGAATGATGTATGCACCTAACTCAATTCTCAGAATGCAATGTGGTACCATCCTCATCTAAATAGCCTCTCTAGGTAAATGATGCAATAGCTCGTCGAGGTCACCCTGTCGTGCATAGGTCGCTCTCCCCTCATGATGATCAGCCCTGAGTCTCAAAGGAGTTCCAAACAGAGTGATGCCCCTTAGTACCCCCGGTACTTACTGCCACCATTCTATTTCCGTCCATGCAAATATGAAATATGAAACATGGACACCATCAATGCACTGACCATGGATAGCTAGGGACCAGAATTTTAAACAATCCAGTTCTCTCTTGGGATGCTTAAAATTTGTAAACCCTCCATCGCAAGGTTATCCAGTCATGCACCCCCATGTACATACACAACATCACCGATATACTGACCATGGATAGATAGGGACCAGAATTTTAAACAATCCCTTTCTCTCATGAGACGCTTAAAATTCGTAAACCCTTTCTCGCAAGGATATCCAACCGGTCACTGCACCCTACGTGGACATATACTGCAATGCATGACTTGGCTAGGAACACATCCTTCCTCGCAAGGGTAACCAGTCATGCACCCCCATGGGTATCCATGTATATCCACATCACACAATGACATTATCAACATCAACAACCGATTCATCATCATCTCATTTAAACATCACATCATCATTATATCATTTATACATCATCAAACAAATCATCGTTATCTCATTCAATCATCACCAACACATCAATAACATCTCATTTCAACATTATCAATGACATCAAAATCACCTCATCCATCCACAATCCATATTATCACGAGACTGGTATTTTAGGAAAATTCTAAATTAAAGAGGAGGACTACAATATAGAAATCACACTCTTATGTCCATTTAAAATTTAATAAAGAATTAAATAAAAAAACATATTATAAAATTTTGGGCAGAGTCTCATCTGTAATTAAGACTTTTTCCAAAAATCCAATCATTACCACAACAACATCATTCACAGTTTTATCCATTAACAAGCAAATTCATCGCATCCCATTAGTTAAAAAAATAGTTTTTCTATAAATAAATAAAAATCAGTACACAGCAGGGACAGACAGATATTCTCATAGTTGGACTCCCTGGCCTCCAACTATGGTATCAAAGGCTGTAAACAAATAACAAACTCCCCTTACCTATCTTTGTCCCTTTGTTAGCTTCTTGTAGCGTCGTTTTGAGATCTCTCAAGTTCACGTGCTAATCTACACATCATTAAATTCCTATATTTTAGTATGTCAAACTAGACTTCCCAAGCTTTCTAACAAGGTATCACATGCCTTATTTGGATTTCTAAAACTCTAGCTATAGCATTTTTTAAAACTAGACTTCAAAGCTGCCAGCAAGTTCCAATTTCTACACTGACATCTCTTAGTGTTTTCGTGACTGCAAGAAGTAAACAATCCAGATTTATCTGAAATTTTTATATGTTATATTTGACATCCAGATCTTTAATTCCATATGTCATACACCTAATTTGAGTAAGAAATGAGAGAGAAATAAATTTTTCAAAATGGATGGCAGAATCTGTTTGGTGTGGACAGTTTCGGAAAACTTGAGCTAAAATAATTTCTGGGCACGATTCACTACTTAGTTTGGTCCCATATTTTAGGACAACATAGAAGACATCCTAAGCTTTAAAATAAGTGGTCAAACACCTCATTTGGTTAAGTGCAGAGGGAGATATGGAAATTTCAAAATAGTCCAAAATTTCAGTCAAAAAACCATAAGAATTTTAACAGCAATACTGACCAAAGTATTTGGTTGGAATGATTCAAGAGCTTGAGGAGTAAAGTTTTAATCTTCTAATAGAATATTTTGAATGAAGAAATGATATGTAATTTGGTGAAAGGAGCTGCAGTTTGAGTGAGAAGAAAAGAAGAGAAAATAAAGCAAAAGTGAATAGAGGAAAAGAAGCAAGTGATCGTGAGTTAGGGAACAAGTTCACTTATAGGTGCAGTTTTTGATTCCAAGAAGATATTTTTTATTCATGCATTAAATGCATTCTTACCAAGCAAAAAAAATCAAAGATTCCTTCATATGGCTGAAAGGGCACGTGGTATGCTGGCTGGAAATGCTAGATTTTTGCTTTGTTTTATACATGGCTACACAATTGGATTAAGTGTACCAATTCTACGTACACATACACATGATTTTGCACTTCCATTTCAATTATTTTGTTCCAATTCTCATGTATAAGCATGCTTTGGTTTATGTTTTTGTTTCTTTTAATTTAAACCAAGTGTTCTCCATGTAATTTTCAATTAAGTTGATAGCTACTAATCTCTCATTCATCTAAAATCTTAAGCCTTTACCCCAAATCCTACACAGTCAGAATTGGTTTCTTTTCATAAATTAACTAATCATAACTAAATATATTCTAAGCACTTCTAAACTTACCTCTTGAATCCATTAGCTTCTATCCTATCCTTCTTGTATCATATTACCATCATATGTGTTTCCTATGTGATAATTTTCCTCATCATATCATCATATAGTCTGAAATTATAGCTCACGATAGCTTTAGATATTCATTAAATTTTTCTTTATTTTTACTGTGAGGTTTATTTTCTTGTATTTATTATATTGAGTAGTAAAATTTAAAGAATTATCTTATGACTTACTTAATCATAAATTTTTAGCCAGTCTAGGTACTCCTAATTTTCTTGTGATATTTGTCTGTTATTAAGGGTATTTTGGTAATTTTCCATCCCAGGGCACTTTTGTAATTTCATCAAGTTTTCACAAAATATCTAAGGGTATATTTGTAATTTGTCACTTACTCTAAGGGTATTTTTGTAATTTTCACTTTAAAATATCTAAGGGCATTATGGTAATTTTACTTCAATGGCATTATTGTAATTTTACTTGAATGACATTATGGTAATTTTACTTGAATGACATTATGGTAATTTTACTTCAAGAGAAAGGGTAATATGGTCATTTCCCTTCAAATATTTTTTGCAATTCCTCTTTTTATCTCTAATTAACATTTCACACAAATAATTCAAACATAGACCAAGCAAACTTCACATAACCTAACATTCACATCAAGTAGTTGCACAAGGTTAATTCACATAATATTTCAACCATATATTTTTAGTTATTTAAATTTCAGGGCGTTACAAAGCACGAGCTCATCCGAGTTAGGGAACTCGATGACCCTTTTCCCAAGAAGGCACGAGCTCATCCGAGTAAGGGAACCCGATAGTTCACTCTCTCAAAGCAAACTTAAGCTTAACAGCTCTAAGGTATCATACCGAGTAAGGAACCCGGTATGCCGACGTCTGCCAACAAGGACTAAGTCACGTTCTGCATGCACACATGCATGCTACGTAACCCGCTTAACTCGCCCTACCCATCCCGGTAGCCGACATCACAAACACAAGAGGTTGATACCTATGTGCAACACGACCAACCTATCCCGGTAGCCGGCACCTCCACGAACACTTCTGACAAGTGTCTTGGGAGCTTTTCAGCATCAAAATGTCAACTTCCCACACATGTACGGGGAGTTCTTACAACATCAACTCCCCCCCTTCCAGAACACCATCAAACACCACACCAGAACATCATTAAATATCAAGACAAAATACCAACCACGAACATAAAACGTAACCCGTTCCATTCACTCAAAGACACAACTTTCTCGAAAACAACACACACAGGGACATGCAATCATCACCATGGTTGGGCTCCCTGATCCTCAACCATGTTACCTAAAACTGTTATCAGACATAATAAACTCCCTTTACCTAGCTAGGAGTTCGTTCACGAGCTTCACGATGTTTTGTTTTAACTTCTGCTCCGGCCACGAGGTCCGTCTCGACGTCAAGATTTTGTGGTGGTACTCACGGGTTGAAGGTAACACAGAGGGGATCGAGAACGAGAGATTTTCTGGGTGAGTTTTAAAGAGATTGAAGAAAAGCAAAGGTTGAAGAAGGGAAAAGCACGCTTCTATTGTGCCTGCCTGCTGTTTATAAACGCTGCTGACAAGACATCTCCTTTTGCGTGCATGCACAACAACCTCTGCAACCAAAGTTGACTTTACCCTCTCCAAACCACATCCCAAGGCAAAACACTCAAAACATCAATTATCAAATAAAACACACAATAAAACATATAATTAATCACCATATCACACAAAAGAAACGTCTCTTTTTATAAATGAAGGCAAGTTAAGATATACGGAACTGACATGTGATTGACATGCATATTCTCTTCAGTCCACGTGTAGAACCTCGCCAATTAGTTTTATTGGAATTTCATTTTGCATTTATTAAAACACACGTTTCCTACATAATAATATAATTTTTTAGATTCCTTTTAATCCATGGTTAGACTTAGATTAAAAGAAATAAAAATCTAACCAAGTGATTGAGCACAAGTGATTAATGTACTAAAATTAAGGTTGAATCGTTCGAGCACTACCCAAGTTCGATCCTTGACGGAAATTATTTTTGGTCAGACTTTATTTACCTCGTGGATGAATTCTGGATTAGTGAGAGTTCATTTTTCTTGATGAACTAGAGGATTAAGACAAAAAAAATGAAAGTCTACACATTACCTTGGATGGAATGAATTTAATAAAAGAAAGCACGTTAAAGTGATTTGTAGTGAGACGTAAGAATGAAGATAAGTTACCATATATAAAATAAACACGCGACTGGCATGCAAATTCTCTTCGGTCCATGTGTAGATCTTTTCTGATTTGTTTTGCATTTTTTTAACACATGTTTTTCTCCATTTAAGTATCACTTATTAGATTTCTTTTAACTCACGTGTCAGATATAGATCAAAATAAGTGTTAATCTATATTTTGCTACGAACA
>CM023951.1:28895390-28915130 GCA_013407115.1 Glycine latifolia
TGTTCGTAGCAAAATATAGATTAACACTTATTTTGATCTATATCTGAAACGTGAGTTAAAAGAAATCTAATAAGTGATATTTAAATGGAAAAAAAATGTGTTAAAAAAATGCAAAACAAATCAGAAAAGATCTACACATGGACCGAAGAGAATTTTCATGTTAGTTGCGTGTTTATTTTATATATGTTAACTTATTTTCATTCTTACGTCTCACTACAAATCACTTTAACGTGCTTTCTTTTATTAAGTTCATTCAATCCATAGTAATGTGTAGACTTTCATTTTTTTTTGTCTTAATCCTCTAGTTCATCAAGAAAAATGAACTATCACTAATCCATAATTCCTCCACGAGGTAAATAAAGTCTGACCAAAAATAATTTCCGTCAAGGATCGAACTTGGGTAGTGCTCAAACGATTCAACCTTAATTTTAGCACATTAATCACTTGTTCTCAATCACTTGGTTAGATTTTTATTTCTTTTAATCTAAGTCTAACCATGGATTAAAAGGAATCTAAAAAATTTTATTTATATGTAGGAAACGTGTGTTTTAATAAATGCAAAAATGAAACTTCAATAAAACTAATTGGCGAGGTTCTACACGTGGATTGAAGAGAATCTGTATGTCAATCACATGTTAGTTCCGTATATCTTAACTTGTCTTCATTCATAAATTTCACTACAAATCACTTTTGTGTGTTCTCATTTATGAAGTTCCCTCACTCAATAGCAAAACGTAAAAAAATGTGTTATAATAAATACAAAATGAAATACCAACAAAATGAATCGATGATATTCTACTTATGGATCAAAGATGATTTGTATGTCAATTGCGTGTCAATTCCATATATGCTAACTTGTCTTCATTCGTAAATCTCATTACAAATCACTTTGTTGTGTTTTCATTTATGAAGTTTCCTCACTCTATAGCAAATTGAAGATTTTCATATATTTTAATCTAAGTCTAACACATGGAATAAAAAATATAAAAAAAATATTTCAAAGTAAAAAAATGTCATAATAAATGCAAAATGAAATCTCAACCAAAAGAATCGATGAGATTCTACACGTAAATCGAAGAGGATCTACATGTCCATCGCATGTCAATTTCATATATGTAGATTCTCTCTAATTAATTTTGCATTTTTAAAACATATGTTTTTATCTACTTAAATATCATTTGTTAGATTTCTTTTAATTCACATGTCAGACTTAGATCAAAAGAAGTGAAAATCTATTTTTTGCTATGAATAAGGGAACATGATATATGAAAACATGTAAAAGTGATTTATAATAAGATGTACAAATGAAGACAAATTACCATATATAAAATTGCCATGTGATTGACATATAGATTCTCTTCAATCCACATATAAATCCTCTTTTATTCGTTTTATTGGGATTTTGTTTTCCATTCTTTAAAACACATGTTTTTTTTCATTTAAATTTTAATTGTTAAATTTCTTTTAATCCACATGTGGTGCTTAGATTAAATGAAACAAATATCCACATTTTACTATGGATTAAGGAAACTTTATATGTGAGAATACATAAATTTGATTTCCAATAGGATGTAGATATATAAAGATAAACTAACATATATGAAATTGACATGTAACAAACATACAAAACCTCTCCAATTTATTTGGTTGGGATATCATTTTGCATTTTTTAAAACACATATTTTTTATATTTTAATATCAATTTTAATTTCTTTTAATCCATATGCCAGACTTAGATTAAAAGAAATGAAAACCTTCATTTTGTTATGGACAGAGAGAACTTCATATATGATAATACATAAAAGTAATTTATTGTAGGGTGTCTGAATAAAGACAAGTTGATATATATGAATTCGACACGTTACAACCATGCAAATCCTTTATAAATTATGTGTAGATTCTTTTCAATTTCTTTTTATTGGGATCTTTGTTTTACTGCAAAATATTTTTTTTTCTTGAGTAAGATTATGGATGTCTCCTAATTCATTGGATCAAATCAGATTAATCTTACTCATGATTTGTAGTTGTCATTGACCCAAAATAATTTTATACATAATCAGAACCAAATACAAACACAAATTCTTTAATTAAATATATCATTCTCATTTATAAGAATACCTATAATGAGAAGAACAAAGAAAGATTACTATCTCCATAAAACATGGCTTATTCTAATTCTGAGTTTCCATGTCCTATTGAGGAGGCCAACTTTTGAATCACCAGAGAGCTTCACAATATGGATCAATGGGTAGCTATCCTAATTGAACTAATTAAATTAAAAGAATTGACTGAATTTGATTCAATCTAGATAAACATGTAGTCATGATTAGATCCTTCCAAAGTAACAATACTCCACAATTAAACTGCGAGAATGTTCCACTCTCCAGGTTTACTAGTGATGCCAAATGGATCCGGGTGCTTGACAGCAAATTAATTTGGAATAACCTAATCTGATGTGTCGCCTCTTGAATCTTTTGCTTCACTTTCTGTTCATTAGATTACTTTTTAAGAAAAAAAAGTGAGTTTACCAAAAGAAAAGAAAAATGTTAAAATTAAAGTGTGGTTAACTCTTTAACATGTATCACATGGTCATCCACTTAATTATATCATGATTAACTTTTGAAAGATTGAGATCAATTTACATAAAAGAAACTAGTGGGAAAAAATATTTTCTTGTCTAGATATTTTTTTATATAAAAGGAATAACTTTACAATTCGTTTATGTTAGTCTTAGGATTCCCATTGAAACAATTTCGTACAAATATTTGTGAGGATAAAATTAATTTTGTTCATTTTTTATATCTTAGCGAATGTGATTATTCATTGCAGTGTCGGATGATTAATAATAAAAATGGTTTCAAACTTCCTCTCTCCCTTTGAAAAGTGTCTGAACTAAAAGTTCGAAACTAAACACATTTTTCAATTGCAAAAATATGTTGACCTCGCATTCTAAGGTTGTAAGTTTAGGTGCATTCACCTTAAGAGTACAAGATAGAAAAAACAGCAATAAATGTCATAAATGATATAGTAACAATAAAAATACAAGATAGATATAAAAATTGAGTTTATTTAATTTTAACAATATATTTTCACTTATTAACACCTTAATTGTAGTTAACCATTTCACAGCTCACTCTTATTTTATTTCTTTATCTCTCTTTTTCTTCTCCATTAAATCTATCACTTTATCTCTTTTTCTTTCCTAGCTAGTTCTCTTTTGTCCGGACAGTCACACTTAGTGCTCGATATATACTTATTATGTATATAAACCATCCTCCTAATATTTTCTTAAGATTTGGTCTAGATATGATTCTATTGTTTATCTCTTCCGGTATTCCTTGGGGCTGATCTTGCTAAAAGGTGTCAATGGTAGGTGGTGGTGCAAGATCACATGGTTTCACATAAATAAGAGGGATATTCGTCGAAGAACCATATTATGGGAAATTATATTTGAAGGATTAGTTTTGCAGTAGTAGTTATACTTATTTCAACGATTTACAAGAATGCAATCTTCATTTCCTCGTGCAAAATTATTTCAGCAAAGCCATATATGCATGCATCTTTCACCCATAAGAGGTGGTTTCCAAAAGATAAGAACGAAAAAGATTGGTTAACGCCTCCACGTATATATATAAATAATATATACCTGGTGAGACAGAGAAAAAAAGATGAGACAAAGAGTAAGATATGTGTGATAATAATAAAAAAACGAAATGATAGATGCTCATGAAGTATTTAGAGTGAAGAGATATCCACCGATCATTACCCGATCATAAGATGATAAGTCATGAAGTGTTTCACATAAATTGCTATAAGATTAATAGTACTGTAGCGTAAGGTTGATGATAAAGGATCAGTATGGCTTATTTAACTTAGATGTCTGATTGCAAAATAAATATTTAAATAAATGATTATGAAGGTCATATTAAATATTAAAATTGACTTATGATATAAACAAGTCAAATTTAACTCTTAAAAAGTCTAATTAACTTTATTTTTTCTACCCTTGTCTCATCATGCCTAGAGTCTTAGTAATTTTAATTTTCATAACATTATAGATTATTTTACATCTTTTCTCTCATTGGCTTATTAATTGATTAGCAATTATTTAGGAATAAATTAGACCTATAAAAAATTTAATATAAAATAGGCTTTTTATATGTATATAACCATGTTAAATCCAACTTTCATAAAACTTAGTTCAAACCTATAAAAAAGGTGAAATCTATTGAAACAAAACAGTGTTTGACCCAACATATTTTCACCCTAAGCTAGCCTAACCATAATTTGATTATGACAAACAAAGCCTTTCAAAGAGTCTTTTTAAATATTTGTTTAAATGTAAATTATAATTATAATTAAATCATAAGAAAGATCCAACCGATATTGTCAAATATACACTTGCTTGAATTGAACGAAAGTCAAAGAGAAAATTACAAAAGTGCAGGGTACACTATCATAGCGAATAGTATATATCATTCATTGCAAATTGACATCTTAATTTACCTTGTGGGAAAAAGGTACAGTTGAATTAAAAAGTATAACGGAGTTTCCTATCATAGTTGGACCACAAAAAAGTTAAACATTAATTTGTGCTAATTTTATGTAAAAACTAATTGCAATTTGTTACATTAATATTACAAATTTTCTTGTCTTTTTAAAAAAATATGCAATTTTAATATTTTAATTTACTAAACATCTATTTCTATAATATATTTGTGATTAAAAAACTTTAAAATTTTGGCACATAATCAAAATAATGGGAGGGAACTAATGGATAGTTAGTTCAAGTGGTATAAACCTAATTTCCTTCAAAAAAATGTTTTGGATTTCAAACTTGTGTGTGCAAACAAAATTGTTTAGAGAGCTAAACCCCTATGATCATGTGAATTACTAATTTAAATAGGATTGTATCTAAAGAAAAATACATCCGATCTAAAAAAATGAAGAAAAAAAAAGATAAAATATCTTAATAACCTTGAATTTTGAGTTCAATTGATCCAATTTTAATAAAGAGCCCTGCCATCTTATAATATCTTTGTGAAAAATATTAATCAGTGTCGCAAGGGCTCATCTTATAGTATATTTTTTTTATCCGATCTCATATATAGTTTTTCATGATTTCGTATGCAATCTTCAATAAAATCTTTCTATTTTTTTATTTTATTTATTAACCTAAGAGCACCGATTAGTAGATCCTATATATTTATTCATAATGTTGTGACATTTTAAAAGTTGATGTGTGTGCCTTAATAATGTAATTACTGTTTTGCAAGATAATTAGTATTTTGCAGAAGGTCATTAATGGTTCAATGAAATGTGAGTTTTGTACACCACTGCAAGTCATTGTTCTGCTTTTGTAAAAGTTAAATTTTTGTTTGATTTATGAAAGATTGAAAAGCCATACTTCCTATACTATCATAATTTGAATATCACACACTATTTTAGCTATTCTTGTTTGGCACTATCATCATCATCTTCTCAGTGTAAGGTGGATATATAAAGAAATAAGGCTTGTTCCTATGAACCAAGGCTACTGATAGCGATTGACATCAAAAGGGAAGGTTGGTCGATGTTTATCCTATCACTTAATCACACATACATATGTAGGTAGAAGACAGCTAACCGAAAGCTTTAAACCAACATAAAGCTTGTGATAATCTATTTGTGCGAATTGATTAGCGTTGCTGAGTCTCTTTTGTTGCAAATTGTAATGCATGACTTCCATCTTATTTGTACGCATTATAAAAGTATATAAGAAAGTCTAATTTAATTGATTGAGAAAAGTATTAGCATGTTATAAATCTCTAGAATTATCTTCAATTCTTACATATATATATATATATATATAATTTTTATATATACCATGTTGCATTGTTTGTCTTCATATATACTTCATGCATTTCTTTAGAGAGAATGAAATGAAATGAAAACACTTTTTACTCCATGTATCCTTTCTCAATCCTATTGTTTGAATTATCATGAACAAAAAATTAAATAGAGGTAAAACATTAATATAATTGTAATTTAAATGTAACCCATATTATGTTTTTCAAACAACTAAATTATTGCGAAATTTGAAACTTGTGTAACAATTTCCCCTTAGGTGAAGTACATAAGATTGAGACTAGCAAACCCTTCCTTTAGAATATGTTAAAACTAGAAAGAAACCAATCAAACCAACCTATAGTCTCTGTATACAAGGCTTGCAAAATGCAAAAACATTATTGTGATATTTTTTATCATTAGTTTTCTTTCTTTATATGGTCCTATGTGGAGGACAGGTGGCTTATAATGACTGCCCTTTATTGGTTCCTTATTGTGATAAATGAACTTGTGTGTTTGTGGGGATATAGAAACGACCAAGCCAGTAAAGGAAAAAAAATTAAAGGACCAACCATCCCAATCAACATTAATGATGCAATGTAATCTTTGTCAACTATATTCGATGTTGGTTTGAACTCCCTTTGCCATTCAAAGCTAAGCCAAAATAAAGATCAAGTGGATGCCCTTAATTATGATATCAATAAAAGATTTCCTACTCAAAATAATTGCTTACACAGAGAAGCAATGCAAGATTTTATTCTCATTCTACCATTCTCAAAATCTGGAATTGAAAGTACTTGTAACAAACTCTATATATATATATATATATATATATATATATATATATATATATATATTGTCGTTACATTTTGATCACATATCTAAAACCTTAAAAAGATACTCTTTTCTAGATATTTGATTGTATTAAGTTTATGCATATATAATCATTATCTAATATCTAATACTTCAATATAAAGTTTAATTTTATTTTGTCACATACATTTTAATAAGAATTTATCTTACTGCCACCTCATATTAATTAATAGGTTAATATTATAATAAGACAGTCAAATTTTATTGAATATTTGTGTAACAATATTTTTAAACAGTGCGTTAAACTCATTTTTTATATCAGTTAATTCTCCATCACTTTATTAATTCATATTTATGTGAAATATTTGTACATATTGTCCCAACCAAAATCGTGGCAGGACGATCATTAATATTTTTAATAAGGAGTTGTCATCCAGTATTTTTTTAGGAAAAATAATGGAAAAAATTCTTAAAAAAATGATATTTTAAGTTCAAGAGTCAATTATGTGTAGAAATATATTAACATCTTACCATGTCTATTTTTATAAAAAATAATTACCTGATTAACTAAGTAATTTTTGATAACCTTTAAAATATTCATCTCACCCTAAAATTAAATAATTAAAAACTATGTGAAGAAGGTTTTTTATTTTATTTTGATGTGTATTAATTTTTTATTTTTGAAAAAAAGGAATCCTAATTATATTAGTTTTCTATCTTAACTCAATAAGCGTGGTCTTTACTGTTCCTATGTATCTACGGACTACGGGTACAATAAAAAATAGAGTTAATTCTTTTACTAAAAAATATCTATGTTTTGATATTTTTAATTTTAAGATTTCTAAACTAACGTAGCTCATACACCCTAAAATGTAAGATAATTATTAGTAAGAGTGTACGCTCAAACCATTTTCCTATCATAGCTCATATCCATTAGGCGTTTTAACTTCAAATTAATATTTTTTTTATCAAATTAATTTTGTTATGACATCTTTATTTTAAAGAAGAGTTTTAAACACCAAGTTGTTGCGTGTGTCTTAAAACCTAAGGATTAATCAAGAAAGCGTCACGTCCAAAATAAATTCCGTTTCCTTTTTAAGATATCATCATAATTTTGTCTGTGTTAGTTAAATTAAAGGGGAGATTTACTTCAGGTTACATTTTCAGGAATCCCTAGAATATAATATAAAAATATTATTTTCGGTATTTTTTTTAAAAAAAATATGTTTGATTATATTTTAATATTTCTAGAAATAATTTTTAAAATTTAAAATAATTTAAATAAAATAAATAAAAGAAAAAGTTACAGACAATAATTCTCATATTATTTTTCATGGAAATATTACTTTCCCACTCCCTCTTCATGAGACTAGAAATGTAGGAAAACTATAAAAAAGAAAATTATAACATTCCCAAAAATAATAATACCCATACATACTTTTTGTAAACTTGTAACAAATATAAAAATATTACTTTTTCATATATACATTCTCCAGAATTCACTTTTAATTCATGAAACAAATCCACTCAAAAAGTTCAATTTTAATATATTTTTTTATCACAATTACACAATATTTTTATTTTAGAAAAAAAATATCAAACTATCATATTTGTGTCTAAATTTTAAAGGTTACGAGGATGTCACCTCCGATCAATCATTTTCCTATTGCTAATTTCATTTTAACATAAAACTTAATTTTAATTTAATTATTTTCTTTTATCATCAAATGTTAGTTATTAATTTTTTTGTTAGTAAAGAGAATCTAACTCACAACTTTTATCTTCCTCTCTTTTCGTTTTAACATCAAACTAACTTTAATCTCAATTTAATTACTTTAGATTACAAATACTGTAATTTCTTATTATTATGATTATCATCCTAACTATAAAAATTGAGTATGAACATGTAACAACTTTTTACGTCACTTGGGTTTATCATTATATATGTACATAAATTCAAGATTAACATCCATTTAGAAACTCATTAATTAAAATAAAATCCGAAATGTAAAGCAAATAAATTGTCAATATGAACAGTGAAGAATAGCACGTGAACAGAACACCACAACACACACACAAAAATAGAAATAAGAGAAAAAGGAAACAAACAAGATAATAGATTATAATAGGGTAAGAGAGAGCTAGGTATGTCTGGGCTTGAGCATGCTGTGTTATGGGGTGTCAATGGCTGCATGGGTTCGCTATCAGATGCTGTCGGGTCAGTGGTCCTAGAGAGGGTTTCGGTGTGCATTTGGATTATAAATTACAATATTTTTTATTATCATATTATTTGATACGAATTGTTTATTAATTTAATTAATAATTTATTTTCATATATAAAAAATCTTGCTGAAAATCTTTAGTAAAAAAATTTCTTTTAATTCTATTTTTTTCTTTCTTTTAAGACTTAAATTCAATATTTTACTCGGTGTTCAAATCTATTATTACTCAAATCACTAACTTATATTAATAAATTATAATAAGTGATAAGATGGGTTGATATTAAGATTAAAACATACAAAATTTCTGCAAATAAAAAATAAAGATTTGTCCCACGGTGTCAAACTTATACCTATGTGACTCCATTTGGTCAATTCATCTTAATTTGTACTATGATTTGAAGTTAATTATGAATGGATGTGGTCCATATGGATATGTAGCAGAGGTCCATTTTAATAAGACTGGTGGTGTGGATAAACATTGCACCAAAGCTAGCTATGGCACCAAAGAATGATGATTATCAATTAATAATACTATTATTATGTGAAAAGCACTTCCTTCCAACACAATACGCGCTACAATAATCAAATCTCTCATGGTACATCACTCTTAAGCAATTGACCTTAGGGTCACAATCAATGAAAACCAGTCTGAGCAAACAAATTTTATGGTGTAGTGTTCTTGACATGTACAAGGGGTTTGCCTCACTGTGACAGCCTCCATCATACAACACTACTTTTTTTTCTACCTTGGGAAAAAAAAAACATAGGGCCCCTCCAAGCATGAAAAAGGGTTTTTCTTGCATCCTCCACTTTGTGAAGTGCACAAGCCCCTTTTCCCATGAGCACGAGTAAATCATCCATCACATATTCTCCACTTTTGAATGAATAATAATATATTAAAAATCAAAGAAGAAGCTTTGCTTTGAAGGCCAATTGTCAAGCTCATATAACTCATCCACCACCCATAAAAGTTTTCCATCATCCAATTAATCTCTTACTTTCATCCATAGGAGTGAAGAAAGGAAAGTCAATCATTTGCGAGCTTTATTTGTTTTCCTGAATTTTTTATTTTGTTAAGACATAATGTATTATATACATAGAAAAATTCTTTTCTCGAATATTTAAATTAATCACATTCTGAACTGAAACTCAAAATTATTAATGAAGATTGAATATTTCATATAAGTTAATATATGTTCTTGGTGATTTATTTATTTTTCCTGATTATTGCAGTACAGCTGATCCCTCAATAGAATATATATGAATTAGCGTTGCCTATGGGTTATCATATCTACATCGATCAATCCTATGGATTATGCATAGCTTAAAAAAAGATTGTTTGATATAAATGCTGGAAGCTGACCCTTCCATTTGAAATTCTTAAATTGTCCTTCTATCCTTCGGATGTCATTTTGTACTTTTTTTCTTCTTATTCTATATATTCTACGAACCTTTGCCGTTTCTATATACATGGAATTTAGGTTATATCACAAGTGGGCAACTCATCATAATTAATTTAATGTTAAGCTTTGTTTTTTTATTTATTTATTTTATTCTTCTGTGGCGAAAGATTGATAGACATTTACTTTTTCTCTTGACATTAATGTAGTAGTTTCCAATAAACGGAGAATGCATAATATACACCGTCAATTTTTTTTAATAAAATAAAAAATATCATTTTAATCATATATCGTTTAGTTATAAAAGATACACTCTTTGTGATTGCATAATTATTTTTTCTCTCATCCAAATTGAGAATGGATATATATACTGTTAATGCATGGTATAATTTTCATCTAACACAACAACTTTCTTACAGCTAAATTTAAATTATAATTAATTATTTTGGTACATTATTTTTGGGAACTTTAACTTGATGTGACAATTTTAAATCCATGTATGTCTGATCATCTATAATAATTGAAAAGCAAAAATGAGTCTTATTTGTGTTTATGAAAGCTCCAGGATTATGATATGATTGCAACAAAACAATTGAAACTACGTGTCTTTCCAATGGGGTCGAACTTACATTTAAGCTTTTCACCCTTTTCTATTATTAAGTTAAAACTTACTTTTCTTTTGAAAAATTAGAGACTGTCAGTTTGAATCTTGGTCAGTTAATGTAGCTGAGATTTCCCAATTATTTTGAATAGTCTATTTTGGACGGAAAAATCCAAAGATCACAAACTTTTTGTTTTTGCCAGTGATGGTCATAACATAATAAATCCGCGCTAGTGGATGGTGATATTTGCCCTTTAATTCATATTTGAGATTGAAACAATATTCAGCATAAAAGTTCTTTGGTAATAACTTATTGTCGAAACTCTCTTCTTTATCCCCTCCATTTCTCTCGTAGAATAGTTCTTTTCATAATAAAAGCACTATGCTGAGGTCTAAAGACCAGACACTTGGGAGTATGGACCACCACCACACCTACACACCTAGGCCATTTGTAATCTTTCTTTTAATTTTATGATACACCTAGACACCGAGTTTAATTTTAAGAGTGAATAACTTTATGTGTTCTAAGTATTAATTAAAAATTAATATTATAATCGACTTAAAACATTGAAATTTCTCAATTTCATTAAAGAGCCAAATACTCTTATGGTAGTTAAAACAAACACAATTCACTTTTTTTAATTCTCAAAATCATATTTAAAAACAAAATCAACCAATAAAACAAGAAAAAAAAAATACTTGTTTTAAAAGAAAACTAACAATAGCCGTATCTCACTAAACAAGGTTAGTTACATGAATGAACCATTAAAAACCAATAAGTTAAAAAACCAAATTCTAAGGAATATTTTTCACAGTTTTAACATTTTTTCCATGTCATTTCTTAGTCTCCTCTGACCTTTTTTTTATGAGACTAAAAGTTATACATTCCACTTTTTCAATGGTGGTATCCAGTAGTCTTAACACCTAACCAACCTAGTCTTTACACCTAACCAACCTACGTACCTTAATTGATTTTCTCATATTTTCCCTACTAAGTATAACACTAGGAGAAATGCTAAGAACTAAAAACATACTCTTTTGAATAAATTTTCTTTCGTTAATTAAAATTTATTAAAAAATCACAAAATTCAGTGATCTTATACCTTATTTAATGAACTTCTTTTTTAATTTTATAATTTTCAATTAATTTTAACTAATAAAAATATATATTTAAAAGAGAGCCTTAAATAGTATGTTTGTAGTACTATTCATAGCACTAATATATTTTTGCATAACACTAAGATCAAATTGACATGATCTTGTTGTTAACTTATCAAAACTTGATCGGGTTGAATTCAAGTAAATAATTCTAACAAATTTTCATGTTGGATAAACATAAAGATAAATTTGTCCCACACTTACCTCACTTATGGATTAGTTTGTTTAAACTTATTTATTGAAATTAACGTTTATTTTAATAAAATAAGTAACTTTCTATTTTTAATATGTTTGTCTAAATTGGTTATGCTTAAAAAAATTGGTTTTATGCTTATTCTAAGAAGCAAATCCTATATGTTTCTTTTAAACATCCGTACATAAAAAAAGGTTTATTTTAAAGTTATTTTTTTAAAGTTTAAACAAACTCACCCATAATGTCTAATAACATTTTTAATAAATCTCTAACAAATTCTTTTGAATGCATTTTACAATATATACCAAAATGTATTAAAAATCATATAATTTTATGGGTCCTACTTATATTTAATAAGTCTTATTCATGATTTCTTTTATTTCTAATAAATTTTGTGTAATATGACAAATAATGTATTGTTGACACTCCTCTTATATATTATTATGAACTTTTGATTCCCAAGTGTTGCCACTACAAAAATGGAAGTGTGAAGCATATTAAGTAAGAAGACAAAGTTCATCAGCAAAATCATTGTAGACAATGCCAAGAAATTGGGAGTTCTTATTGACTCCAACAATATTTCTCTTGGCCCCTATCAACATCTAAAAATTTCAAAGATACCCACCCCACTTTGTATAGTGGAAACACACTTCCATTGCACTAGTGAGGTGCAAATAAATATGTAATAGAAGTGTGATTATGTTGTGCATTGTACAAAAATTGCAACACAACATAATCACAATTTTATTGTGAGGAGAATTTTACAACACAATGTGATTTCATTGTGGTTACCATAAAACCCAAAAACAAAAATAGAATCTCAATTCCATTGTTCAAATTGCATAATGAAATCGTTATTCCATTATGTTGACAATCACAAAAAGAAATACAATGAATAGCGAGGGCTTCATGAGGCAAGGAGGGAATAGATGGGGAAAGAGGGAAGGAGAAAGGAAGGGTTGAGGAAAGGGAAAGAGGAAAGAAAGGAAGAGAAGGTGCCAATAATTAGAGGAGGAAGCAAGGTTATTTTAGTCTTTTCCAGATACTAGTAAGGGCCAATAGCAAATTAGGAAAGGTCGATATCAACTCCCTTGAAATATTGCAGTGTGTGTTTTGGGATAAGCCTGGGCTAGGACCCATGGTGGGTACTAGGCTTCACTGTTTTAGTAGGGTTGGGTTTACAAATAGTTGGTGTATGTTCAATTGTCTTAACTAGATTGGATAATCGTAAGTTAACCAAATGCGACTCAAGACCTAATTAAACTTAATAAAACTATACATACCCTAAATGTTCTATGGGGTTTACTTTATACACTATACAAATTTCTAATACACTATATGTGAATAGTATGCAGACGAAAATGCCCTTTGCGATTTGAAGATTACGAATTCCATAACCTTCATACGGATTGTCGATCCGTAATTATTTTTTTTTAGTAATACGAATTGGGCAATCCGTATGTGGGTCAATCCGTAAGTAAGTTTTTTTTAAAGTTAAAATATATTTTTTCAAATAATTTAAAACAATGGCCATGAAGGACTCGAACCTGTGATATTTAGGTTATTAACACGACACTTCAACCAACTGAGCTAATAAGTCAATTATGTTAAAAAAACAATTAATGTTGATATATATAACACTAAAGTTTTTAATGTATATTTAGTACACATATCTAAATCTTTAATTGTTTAGTTTATCTAATTTCTTTATTTTTTCTTATTTCAAATTCTTATTTTATTAATTAGGGATATTATTTTCATTTTATCAATTAGGATAATTGTTAGTTATGATCCTATCAAATATGATTCTCTTTTATTTTAATTTTATCAATTAATGAGTTATATATAATTAATTTAATTTGAATTTTATTTTGATTATTGAGTTATTAATTTCTCATGCTATTACTTTAATATTCTTAACATAATTTATTATGTAAACTTATATGTGTATTATACATTAAAAATTTAGTGTTATATATATCAACATTAATTATTTCTTAACATAATTGACTTATTAACTTAGTTGGTTGGAGCGTTACGTTAATAACTGAAGGTCACAGGTTTGAGTCCTATATGCTACGAATTGAATTGCATGGACCATATTACTGTTCACATATAATATATTAGAAATTTATATAGTGGATTGGATTATATGAACCATATTACTGTTCACGTATAGTATATTAGAAATTTGTGTAATGTACAAAGTAAACTCCATATTCTATTGGGCTAGGTGCTCAGCCAGTCAGTGATCTAGTCCCACATCCCATTCATTTGGCCCAAACAAAACAAATGAAGAAATAATTACGTAAACACTATTCAAATTAATAAAAGCAGAGTTAAGAAAATGAACATCGTAGCAAAATCAACACTTGATATATGTAAATGTGTAATATAACATGCTTTTACTTTTTAGAACCCTGCACAATTTAATTGTTAATTGGATGTCACTGTAAGTAGTACTCATCAAACAATTTCTTATCTACTTTGGGCATATGGCCCGTTCTTTTCACACATGGAAAAACAACTCAATGCACCCTTTTGAGTTCATATTCACGTGACACTTTATTAATGGGGTATTTTTTAGATTATATATTCAACCTTTAAGTACTTATTGCAACTTTTCGCTGTCTCCCCCACAAGGCCACAAGAATAATGTGCGTGTGTGTTTTAAAAGAACGATTTTACTTTAAACTCCAATAAATTAGTTATTAATCACATGACCAGTTAAGAAAACATGTGTATATTTATCTTTTAATCTATATAATTTAAATATTATTTAATAGTTTATATTTAAACATGTGTATATAGAGTTTCTAAACATTTCTAAAAATTGAAATGAGAAAGACGTTTATGTTCTCAAGAGCCTGAACATTGAAGAGAATTCCTTGAACTTATATCAGTTCGTAGTATTGAAAAGAAAGAAAAAAACACACATCTATTATTATGCTGTTCCATTTCAGGTAAATACTCGATTAGGAGGCTTGCAGTTATAGAGAGAAGGTCTATTCCACTAAAGAATTCAGGTGATTGAAAATTTTCTACTTGTAAAACAAACAAAGATAATCTTAGAGCCATTGATATACAATCCTTCTTAGATATGAATACTCCTCTACTCCATTACTATTTGTACTTGATGGATTTTTGGACAATCTTGATGAGTTGTTGTGGATCCCCTCATGAAAATTGGCTATTGGATCATGCTTTCTCATTATTATATCTTGTATCAGTTCACAAAATAAGGGATTTACTAAATACACTATATGTGAACAGTGCATGGATAAAAATGTCCTTCGTGATTTGAAGGTTACGAATTATGGATTATCGAATCGGTAATCCGTAAGTAGTTTCTTTTTAAAGTTAAAATATATTTTTTCAAATAATTTAAAATAATGGCGCATGCAGGTCTCAAACCTGTGACCTTCATGTTATTAACATGACGCTCCAACCAACTGAACTAATAAGTCAATTATGTTAAAAAATAATTAATGTTGATACATATAACACTAAATTTTTTAATGTATATTTAATACACATATCTAAATCTTTAATGTTTAGTTTATCTAATTTCTTTATCTTTTCTTATTTCATATTCTTATTTTGTTAATTAAGGATATTATGTTCATTTTATCAATTAGGATAATTGTTAGTTATGATCCTATCAAATATGATTCTCTTTTATTTTAATTTTATCAATTAATGAGTTATATATAATTAATTTAATTTTAACTTTATTTTGATTATTGAATTATTTCTCATGCTATTACTTTAATATTCTTAACATAATTTATTATGTAAACTTATATGTGTATTAAATATACATTAAAAAAATTTAGCATGAGAAATATTCTTTTAGTGTTATATTAAAGTATATTTAATACACATATAAGTTTACATAATAAATTATGTTAAGAATATTAAAGTAATAGCATGAGAAATTAATAATTCAATAATCAAAATAAAATTAAAATTAAATTAATTATATATAACTCATTAATTGATAAAATTAAAATAAAAGAGAATCCTATTTGATAGGATCATAACTAAAAATTATCCTAATTGATAAAATGAACATAATATCCCTAATTAACAAAATAAGAATCAGAAATAAGAAAAGATAAAGAAATTAGATAAACTAAACGATTAAAGCACATATACATTAAAAAATTTAGTGTTATATGTATCAACATTAATTGCTTTTTAACATAATTGACTTATTAGCTCAGTTGGTTGGAGTGTTGCATTAATAACATGAATGTCACATGTTCGAGACCTGCCATTATTTTAAATTATTCAAAAAAATATATTTTAACTTTAAAAAAAAAAACTACTTAGGGATTGGGCAATCCGTATGGCCCATACGGATTGGAAAACTTACGGATTACCGAATCCGTAATCCATATGAAGGTTACCTTCAAATCACGAAGGGCATTTTCGTCCGCGCACTATTCACGTATAGTGTATTAGAAATTTATATAATGTATTTAGTAAATCCCAGAAAATAAATGTCTCCAAAATATTAGTAGGCCCAACTCTCTCTGGTAGGATTAAGAGGCCCATGTGGAACCTCCTATCTCAGAATGGGTCCCATCAAAGCCTGGTAGGCCCAAATCATATATATTGATTGTAAGGAAGAACATTTCGGCTAGGTAGTATTCAGGAATCTTGAACACCTAATGAACTAAAGTATTATGCATTTTATCACTTACAAGGAGAGCAATTTTTAAAAATAGATATTTATATATAAAAAAATCAATGGAGAGATATAACATAAAAAAGATGGATAAAATAGTTAATTTGATCATGATCAGACCATTTTTTAGGGGAAAATTGTTATCAATTCACAAATTGAAAAAAAAAAAAAAGTAGGAGAAAACATGCATTTCTTTGTTTTTTTATTTTGGGAGGGAGGGGGGAGAATTGAAATTTACAATTCTAATTTATCGGGGGGGAGGGGGTTAAAAAAAATCTTAGATTATCATAGAAAGTTATAATTTTAATTTTATAAATAAACATTTTGATCTTAGGTGGCCCAGGCCCCAAGAGAAATCGGCAACGTTGAAATTGTGTGGTTCTTCAGAAGAACTGTTATTCTCGTGTTGGTGAAAGGTAGAACTGTGGAAGACATTATTGTACATACAAGGACTACAATATTCGGAATTTTTATAAAGTAATAATATTAAAGGAGAGAATTCTTATATTCATATATTTTCTTTCTCTTCTATCTTATTTTCATTTCATTTTTTATTTTTTTAATCATTTTCCTTATTTTTTTTATTAGAGTTCAATAATTATACACTAATATTATCATTCAATTATAAGATATTGTTGATAGTGGCTATTATAAAAATTAATAAATTTATTATATTCGGTGAGTTACTGTGATTGGATTGTGAAGAAATCAAATCACATTAGACATGCATATTTCCTGCCAAATAGATCATATTAGAACACAATCTTGCTCCGGAACCTCAATTGGTCAAACCTATTAAGAGACGGTTTTTTTTAGTCCTATAGTGAACTAATATTACTATTGAATTAAAAATTATTCTCTTACTACTTTCTTACCATCCAGAAAAAAAAAAACACTATGAAAGATAATTCTTTAATTCCCAGCCTTTCTTTAAACGACCAGCCTTCAATTACTAGAATCCCATTCCACTTTTTATGCTTCTCTAGAAATCTAGAACCAGTAATTAAACGTTGGAATTCAAAGACAATATCAGCACATGTTGAATGTAAAGTAACCCATGATATAAACGTCCAAAGAACGAGCATCTTTTGTTTGAACAATGAAGAAGCGAATAACCCAAGTTTTTCAATGTTATTAAGTTGTCTCCGGGAGATTGGGCAAAACATATGAATTACTATAGCATAGTTGCCACAATCATACTCATATATACTTTATAGTGACTAATTAAAGCACAATCCATAATACAAAGGGAACTTATTACACCTTTATATCTCAATGGGATACGATTTTTAAACCAAATGATTTATTCAACCATGCCTTCCATCCATGGCCACCACTGCTCTTGTGAGATGCCAACTCAGATTGTGGTGCTGCCTTTGATGATGAGTATACCTGTTTTTTGCATAGCACAAAATTCCTCACTCCAAAAGATCCTATCGGTTCCAATGGACTCAGAGCTATCAAAGATATCATACCAAACACAACAACTCTTAGTTTGTAAATTAAAATAAAGAAATATTAACTAGTTTCCTTGAGACATTAATTAAGAAATTAAATAGAGAATTTTTTTATTGAAATGCGTAAAATTAAATTATCTATAATTATTTTTACGTTTTCTTATAATTTTTATAATAATTTTTTTTAGTTTCTTAACTAATGACCTAATAAGACGGATTAATATGACCCATAAAATATTCACATGCACTGGAACTTCATAATATGTTGTACACGGTTCTATCAATACAGAGCACATGACACTTGTTATGTGTGGTAAATTAATTACTAGTCTAAAAAAACAAAAGCTATGGTTCATGTTCACTCCTCCTTTAATACTTTGGTACAATAATGAGCAGTTGAGCACAATAAGACAATCATTTTCATTTTTCAATTAAGAATAGGACATACATTGAATGACTATATATATATATATAAATTTTACGTTGTATTTTAATTAAATTATGAAACATTTTCCTGAGAAAAAACAAACGACAACTTGAGGAGGGACATGAAAACATCATAGGAAGAAATAGGAGCCAACTGCCATACGTCATCGATCAAAACGGCCTACCGGATCCAACATGCAGAGAGACCAAAATAACAAAGAAAAATAAATACAATTTGATGCACCAAATGGAAAGCGATTAACAATTTTCAAAATGACAATTTGAGAAAACCTATGATGTGGAGTTAGTTTCGCATGAAAACCTACATTAATCTTTAATATAAAAATATGATTTAATTATTTTTTAGTCATTATAATTCAATATTTTTTTCTTTTTGTTCTTATAATTTTTTTAAATTTAATACTTATAAATTATCTTTATCTTATTTGTCATCTTTAAACGCTTTAAGGCTGAAAATCTCATTTTCTAAGAGACAAAAGGTAGATGCAAGTCCAATCAAGTGCCTTTGATGTTATTTTTTCAAAAGAGAATTGAAGTTTGGCCATGGTTATCTACGTAATAAAAGTTTACATAAAGTTCAAGTATAATTTTGATTAGGAAACAGCATAAAAGTTTAGTCTAATTCCAAAAAAGGGTAGAGAGGAAGCAAACCATCAAAGCCAGCATTAGCACAGTAAAGATGGAAATTGGTGGCATCAAAACCAAGAACAGGAAGCCTCCCTTCACGGGAATAGGATTTGAGAGCAGTATCAATGACCCCAGAAACAAGCTCTTTCTCATTCACCACAAACCTAATAGGCCCTGCACTCCCCATGATATTGATGTTCACCAAAAACCTCTTAATCCTCGGTTTCTCATCATCATAGCTTCCCTTGTTCTTGTTGTTCTTCTGCAACATCACCATCTTCTCAAAACCACTCTTCTTCTTCA
>CM023951.1:28930130-28960174 GCA_013407115.1 Glycine latifolia
TTGGATAATTTTTATTGTGACAGACAAATTATGATTATTAATCAATATTATGGTTGTTATTATTATGTTTCTTTTAACTTATGCTTGTTTTCCTATTTTTTAAGTAGTTATTGTATTGTTATTATTATGTTTGTAACATAAAAAAGGAAATATTTATCCTTAAGTTATATTTTACCCTTAAATTAAATGAAATTTGGGGTCCGACAAATTAGTCTAATAAAAATGTATTGACATTTTCATTCAACAAAAAATTACTGACATTTTGGTCCAATAAAAAATTACTGACATTTTGGTCAAATGAAAATTTACTGACATTTTGATCCAATGGTAACTTACCGACATTTAGGTCCAATAGAAAATCACTGACATTTTAGTCCAATGGTAACTTATTGACATTTTTGTCCAAAATCTAGTCAGCAACCATGTTGGCAATCAATCGTATGACATTTCCATCCCTCTGTGCCACGTACGCACTTTCATTAACGGTAACGGACAAAAGTTAACGGAAGGATGAATTTGTCGCACTTTTTACACTTTCGGGGACAAAAATTTGAATTTTCATCTTTCAGGGACGAATTTGTCAGCGCTTTACACATTCAGTGACGAAAATGGCTATTTAGCCAAAGTATAATTTATGGTTGGTGGGTGAAAATGATATGACAAACTTAACAATAAAATTAATTTATTATAATTTTTGTATAATTAAAAATTAAATTTTTATTTTTTATTTTTAAGGAATCAATTTATCACCATATCACATTTTTTAAGATCAATTTAACTATTTGTTCTTCTTATAATTTTATTGTAATTCATTTTTATCATCTTGTATGTGTGCATCCGTTGATTATTTATTCAATATTTTTAAATCAAAAAGAGTAAAACATCCAAAGTAAGGAAAGTAAGTGATATCAGTCCTATCCTTAATCAAAAATTGACGATTAGTATTACAATGCATTTGTGATTTGTTATGAGTTTAATTTGTATATATGGTTAATGTAAAAAGTTTTATATGGTTGATGAATGACAAATTATGATAGATATAATTTTTTAAGTAATTATTATAAAAAGCTAACAAATACATGTCAATTTTTTATTGAATGAGTAAAGATCACTACATGATTTATTTACTCTGGTTATATATCTGCGTACGGTTAATTTTATGATTTCTCATGTTTTGAGAATAGGGATCAGGGATTGACCTTTCGTGTACTCTGTTTTCAATTCCATGTAGGTAAGGCCAAAAGAGACTTTATCCTGGAACCATAAAGTGCACATGTTTTGTATTTAAAGAAAACAAATTATGCTTTTTTGTTGACATTTATTTGAGCTTTAAACTCAGAGTAGTACCGATAATAAGTTGGTGTGACTCTTTTAATTGTTTTTTTAGGCCCTTTTTGCCAAAGCGTATTGCTGACACTGGAGGAGTAACATATACCTTATGTTGGTGGATTTGAACAACGAGCTAGAATGGTCATCTTCTCTTCCATTTCTTTGCATAATTTTTTTCCCTTTATTTTAGAGTTGCTATCTTCATAAAGTTGTTCATACTACTTTAGTTGTTCTTTTCCTTATATTTTGTTTTGCTGTTTTAGGTTCCTTAAAGTCAATCCTGAAGGTTAAGTTCCGTGTCATAAAGTTTGATGAGAAGTGGGTTCCTGATTCAGATGTTATTACTCAAACATTGGACGAGATTATAGAAGTATCCTAATTCCTAGCCCACCATTGTTGACTGTCCCCACCAAGCTCAAAATGCGCATCTCAATGAAAATGGTATATCCTTTATATGGCATCTCCATGAGAAGTATGCTACCATTATCACTATCAATCAAAGTGCGCAACACTTTTTTTAGCCTGTTGAATGTGAAGTATCGAGCTATCACCATTATCATTAGCCTTCTCAGAATTTTCTTCCCCATTCCAATTGTTGTGCATCGTATAGAGGTGGCCAAGAAAATGCTTTGACGCAGGCAGAGCATTGCACCCTCAAAGGTGAAACAGACAATGTGGAACTTTCCAACATCCCTTTCACAAATATCTGCCAAAACAAGCGAGAACCTACTGTAATAGGCGATTACCAAGATGGATGATAGACATTAATATCATGTTAAATTTCATCTTAAAATCAATTGACCTTAAGTGAAGTTGTCCGCCAAACATGTAAACTACACCTGGGAGTTGAGACAAGTTCCCAAAAGTATGTAGGTGCAAAGGTTTTCTTTTAAGCAGTTAAGTGCTGTTTGCAAAAAGGTTTGGGATAAAGAGGAAAATAAAATGTTTAAACAATTAATACGACAAAATTTAATATATGATCACGCAATTAACATGTTAACTAAGGATATTCTAGTTAAGTGCAACATCTTTCTGTTACATTTCTTGTACATTATTACACAAGACTAGCAGATAATTTCAAAGTCTAAATTACAGCTAGGGAAACTACATCTCCCATTCTTCTTCACTAACTACTTGTAATTGCAATACCAACATATTAAACAGTTTTTATGTTGTGAGAAAGAGATAAAAGGATAGGAGAAATTAAAGCATAAGGTGCTGCTGCCTGCTGGTTTATGAAGCTGCAAATCTAATTTTCACAATATGGCAAGGCTAAGAAGTAAGAACCATGTTTTGGACTGTGATCTAGAGATGCCTTGAACCAGGAATTTCAATCCAATGCAACTGGAGCTCCACTTCCCCAGTCTCAACATTTCTTAGTCTAAGAACCATGTTTTGGACAACTTTGCCATCCTTCCACACAATGTGACTCTCTTCAGCTAAACTGTTTTGTCTGCTAGGTAGCACTTTTGTAACTATAGTATTGTTGGGGAGACTTGACAAGCGCATCTTCACTGCTTCAATAAATGGACCTATGAAAAACTCTGCATCCCCCATTTTGTCATCCATGCTAAATGTGTCCTTGTCATACACATACTGCATCAGAGGACAGTAAATATTATTGCCAATTCAATAGAATTTGCTGGTAATTTGAATTAATTCAAACTTCCATGATCTTCCATATGCACAGTAAGTAACAAAGCTATGCATTGTTTCAGCAAACTCCACATTAGTCCCCAAAGTTCAACATCTTTTGATGCTAAGAAAATGATCATATGGCTTAAATGTTCAGTACTACATGGATAACAGTGAATATGCATATCTGTAACATGACTGATTCAGATGGTCTAATGTAACTTTCAATTTTTATATTTTTTTTCTCAAATTTTGCTCTGTAGTATTGAAACACAAACATTATAATTTATAAGAACAGTTACTTACTAGATGAATTGGAGCATGAGGGTCTGAAATAGTCAAGGTCAAGTCATCATTCCATTCAGGATTTAGATTCTTATTGACTACCCGAGTCTTCAGCTTCTGCATATGAGCATAAAATGCAGTAATGAATTGGATGTTCGGAGTTCAGACAACAAGAAACACATAAGGTTTCTTCTACCCGTCTACTATTTGATAGTACCAATTAACATATTGACCCAAGTCATGGAAAACCATATAGTTAGAAATTTAGAATAAACAATTAATTACCCCTTACACATGAAGTTCTAATTAAGAAAGAATCATAAAAAAGGCTATTTTGGGATGAAAACAGAAATTTTATGCTAACTTATTCATTGGAAAACACCCCCAAGAAAACGACGAGAAGAGAGCTAAAACTTGATTTGGCTAACAAAAAACAGCTTAGAAAAAGTTTATTATAATATAATTTATGTGCCGGCCATATCCATTTGTTTGTTGAAAAATATTTTAAATACTTAGAAGATTCCTAATTTTTTTGTTTTTTATACTATTTTATATATTTTTAATCTAAGTGTGGGACATGTTATTTGACACTAGCCATCAAGACGAATTGGTTTGGCTAATTATGACTTGTCTTTTATGTTCTTCACTGACCACATAAGCAAATTCAAAATTTTCAGATTTATCTTCTCTAAATTGAAGGGTATATTTTAAAGAATAATAAAGTGCACTCACAATAGTGATTTTTTTTAAGAATCAAATCCTAAAATTTATATGCAGATGATGTGCAAGAGTGGGAGAACATTAACTTTTAACTTGAATTAGCCTCTTTGTCTTAAAAATGTTGACACAGCAAACTTATAGCTATATTAATTATATTTTTTGTAATTTATTTTAAACTCATCTTCTTCTCCCACAAAGTTCTAAAACCATCTATCATCTATGTATACTGAGAAGTCAAGACATGAAAAAATGAAACAGAAACTCCACTTTTAGTCAATCAAGGTGAATATGCATCAGAATCAAAGGGGGAGACACATAAAAAGAGGGGATTCGAGAGAAGAGAGAGAAAATTAAGAGAAAAAACTAACATAACAAAGAGAAAAAGTCAACAACAAGTTCTCTCAAGAACAGAACCAAAAGATGATCAGAGAAAAGTGGAGAAAAAAAACTGACCTGCTTGCCCATTTTGATGACAACATAAGGGTCACTGCTCACCACATCCCTGATGGCAAGATTGACACCTTTTTCAACATGAATTCTCAGCAGACCCAACAAGTTCTCCATGGAAGAAAAAAAAATGTGAGGAATGAAATGAAGCAAAATGGACTTTCAAGACAGAACAAGTGGCTACAAGGGACCTGTATGAGTCAAAATCAAAGTGGTTACAGCTATTTATAATCTGTATAAGTTCTCTCTCTCTATTTATTATTTTTAGGACTTGTTCTCTCTCTCTATTCTTTAGTTATTGTGCTAGAATTAGAAAAGAAGAGCGTTTTTTTTTTAACTTGTTCTCACATGTCTTTTCATAGGATCCATACAAATAATATATATTTTTTCATAGAATTATTTTGTGCATTTTATACTCGTCCCAAATGACCATACACGAAAGGATAAATGAGAATAATTTATTTAATAAAAAAATTATATTTGATTTTAATTATGCGTAAAATTTTCTTTAAGTCAATAATAATTATATATTACGAATGAAATTAGTTTTTTTACAAGTAGATTAACTAAGACAAAAAAATTATGACAAAACTTTTATCATAAAACATTAAGAATATATATAATATATATAGTCTGTTAATTAAAAATTATTGTATGATCTTAATATAAGAAAAATATCATTCGTAGTCTCTTTGACTCATTTTTAAGATTATATCTATAAAATAAGTAAAATCTATAAAAAAAATCTTTAAAAGAAAGTATCACTAGTATTTTAAAAATGTAATTATTATAAAAGTTAATAAATTTATGGTGATTTATAACTAAATAAAGTATTAAATTACCATTGCATGAATTAATTTTTCATATTAATAATGGTCCAATTATACCTAAAACCGAGATGATGATAATAATGGTAATTTTGAATTCGGTAAACACCCCTAATATTATAAAATAGAATCTAGAAGCTATTAAAGTTAAATTCGCGGCAAGAATTTGTACGTTTACTATGTATACAAAAGGAGGGGGGGGGGGGGAATGGAATAGAATCCAAAGTCTGGGCTGTTTCTGAATTTGAATAACACGCTTTTACAATATTTTCATTGTTTAATCATAGAAGTATCCCACGTTGACTCTCCAAATCTCGTCAGGGAGTAAGACAAAGAGAATTAGTCCAATATAAGGCGTAATCTTAATGCTAAGTAGTGAATTGTGAAAGTTTTAACCAATTCTGAAAGGAATATTTACTAGAATACGCTGGGTTGGGGACCATGGAACAGGTTATCTCTAGTACTTTTTGAGTTTTGACCAAGTTGGATAATATTACCAAAAACAGTTCCAAGTAAAACACGTTAAGCAAGTGGTAAGTTGAAGAGAAAACACAAAAAATACAAATAATTTATTTTTACGTTTTGCATTAAAAAAAAGTTCAAGAGAAAACACATTATTGAAAACTTATTTATCTTTTTAATTTTCTTCATAAGAGAAAAAAAAAAGACATTTTAGAAAAAAAATAATTAATACATAAAACACAGTTCAAATGAAGTCTTATAAAAATTATGTTTGCAAAAATTAGTTGAAAAGTTAATATGAAGTTAAAAAAACAGCTAGTTGTTGAACTTTGACAATTACGAAAAAAGTATTTAAAGTAGTTTTAATTTAAGCAAGAAAAAATATATAAAAGACGAGGTCAAAAGTCATTTGAACTTTGACAATACTTGTTTGTTTGCGCGTTCGATGGTGAGGAACTCTTGCAGTGACTGCTGAAGCACCTTCCAATTAACAACCATATCAAGTTGAGATGGAACACCATTCCAGCCAAACAAATTTGGCGTACGAGACATATTTGTCGATTTTCTGATGTAACACATCGGTCCAAATCGAAGGGTGAGCTAGCCACCCTTGAAGGAAATAAATTGGTTGGACCAATAAATGAACTTGACTGCCTATGCCTACATTATTATCTTACAAAAGACTTAATATATTTTATGTTTCCATAAAAAATTGTTCAGTTATCCAAAAAAAATAATAAAAATAAAAATTGTTACACAGCTTGCTCTGGACTTACTTTAGTTTAAAAAGTAATTTTAAATTTAAATATGCAATAATATTAATACTTTTAAAAAAGTTATTCAAGAGCCACGATAATAATAACAATGATAACATTGACAATTGACAATGGTGATAATATTGATAAATGTAATAGTAGTAACAATGACAATGTGATGGTACAAGTGAAAATAGTAGAGTGTTAGTGATGGTAACAAAATAGTGAAAGTAATAATGATAATAGTAATGAGAGTAACATTAGTAATATCAATAACAATGACCATGTTGATAAGAGTGATGATAGTGATAATGACATTAATAATACTAGTAATTACAATTGTGGTGCTAGCAATGGTGGGTGTATTGATGGTATTGGTGAAGGTAGTAGTGTTTGTTAGTAGTAGGAGTAAAGGTAGTGGTGGAGACATGAAGAGACATTTTCAAGGGTAGCAATGATGTGTTTTTTTAAAACTAAAAACTAAGGACTCATTTTGGGATGATTGCAAATTTTTGATTTTCAAATGCAATTTTCTAAACAAAAAGTTTTGATAAAAATGAAATTAAAATGATTTTAAACTCATTTCCATAACACTTTTACATTCATTTTCTAAACTAATAATTTTTTTTTTGTGAATTTGATTTAGTTTTAAAAAAACACAAATTTTCTACATTTAACAATTATGTTTCGCTACTACCACCATCACCATTATCATTGTCACTGTCATCATTGACTGTCACTGCCACCACTACCACCACCACAGCCATTGTTATTGTCGTCGCCACCATTACCTCTAATGTTATCACTATTGCCATTACTATTGTTGCTATCAACACCATGATCATTATAACTAATACCATTGACAAATTTATCACTACCACCATGTTGTCATCATTGTCACAATAGTCATTACAATCATACAAAAATACTCTTAAACGAATTTCAATATAATATGAAACTTTCAAACGAGATTATTTTGAAACTTTTAAGAACTAATTTTAAAATTGTTTAAACCCAAAGCTAAAAATGGGTTGATGCTTATACATTTTTTGAAACTTAACTAAAAATTACCCCCAAATGGTAAATTTACATTTTTTTTATTTTTATTTTTTTATAATGAATATAAAGTGTTTTAAAATTAAGTTAAAAAACTATTTCAAATTTTCTGCATAAGCTATTGAGGATATCAGTTTGTGGTGGGTACCATGAAAATAATGGGCCGGCAGAGATGTAGATGTAATGACCTTATTTTTTCGGTGGTTGGATTGGGACACTATTATGTATTTATGTATTTCATGCACTACACTAAACTTTCACACACCCTCTATCAAGTTTGATTCACAGTAATAAAATTTAATTTATTAAAAAAATTATTTCAGCTCTATTGCTAGACATATTTTATTTTTTAAAATTATACTTGAAAAACATAAAATAAAAAGCTCGCAATTATCCCAAATGGTCCTAAAGAATGTGAGCTATGCTTTTGCAATTTTCTACTCCCTATTTTGAATTAATTGAAGTTAAAAGTTTTTTTTATATATAGATTAAAAAACAGTTTTTTTTTAAGGGATTACAAAAAGTTGAAATCTAGTAATTTTAACTCTCCCAGTTCTAACATAACTTGAATCATATTAGATTTACCAAAATATTAATTAAACCCAAATGAAAAAAGCTTTCTTTTTCAGATTTTATACCTCCCCTCCTTTTTTTTCTTTCTTCTTCCCCTTCCCTCTCCCCCCTTTTCTTTTTCTTTTTCCCTCCCCCCTACACACCAGACGCTCCCCCTCTCCTCCCTTTTTCTTTTTTCTTTCTTCTTCCCCCTCCCTCTCATGGTCCTCCCCCTCCAGTCCGAGTCTCTCACTCCCCTCCAAGTTCTCCTCCACTTCCCTCCTAGGTATGTTATGTTCCTCTTTTTCTTTTCTGTTTCTCTTCTGCAATGGTTGGTTGGGTGTGGGTTGTTGCTCCCCACCCATTTTGTGGTCTGTTACAACATAAAAAAAGTATTTTTTTGGATTCGGTGCAGATCTTTAGGGTTCTTGGGAAAGAACCGGATCTCCACGTGGAGATCTTCATCTCCCCTTTAGTGGTGAATCTGGGGAAGGAGAGATCTTCAGCTGAAGATCCCTCCCCAAGACCCAGCACTAAGAGCACCTTTAATGGTAGATCCAATTTGGGATCTTAGCTTACTTATGGTGGACCCTACAGTGTCACGTAGGATTGAAGACCTCTTAAGATCTGTGACGTTTTTTCCTTTAGTGGTAAATCTCAAATTGAGATCTTAGATAATTTTTAATGGGTCACATATGAACCCCACTTTTAAATATTTAAATTTTGATTAAATTAAATTTAATTAATAAGTAATTAATTTTACTTAATAAAGCATAAAAAATATATTAATATTAAGAAATGATAAAATTTAATTAATTTTTATTTATAATTGAAAGACAATTAAATGAAAAAGATAATTAATTTTTTTATTTTTTCTTCTTCTTATTCCATTAACTTCCATCCCCCCCTCTTTTTCTTTTTCCCTTCCCTCTCCCCCCAAAACCCACCAGGCACGCTTCCCCTCCCTTTTTTTTTCTTTTTCTTCTTCTTTCTTCTCCCCACCCCACGCCCCCCCTTTTCTTTTCCTTTTTCCCTTCCCCTCACCCCCCCCACCGGACACTCCCCTCCCTCCCCCCCCTTTTTTTTCTTTCTTGTTCCCCTTCCCTCTCCCCCTTTTTCTTTTTCTTTTTCCCTCCCCCCACACACCAGACGCTCCCCCTCTCCTCCTTTTTTTCTTTTCTCTCTCTTCTTCCCCCTCCCTCTCACGGTCCTCCCCTCCAGTCCGAGTCTCCCACTCCCCTCCGAGTTCTCCTCCACTTCCCTCCTAGGTATGTTTTGTTCCTCTTTTTTTTTCTTTTTCTCTTCTGCAATGGTTGGTTGGGTGTGAGTTGTTGCTCCCCACCCATTTGTGGTCTGTTACAACATAAAAAAACATTTTTTTTGATTCCGTGCAGATCTTCAGGGTTCTTGGGGAAGAATCAGATCTCCACGTGGAGATCTTCATCTCCCCTTTAGTGGTGGATTTGGGGAATGAGAGATCTTTAGCTGAAGATCCCTCCCCAAGACCCAGCACTAAAGGTGCTCTTAGTACCCATCTCGGACCAAATAGTCTTTAGTGGGTCCTTGGATTGAAGTAAAGTCTTTCTAAAATTTGCTCACACACAGAACAAGGATTCCACAATACAAGCATTCTTTAAAATTGCCAAGAGTAGGCACAATATGTGGAAAAAGAAAGTTCATGTGTTCTACAGACTCAAATACAATGACTGGTTTATTTGCTGCTTTTGTATTATCACACATTTTTTCAATAATTTTGAAAAACTATTATCCATTGAATTAATGTGGTTTTGTTGGTATATGTTGTAATTGGGTTCCTATGCATAGATAGCACTTTGTTGTTGGGCTGTTGGCCTATGATGTCTACAGCTCAAGGGATTCGTAATCCACAATATTCGCAATCCATGTAACACACCAAGAACCTTTACAGATTACGAATCCGTAAAAGTTCTTATGGATTCGTAATGCATGAACCTTTACGGACTACGAATATGACAAAATTGGTATTTCATTTTTATGCTGAATGTATTGGAAAAAAGACTGGTGTAAAAAGGATTACTCATATTTTAAAATTTAAATATTCTACCCCTCTCTTTACATCTCTTTTCCCTTTCAAGTCCAGGTTGTTGGTCTGTATTTTGGTAAGACCATGCTAAGGTATACAACAAAAAACCTGTTATTGTTGTTAAACCTAAATTATATTTTATATATTTGAAATAACTATTTATTGTAAAATTTAATTATAATATAATTTATATACTAAAAGTATCTATTTATTATAAATTTTATTTATATAAAAATAACCATTTATATCGTTCATAAGCTAAAATATAACTTATAACTTATTTACAAAATCGATAAGTGGTCCATCTATTTCTAACTAGGGGTGACAAATTAATTTATTTATCCATCATTTTTTAAATCCATCCAATCTATTTATTATAAAAACAATGGATTGGATTCAATCCATTTATTTAATTTTATGTATGGTTAATAATTCATCTACTATTTTCAAAATTCAATGAATAATCTCATTTTTTTAATCAATGAATAATCTCATTAATACTTATTAATCCATCCACTATTTTTTTAATGAAAAAAATACCACTATTTTTTTCATATTTAATTTTTTACTAAATTTAGTTTTAAAAATTGTTTAACAAAAATATTTTAAAAAATTATTTAAGTTTTTTATTTCTTTAATAATACAATTTAAAATCAAAAACCAAAATTAAGTTTTAAAATTGAAGAAAATACCCTTAAAAAACACAAAAAAAACATGGTTATGAAAATCGAAATTCCTATCTTCCTTCCTGGTTCCTATCCTAATAAAAATTGAAAATTGAAATCGTGACTTTACCTTTCTCTCTCGTTCACCGCGAGTTCACGATCGCACTCTTCCCTTCAGCGACCTTTCTCTTCGGCATTATTGTTCACCACGATCGAGTTCGACGAGTTTTTCTCTCTGGTACGTTTTGCGTTTTGCTTTTTTTTTTTCCTTCTTCTTCTCCCTTTTTGTTTGCTTTTTCTTTCAAAATCAGCAACATTGTCACAGTTAAATTAGTTCCTTTCTTAGTTTATCTCTTGATATCATTGACTGCACCGTGTTTTATTCATTCAGTTATATCACTGACTCTGCTTGTGAAACTTCAAAAGTATTATTTCCATTTTCATTTTTATTATTTGTAGATATACTGTTTAACAAAATCCCTGCATGTCAAAACTTGAAAGACGTTATTTTGATTTTTTATTTTATTTTTGGGTGCCAAAGATTTCTAATAGCAGAAGAGAAAACTATCCTTGTTCAATTAGTTCCTGTTGAGTGCAGTGGCGAACTCAGGATTTTTTTTTTTATGTCCGCACACTTTGTGGCGGAGGTTCAAAATGAGCACATACATGGAACAAAATGAGCACGAACTATGTCCAAAATTTGACTCTCGACCAAATAACAAATATTTTAGGCAGAAAATAATTACCAAATGATGATGGATTGCTTATATATGATATATATTTTGCATGATACCATAAACGTTTACATAGATAAATCTTGCATTCGGCAGCTGGCTGTTGAGTTGATCAGCAAGAGATCTCAATCTATTGTTGAATAATTGGATTGCAGAATTGACTCCTTCAACACATGTTCTACCATATGGACTGCTTTGGGCCAATGCATAAGGGCTGCAACCTATTGGACTAATCCCAAATAACACCATTTTTCTTGTCTCGTAGTTGTACATAACCTGAATCACAAGCATACAAAATAATTAAGTTTTTAATTTTTGAACCTTACTTGTACTTCTAAACTGCACAATTTTGTACAATTTTGCACGATAATCATTTACTTTCTTTGCTGCAATTTATATGTATAGGGCTTAATTGTGTCTATTTTTTTTCTCTATTTTCTGTCGAATTTTGTTTCTATTAATTAAGAAATTTTAGTTCTTCTATTAACTTAAATTGTGCGCAATTAATTAATATGTTTAACTTAAGGTTGAATCATTCGTATACTACTGAATTAAATCATTGATCAAAATAATTATTGATCAGATTTTATTTATCTCTTAACTGAACTCCAGATTAATTAGGATCTTTTTTTTCTAATAAATATGAGGATTAAGACAAAAAACAACTTAACATTTATTATAATATGACAATGCAATAGAATGTTAAGTCAATACAAATGTATTGGTATGACAATACAATATAGTGTTGTGTCAATATTTCCATTAAATATTAGATATTAAGAAGAAAAAAAATTTGTAAAGAAAATTTAAATCCACGCTTTATGTACAAGGCTATGAACCCACTCAAAATTATATTATATATATGTATATACATAATATTATTTGATTAAGAAAAATTCATTCATAATTATATACTAAAAATTCAAAATAATAATTGAAGTATTAAAGTTGATAACACAAGTAAAGTGTATTAACAATAAAAAAAAGACTGTAAATAACAACTACCTAAATTAAAACTCAAAAGCCCATTTCAAAAATGTAATATGAGACTGCAGAAAAAAAAAAGTAGCTACAGAAAGCAAATTAGGCCCAAATAAGAAAAACCTAGCATATATTCATTCTTTTCTCCTTCCCTTTCCCTTCGCACTGCTGCTGCCGTTTTTCTTTCTAGTTTCCATTACCGTTCTTAGTTTTCATCCAAATCAGTGACCTCCAAAGTTGCAACGGTTTTCGGAAGAGCGTGGCATAGCTATTATTTGTAATGTTCTTTATTTCAACTATTTTCTCTTTAGAATTTTCTTTTTTTTTTTTTGATCGGCCAAAGTTAGTTGTTAAATGTTAGTGATTTTGTTAGTGGAGGGATTCGAACCCACGACCTCTGCCTCCTTCCCCTCTTCAAACTTTTTTCCCAACCACCCAATCAACCTTATATCTCCATTTTCTCTTTAGAAATGAAGTGCTGTAAACTGCTGTTGCTGACGGATCGATCTGCAGAAATTGAAGGCAGAGCTCGATGACGGGAATGGTGGCCAAACCTCCATGACAGGGCTCTTTCAATGCAGAGGTGACCTCTCCAACTCCGATTGCTACAACTGTGTGAGCAGGCTCCCGGTCCTCCGCAAATTAATTTTTATGTCCGCACTTGCGGACATTTGCCCCAACGTGGGTCCGCCACTGGTTGAGTGGCATAAAAATAATAAAAAAAATTCCTTTCTACATGATGGGTTCTAATTTATCTTGTTGTGAAAAATTGATTTGGAAGATGTACTGAAATCAGAATAAGATCCTGTTTTAGGAGTCATAGGTGGACTGAACTCTAGTCTTACATATTCCGTTTGTGTTTATGATTCTATCGGATTGTTTAAAAACTCATGTTCCATATGTCTACTTTCATGTCTTGTAGAGCTATGAACTTCTCCCTATATGAAGCTATTCTGGTAGTGTTGCTCTGAGTTTTAGAGACTGTCATGATTCCATCCTTGCATGGCCAGTGAAAAACCAAGAGATTAGAGAATGGTCCCTGCATATTATTGTTTTTGTTTGATTGAGGAAAATTGGGTAAACTTTGTCTGAATTTCTACTTGAAATGGAATATTGTTGTTAAATCTTTTGGTATTAATGGGGATTTGGGAATCCGTGGAAAGGTGTCTAACAAAATTCTAACTTGGTGAAGAGTATGTGCCGTGATGCAATATTGCTAAACTGACTTCTGAAGGTATTGACTAGGAACTTAAGTAAGATAAATTCTAAAATTTACCATGAATATCATAATGGAAAATTTTAAGTTAAAAGCAAATAAGAATTTCAATTTGAATATCGTTTTACAACTTGGTGAATCGTATGTGATGTGTGTTGCCTCTTCAAAATGATGACCTTGTGTTGTGTTGTAGATCTGTAGCACTGTGACAGTTTCTGTCTTCACTCTTCACTATTTTATTCTTGTTTAGTTGCTCAAATTATATGCATTGCTCTAATATTTGAACATTGCTATTTTTCTTTGTAGGGTAAAACACACCCAACTCATTTTTTTTGCTTCTGATGTCCACCCGAACCCAATTTTGTGTGTTTAAGCTGTATTAGCAGTGTGATTTGTTGTATTTTGTGGAAAGTGGAAATTTAATTCTGTAATTATCTGTTTGTGTATTGGCTTTATTGCAGAAGCAAAGGAGTGTTGTTACTGCCTTTTCTCTCACTCTGGTGTGTTACAGATGAAAATGTATGTTTCCACCCTTTTTGTTTGTTTTCAAAATTAATACACTAATTTCAAATGAACCTTCTCTTTTATATTGGGATATGATTGATGTTTAATACCTTTGTCACAGCTTAGAGGGCAATGCTGGTGCACTCACAAATTTTGAGGTCCTTGATTTCTTACGAGCTAAAGGAGCTTCAAAGGATCCAACAAGAGTTATTGCCAAAGTATCACAGTCTGAATACAAGGTTGGATTTTCTTTTTCTGATAAATGGCAATATTTGTAAGCTTTATTGGTGGATGAATGTGCTGTATATCTAACAGGTTTATGATTATTTGGTTGGCACTGCTGCCTCTGTTCAAACAAGAGAGAGCATCAATGAGTTCTTGACAAGTGTTAAACAGCATGACTTGGCAAAAGCTGAGGTTTTGAACATATTAAACATTGGGCCAGCTGCTGAAGTTGAATTATACCCAGTAAGTATCAAAATTTTGATTTTCCCATTTATTTTACACCCAGCATAGTTAGAAGTTATTAGCTCTGCAATTTTTTAGCTGTAACCACATTGTCTGCAACGTGTTTTCTGTTATTTGCCTTTAGCTTTGAAGTACAAGTTGAAAGGGGCAGTGCTTTTATTAATTTTGTTCACAAATAATACATTCTCTAATTCTTCTATCATAGGGGAACAATTGTCCCTTAAAATAGAAAACAAGGAAACTGTGAGGAAATAAAAGAAACAAATTAAAATATCACATATTTTGATCCCCTAAGATATTTTTATTATTTACAACAGGTTCTAAGCTGTGTTGTAATCTTGTCAACACCAACATATAAAGCAACATATAAGCTACAAAAGAATTACTTTGTTCTGATATATAAATATAATATAGGACTACTCCGGTCTCAAATATAAGAAAAAAGTACATTTTTCTTGGTCTCAAATATAAGAAAATTTCGACTAACTTTACCTCATTTAATGCTACTATCTCTAAAATACCCTTTATTTAATTGAGGTTTTAGTTCCAATGACTCCTTTTTATTCCTTATACCAAGTTGCAATGAAGGGTAAGTTGGGAAAACTTTAATTTTTAATTGATATTTAACTTTCTTAGTTAGCATGAATCAATTTTTTTTTTCTTATATTTGAGACCGCAGGGAGTAATTTATAAGGAATTGTTATTGGTAGGATCAGCCAGTTTGGAAACGTAGTACCTGCATTATTAATTACCTTTAATAGGTAAAAAAAAAAGAAAAAGTAGTTAGTTGGGTCAAACCCCAGCCAGTTTCTAACCAGAAAGATGAATTTCCAGCACCCAACTGAGGGCCAAATCCTGCATGAAGCTCTCCCATAGCTTTAAGAATACTTCTCTATACATAAGAAGCTCCATGCTTGGGTGTGGTAGTCAAAATAGTACAATTAGCTAAATATTTAGCTGATAGGTTATAATTGTTATCAATTCCGGAATTGCTTTTCTAGGGAATCTTGTGATGATATCCTATTTGGAAGAGACAATTAGACTAAACTTTAACTTTCTTTGGTCCCAACTTGTATATAGACCTGTTAGTGAATTAGAGGGTGAAGTGGTGAACTATAGAGCAATGGATTCAAATCTTGGAAACAGACTCTCCAGTCTCTACTTGTGAGGTTAAAGCTGCATATATCTATAAGGGAGCCTTCATGCACTAGGTTGCCTTTGATTCAAATACATGTGAGGATGGGCTAATCATGATGGACCAAATCTACAAGAAGATCCAATCTTTGAGTATTTGAATTTCTTTAATTGTGCTACCTTTGTGAACTTATACTTACCACAAGCTTTGTTCATATAAGGTAATAAGGGGCAACTAAAACTTAACTATAAATCAATTTTCAAAGGACAATTCATTCTCCCTCACTATTAATTACTTTGCCTCGTGGTGTCATCATCTCACCCGTGCTCTGAAAAATTAATACCACAACTTATTGTAATTAATTTCTGGATAAGAACATTGATTATATATGAGGAACATTTGTTACTGCTTTCTAGGTTCGTCTCTGATTTTTACTTAAGAGACAAGCTTTGATCCATCTGTGCAATATGGGGTTCAAACAAAGATATCAAGAAATATACCTAGCACTTAAAAATGCCCAAGGCTTTAGCGTTGACCACTGGGATTTGGGGTTAATGACTTCTGTTGACCCTGTCTGTAATTTATCAGCAAATAATGATGCTGCAACTTTTACCCAATTAATCTTGTTATCTTACAGCTCTTACAGATTGCCATTCTTCCAGAGCAATATAGCTATTATCTATCTACATATTTGCCTTCTTTAGTGACTTATGTTGATGATTGTATTTTTGTCAAAGGTGCTTTTTGATATGACAATTCCTGATTAATGGTGTTTTTCTTGGAATTGTCTATGGAGTATGGAGTAGGGAGGTTGGGTTCATTAGGTTTGCAAGTCTGCTATGTTTGACTGTTCATAAAGAAATAGCAATGCGTGAATTATTAACCCAAGAAATTAGTGTGCTGTGTTTTGTTTGATAAGAAATTTCTGCTAAGAGTCTTGTTATCTATTTCTCCCATTTTAGGTAAGACTTTGATCTACGAGACTACTAATATGCTTTTTTAAATGTTTTGTCTATTTCAATAGCTACTACCCTTACGAAACTGTAATCAGTTTGTTCACTTTCATTACACAGATCTTAGAGGAATCTGATGAGCGTTTTGGAGATGAAGGTGTCACTGAAATAGTAGAGCTGGTGAAGAAAACATTGCCACTGCCTATCAATATGAAGCAGGAAGAAATCACCAAGGTTGACGAAGAAACCGCAACACTGAAAAATGAAAAAGGTAATCAGATTCTTCAAGACCAAAACGAAGATGGAGAAGAAATGAACACAAGTTAAGACCCTAGTTGTCACCACAACATTATATGAGTAGTGCCAGAGGTTCTGGGGAAGATAGTTCATAGCTGTGTAATTTTTTTTAATTTTGAGTCAATACAAAAAAGAGTTTAATACAAGCCTACGATCTGGCAAATCCAACGGTTGGGCTATTTCCTCACATTACTTTCCTTTTATTTATAAATTTAATTAGAATGTACTTATAAATATTTTCACACTAATTCAATTATTGATGATCATGTATAATTTATTTTCTTTTATAATAATTATTTCAAAATTCATATCTAGGATAAAATTAGTATATTAAAATATTAAAATGAAATTCTTTCTTTATATCTTTAGCACATATTACTACGGATGGGTATGAGATTGTTTTAATTTAATTATTAGTATCAAATTTAAGTCTTGAACATATTATTACTTAAATATTTTGAAGAAAAACTTTGTTGTTAATAATAGTTGGACTACCTAACTTGTCAACGAATAAGATTATTTATTGTATAATACATTTTGTCTTAGAAATATTATGATGTTTGTTGTGTTTCTAATTAACTAGTTATTTTTTGGTTATACGCACTCAGCTGCGTCACTTGTCTTGTTTGAGGTATTGTGAACATGAATTCAAACTTTTGGTTTATTATATTATGACTCTCGAGACTTAATCCTTGTTAGTCTCATTATAAAAATTATTAAAAGTGTTCTAAATAAATGTGTAAATTTGTGATAATTTTGTTTTAGCTTATAATTTAATAAAAAAAATAATTTTTTTGAATTATATAATTTATTATTAAATTGATTATTAAATATTATATTTTAATAATAAAATAATCTCCTAAAAACTTAACCATATAACATAATTATTATACCTTTTATATATTTAGAAACTAAATTAAAATTTCTTTCTTTCAAAAGACTAAATTTTCATGTGTTTAATATATATTATGAGATTAAAATGATCATTTATTTATACTAAAGGTTTTTTTAATTATAAGTTAAATTTATATGTAGTTAAATTAAATAGTGGAGCCTTAACATGATAAGAAATGATTCTTTCTTTCCCATTAATTCTACATCATTATTTAAACTTCAACACTACATTCTACTCACCCACACATAATTAAATTGAAACTACAATAATTTTTTTTTTAAAGAATTATCATAAAATGTGGTGTCATTCATGATTCACTTAAATAAATGACTCACTGACTGAAAGAGAGTGCTACTACCACCACCACCTACGAGCGAGTCATCATCTTCTTGAACTCTTCGAAATTGACGTTACCGTCGCCGTCGGCATCGACGTTTCCGATCATCCTCCGGCAGTCGCTGAGGGAGCACTTCTCCCCCAACCTCCGCATCACGGAGTGCAGCTCCTTCGCCGAGATCAGCCCGTTCTTGTCCAGATCGTACAGCTCGAACGCCTCACGGAGCTCCCTCCCGTCGCCGCCTCCTCCGCCGCAATGGAACTCGCCGAACTCCTTCAGGTCAATGTAGCCGTCGGCGTTTCGGTCGAGCTCCGCCATCATGCGCTTCACCTCCTCCGACGTCGTTTTGGATCCCAGCGCTGCCATCATCTCCTTCAGCTCCGCGCACGAGATCTTGCCGTCGCCATTCTTGTCGAACTTGCTGAAGATCTTGCGCACTTCTTCGTCCATGGCGATGACACTGAGAGAAGAGAAAAAAACTTGAGTTCAATTCGGTGAGTTCCTCTGGTTGCGGTAAGGTGGCTCGCGCTTTATAGATAAAGCGCGAGATCGGCGATTGGCTCACGGAAACGCGTTAAGTAGGAAACAAGTTGAGGAGAGGAAGAAAGGTACAGAACAGTTGTGTTAGTGTGTGAGCCAAACGCGGTGTTGTTGAGTGTGGCAGAAGTGGTGAATGTAAGGTAGTTAGTTAATTGAAAGCGAAGGAAGCCTTTTTATTAACCACACATAATTTGGACGCGTGTCATGTCCTCGTGGAGTGCACGATAATCAAGATTTGCTAAGGTTCACTTAGCTCGATTTGGTGTGCGTTAGTCTATGCTTCTTAATTATTTAATTTGAAGATTTAAATACATGTTGATATATAAACACTTAAAATAAATAAAATCAAGCAACGTGGGTGGGACATGGGTTTTTTTCCGAAACATCTTCAACAATCAAAACACAACATTACTCGTGTCCAAAAATGGTTCCCAAATCGCGATGCTCTTTAGTTTTGCCAGTGGAAACAAACCTGTCATCATATTTTGCTCTTTATTTTAGTACGTGTTTCAATTCACATTGAATTATCGATAGTCATGTTGAAAAATAAGCTAAGATAATTTAGGCAAAAGTTTTATGTTTGGTCTTGGGCATAAGCTGACTTACAAAAGTTTTTTAGTATAATTTTTTTAAAAGATGATTTTTAACTTATATATAAATTAATTTTAGCTAATAAGAAAACTAATTTCAATTTTTTTCAATATCTTTTTCTTTTAGAACTTAGAAGTATTTTTAGATAAATTTAATCAAATAAATCCTTAAAGTATAGGATATAAAATAAGCTGTCTTCCATTTGCGGTGATTATGCATGCCCACATGGTCACATAGTCATAGAAGTGAAGGATATGGTCCACATGCTCAAACATCACATGCCAGAATATGTTATAAAAGTGACCGTACTGATGAAATGTTTATTGATTTTGCGCCAAGTAATTAATGGTCTTTCTTTGGCAGATGCACCTATCTTTATTATTATTATTTTTTGTACTGATTAGTTGAATGGAAGAAAGAAATTTAGCAAAGGAAAGCAAAAGATGAGGGACACCTTTTTTTTTATTCGCAAAAAAGAGAAAAATAATATATTTCTGTGATACACAAATAAAAGATATTGATTTCAAATATTCAAGTTCAAAATATTCTAGTTGCTGTAGTTGAATATTAAAGATAATTATCTTTTTTGGTATACAGATTTCTTATTTATATATTATCCTTTAATATATAAAATTATTTTTATTTCTTTCATGAACCTTCGAGATATAACTGAAACTACTTCTCTTAATAGAGACATGAAGTGTCTTTATTTCAATTAATATTTTATAATCTAATTATTATTATATATCAAAGTTTTTAAGTACTTTTAATTACTCCTCTTAAATTTTTCAATATTCAAGGCGACTCAACTGAAAAGGAAATGAATTTGGGCTCCATCCTTTATAGATTAACCAAACAAACTAAATCAACCAAACATTATGTAAGAAGGAAACTGGAGGAACTTTTCTAATGTTTCTTTAGGCATGGCTACATTAGGCGGTTATGGAGCATTCATTGGGAAGTTGTTATAGCAATATATCCATTCCAATTCCCGAGGCTTCTCGTTTAATTTTAACAGGAACAGGAAGCGTCATATTTTAGTGTGCTACACACTGCTACTTAGTTAGGCATAAAGCATCTATTGACTTTACTTGCAAATTGCCCAAACTTTGCTCATAAGATGGTGCTAGGCTTCAATTTTCATCCTCTAGTTAGGATTCTTTTTCTGTACTTTCCTTTTTTAGAAAAGAAGTAAGAACAATATATTTCATAATTCAATTTGCAGTTCTAGGCCATAATATAATGCCTCTGCTTATTTCATAACATACTCTTAGACTGCATGCTGTGGCCTGTGTGGGCTATGTATTGTATTGTTTGTACACTTTCTGTACATAGTGGAAAAGGGTATATTAAGTATCCTTAAATTCCATGATCTAAATATCATTGGTGTACATCCAATTCCGTCGGATTAGAGTCATTTGCCTATGAGAAAATTTGTAATTTATTGCCTCCAATAGAAGCTGAATCTGATTCATTGCATCAAATTCAATTTTGAAGCAAGGACTCCAAAATTTACTGCACCCTGTTGATGAACTGATATAAGTTTCATCTTTGAGTATATAGACATTATTGCTTGAGTATGAGTGTTTAATCAGCAATTTACGTTTTCATAACTTGACAGTCATAATGAAAATTTATCGGCTAAATTATAAGTTCAACCTATGCGTATTATTGGAACATAATCTTGGAAGAGATGATGGAAGCAGGAGTTCATTTTGGCCACGGTACTAGAAAATGGAATCCTAAAATGTCACCTTATATATCTGCAAAGCGTAAGGGTATTCATATTATAAATCTTATTAGAACTGCTCGGTTTTTATCAGAAGCTTGTGATTTAGTTTTTGATGCAGCAAGTGGGGGAAAACAATTCTTAATTGTTGGTACAAAAAAAAAAGCAGCTGATTCAGTAGCACGGGCTGCAATAAGAGCTCGGTGTCATTATGTTAATAAAAAGTGGCTCGGCGGTATGTTACCGAATTGGTATACTACAGAAACACGACTACAAAAGTTCAGGGACTTGAGAATGCAACAAAAGATGGAGAGACTCAATATGTAACAGGAACAAGTCGGTGATGAATTCGGGTACACTCTTGCTGATATACTGAAGAAAAATAATATGACCGGTGAAGGGACTCGTTTTGATGCTAGTGCACGAACTTCTTTAGCTATTATTTTGTACATTGAGTAGTGGAGGACAACGACAGTTCATGTTTTATCGTAATCCCAATGCTGATATGCTGCTCCAAGAAGTTGCTGAACTTGATTTTGACTTCATAAGAAAGCTAAAACGAAAGCTGCAATGAATGATTTTTTGTTATCAACAAATATTAATTGTTAGTTTGTTAGCAGGAGGGATCCAACCTTTGATTTTTTCATCTTCCTAACTATCAAACCAATCTTATATATATCTCCATTGCAATGAATGGTTATCACACAGAAACAAAATCTATACCATTGATCCATACAAGTTACCACCAAATCCATAAATTAGTTGGTGCAAGATTGTTTTTCATTTTAATCGGTAATCTCGATTTTGAGTCATGAATATATACCTATGTTAATACTTAGACAGAGATTTTTGTGTCTACAATGATCATCCGTTGTCCGAGTAAGACTATCTCTCTTGCAAAACATGTATAGTATCTATTAAAAAAAGATAAGTTGAATAGATGAGAAATAACTACTGGGAAAGTTGTTCAATATTCTTTCGCATACACATTCCACAATTTTCAGTTACTCGATCAAAATCATTCCATTTATAGCCTTATACAATTTACCATAATTTTAACTCTATTTGATTAATCAAGTTATTGTAACAATATTGGTCTATGTCTTTCTATTCTGGCAGGTTACTACAAAAAAAACACGTACTTCCGACGAAAAATCTTCCATCGGTAATTTAAGTATTTCTGACAAAATTTTTTCGACAGAAAATATTCTGTAGGAAATTTTTTAATTTCCAATGAAATAATTTCTGTCAGAAAAAATCTGTCGGAAAGTGACAGAAATTTTTGATGGAAATGATTTTGTAGGAAATTTTTTACTTTCCGTTTTTCTTGTACTTATAATTTATTTACTTTGCATTTATTCTATAAGACATGCTTTAGATGTTTATTTATATTTTAAATATTTTTTTATAAAATATTAATATTTATTTCAAAATGTAAAATCCTTTTGTAAATTAAATATTTTAAAGTAATTCCAATTTTTAAACAAAATCATTTTAAATGAATTTTTCCATGATACGGATGAATCCAAAAATATATGGATAAACGACTGACAAATAAATAAATGTTTTTTTAAATATTTTGTCAAGAGGTAAAAAGTAAAAAAATATTAGAAAAAATATTTGATATATAAAAATTATAAAAGTTATTTTATATTTAGTTTGTATTATCATTTTAATATTAAATATCATATATGTAATAATTTTGCATCATGTATTATTAAAATTATAGTAAGCAATTTCTTAAAAAAATCCAATGTATTTTTTGTAAAAGAAATGTATCATAAAGTGGTTTAACCAATACTTACAAAATAAATTATATAAAAATATCTCTATTATCAAACAATTGATCCCATTTTTCCATCGGTCATGTTTTAAACTTTTATTGATATTTTTAATAGTTCCTATAAAATATTAAAATTGATTTCAAAATGTAAAATTATTTTGGTTTGACTATTTTAAAATGATTCTAATTTTTTTTTTATAAAATCACTTTAAATGAAATTTTTTACACTGTATTTTGTGTACTATACTCTAATTTTTTTTTTAAATGAATTTTATTTTTGAAATATCACTGTTACTTAATTATGTCAAAGAATCAAAGTCAAGTTATTTTTTTTATTAAATTTCATATGTTTCCTTTTAAGCTCATTTTTTTAATTATCTTGTATAAGCATAATAATTAAATATTATATTGATATAGTTATAAAATAATTTTAACGAAAAATATTTAATGTAATTGAGTTATAAATTTGTTAGAAAAAATTAATAAAAAATTACATTATTAAAACATCATAATTAAAATACTAAAATTTGGAGGTAAATGCGTGGTTTTGCTTTTTTTGACTAAACGAATGAACTAGGCACCACTCCAAACGGCACGATGACCGCTGAGAATTCATAATCTTGAGACCACATACCTTATTCTAGAAATCGGTACTATATTATTATAGTATTACTTTTTAATAATGATAAATATTGATAATTTGTTGATTTTGTTTTTTTATCGTTGCTTAAGTCAAGTGATAATAGATTCTTTTTTTAAAAACCCGTTTGAACAAAATTGATAAATTTAATTTATTATTTTAAAATAAATTAAATATATAAAATAATAATTAAGATAATATGTAGTGATGATTTAATCATTAAATTAATTTTTTAAATAACGTAAAAGTCTTAACTAATCAATCTTACATCATTAAGTATAATTTTTTATTATATTAATATATAATAAACACTTTCTTTAGATGTGATGAAAAAATGAAAAAAATAAAGAGGGAGAAAAATCAATTATTAGAATGAAAAGAAATAGAAGGAAAACATAATCAAATATTTCATTAAGAAGAAAAACACATATAATAAATTTATTATTATTATATTTTTTATTTAAATACAATAATTATGGATAAATGAATAAATAGATAAATTTATTATTTTGACATTTTTCCTTTTCTACCCAACCAACCAATCTTATATTTCCTTTTAAAAATAATCTGTTCATTAGCATTAATTTAAATAATAATAAACGATAAATGATTAATTATACTTAATAAAATATTTTTGCAGACATGAATTTTTGAAGATATTATTGACACACGTCACAAAAGTTATCATACTTAGGATCACAGTCCCGTCAAGCATCAAAATAAATGTTACTACTACAAATAATCAAATACCATGTGTTTTTGCTCACAACATAGCAAACTTAATTTATTATTTTATTATTACAATATTAATATCAAAAGATATAGAAGCTACTACATTATTCAAAATGACTAATTTCAACACGTCGTAAGCCTATGACATTTGATGAGCTAAAGCTTAATTTAGAGTAAAAAATATTTCATAATATATCCAATAGTTCTTATAAATTAAAAAAAATATAATTTATACATTTGATGAATATTTATTATTATAAATTTTAATTATATAAAATAAATATCTACTTTGTGTATATATATATATATATTATGAAATGAAATAAAAATTAAAAAAATGGACAACTTATATAAGGACTATTGGACTAGTGAGCAAAAGTGGACAGCTTATATAATTTATTGGACAACTTATATAAAGAGAGTTGGAAATTGTGTGCATTGTGGAAGGGCCCACTACAACACAGTGAGCAAACACATGAGTTTACTTTTTCCGACGAAACTTTCCTCATAATATATATCTCACTTGCCCCCTTTTCTAAAACCTAGTTTGGAGTTCGCCGTTTCGCAAGCTAAGTGAACTTGGAGTCCCCCTTTAATTTGAATCGCAAGCAGCTTATATAACGTGAGTTTTTTTTTTTTCTTTTTAAAGTATAGATCTGTAATCCCAAGTTCATTTCTAGGTAGTTTTTTTTGGTCAAGGACATTTGTTGCCTTTTTTATGGCTGTTATTTAAGTTCATTTATGAACAATAGTATCAACCATTATCCTTTTCAATTTCATATTTCCATTATGCCATTATGTTTTTTAATTTCAGAATTTGAGAAGAGAGCTTGGAAGAAGAACAAGAAGAATCTCAGTTGGGAAGAAGCACATCTAGGTTTACTTTTTTATTCTGTTAATCCATGCTTTACTGGAAATATTGGTGATGTAAAAAAAAGTAAAAAGATATAAGTTAGGAAAATATAAAATTAAAAAGAGATTAAATTTAGTTTACCTTATAATGTATGCTCATATACAAAATTATAAAATTATAAAATGATTAATTATTGATTTATAATTAACGATTATAATTCTAAACGATATTACTTAGAGTTTATCGCGCACTTAAAAAGGAGACATATCCTTTCATATAGAGTAAAACAAAAGTTATCTACGTACACGCGGATAATTCTAATATTTTTGTAAAGAGCTTCTTGCATGCTTTCTTTATTTACGTAAAGCTATTTTTATTTACACATTTTTTTATTAAATTGATAAAATAATAATTGTTTATGAATGACAGGAAAATTTTGAGGCTAGATTATCTCAAGTCAGGTCTGATGTTCAATCAAATGTTGGTGAATCTAAAGTGACTCCTTTAGACCCTGCTGAAGAACAAAGACTTAAGACTCGGTGTTGGGTTGCAGCAGCTGGACCTATGCATAAGGGACGTCTTTACGGTACTGGAGATTTTTCTCATACTTATAAATGTGGAGATGACACATTCATGCAACACTTGCAAGGATCTTCTAGTCATGCGAATCATTCAGCAGAAATTAATCAAATAAAGGAGGAGTTGCGTCAATCAAAGGAGGCGTTGTGTCTATCAACGGAACGAATGCGAGTATTTCAATCAGTTGTACTTTAGTTTCTACCCCCTGAAGCGCACAACATTATGCATGAGCAACAGTAGCAGTAACAAAACAATGATCAACCACCAGATGACCAGCACCAACAAGGTGATGACTAACAAAGACACTCCAACAATGACTATTTTGATTATTGACTTAGAAACACAAAATTAGTTGACATATCAAACATTGTACTTTTATTTTAATTTTATTTCAAAGTTTAGTTAATGTGTTAAAACATTTGTTTTGGATGTATGAATTGGAGTCTTTATATAATTATATTATGTGTTAATTTTTATAATGATGTTAAATAATATAAATAATAAAAAACAATATTTCATAAAATAAATTAAATGCAATATATTTGAACTTAAATTACCGACGGAAAATTCTATCACTAATATTTGAAGGTATGATCCGTGGAAAATTAGCGACGAAAATATCAGTCAGAAATTTCCCACGAAATGATCCTTCGGAAATTTCCTACGGAATGATCCTTCGAAAATTTCCCATGAAAAATTCTGTCGGAAATTTCCCACAGAATATCCGTCGGTAATTTCTGAAGGATCATTCTGTGGGAAATTTTTCACGGAAAATTCTGCCAGAAATTTCCCACGAAATACTTACCGACGGATTTTTCTGTCGAAAATTTTCGATGGACAAAAAAATCTATCGTTAAATTTTCAATGACCATTTTATCGACTGATTTTTGTCCGTCGAAAAATTGAAATGAGTGACGGATTTCTTACATTAGCGACGGATTTCGTCCGTCAGAAATTCTGATTTTTTTTGTAGTGGGTCAAGATCTTAATGGTTGTATTTGTCTTAGAACAGATCCATAATTCAGCACACAGAGCTGCTGTAAAGATGCTGGTGTAGTTCTGTCTTATTTATTTTAGAGAAATATTATTTGTATAAGAAATTTTACAAAAAGAAAACAGAAAACAGAAAAAGAAGTATGAAATATAATTAACAATGTGAAAGAAAAATAAAGAAAAAATATTATTATATAATTTGTTCTATAAATTGTTGAACAAATAACGTAACTCTATTTTATTGTTGGCGTCTGATGCACATTCAGACATGTTAACAATTAACGACAAATTTTTTGCTGCTTACACTGTGCTCTTACATTCGGAACAGATTAAGAATTGACTTCTTGTAAAATGCATGCATCATTCTCCAGCTGTTATTTAAATAAAGTTGATTTCATATCCCCTCAGAACTTCGTTTTATTATGTTTGTTAGGTGCGTGTTTAGATCACTTTTGATAAAATTAATTTTTAATAAAATTGATTTTGAAGTAATATAATTTATATTTAGATAATTTAATTATAAAAATAAATTAAGAGTAAAATTTTATATAAAATATTTTATCTAATACAAAAGTAACTTCACTTTAACTCATAATTAATTATAAATTCATAATTAATGTTATATCTAATGTAAAATTGAATATGTAAAGTTTTATCTAAAATTAATTTTAAACTTAATCAATTCTTCAATATAAAACCAATCACACACTAAAATCCTTTATGTGCAGTTGTTGCAGACTTACATAGACAACTAAAAATTATTGAAATGTTGTTAACTATAACATCAATCCAGGACATAAAATCAAATATGTGAAACTTTATTTAAAATTATTTTTTAAAACTTAATTAATTCTCTGACATGAAATCAATCACACACTAAAATCCTTTATGTGCAGTTGTTGCAGACGTACATAGACAACTAAAAATTATTGAAAACAATAGCGGAGAGTTTTGTTGTTGTTGTTAACTATAGCATCAATCCAGGTTGTTTTTATTAAATGCTGCTAGTAGTATCGTATTCTTGATAATTAATAATTATATTTTGAAACCTGTCTCATCTATTTCTTTGCAGTACTTCAGTGATGAAGTCAAGGGTTTAAGGTGGATGCTTTTGACAACACTGGTGCCGGTGTTTTTGTGGCAAGAGAGCATTATCACACATAGCTGTACAAGAATTATACTCTTCAATTTGTCGCCTATTGAACTTAAATTACAAAGAAACCTTTTAGGCCATCTACTCCATCATTGAGTATTGGAGAATAATTTGCTGCTTCCAACGTCATTCTATTTGGATATGGTATTACAATTTATGGATTCGATTGTTTTCTCACTGATATTTCTAGGACTACTGTGCTATGGTAAATTTAATTTATCTTCTCTAATTGCTTAAACTATAAAATAATATGTTGATAAAACGAAAACTTAAACAATTATGCGAAAATTGGATGGTTTCAAGAGTTTGTCTTTTTTTTATATTATTATTATTATTTGTTTTGGACCTAGAATATTAAATCTCTAACATTACATGTAAATTTAATTAAATACGATAGATGAGTTATTATAAATGTTATGATTATTTGTTATTTCTAAAAATAAAATAAAATATCATTGGATAGTTTGTTTGTTCAATGATACTATTATATATTTCACAAGTATAAATGACGATATCAAATAGTTTATGCAAAATAACATCAAATTTTATTTCATCATTTCATGATTATATAAAATCATAGAAATTCTCATACCATTTCATAACACATGGCTACCTAAGTATCAATAATTTAAATTTCTTGACAAAAACTATTCTAATATAAATATTATTATATATTTGAATCAAAAACTTGTAATTTCAATTTCTTGGCAGGTGTCTAAAAGTAAATTACGAAAGCTTCACTTTTATATTTTTGGCTAAATTACTATTTAACTCTTTTAATTTATTTTTAATGTTCAATTAGGTCCTCTAATTATTAAATGGTTCAATTGGATTCTTTAATTATTTAAAATGGTTTAATTGGATTTTTTCCATCAATTAGGTGAATTGATAATGTTGTTAATAGGTCATTCCGACCTAAAAATTATTCTATATATTATATATATTTATTTAATTATTTATTAACTTATTAAGGCTAAATTCTTGAAATTTATTAAATAATCTCATAGATGTAATGTGCTATATCGTTTTCGTATTTGAAGTATAAACAAAAAAAAACTATATATATATATATATATATATCATATTTCATAACATTTCATTTTTATATTACATACTAAGATCATACTTATTCAAACTCTGTTATTTATTTACAAAATACACAACCCCTATCCCTATTCAAACATGTTCTTCAGTGCTATCCTCTTCACTGAGCACAATTATGGGATCTGTGGCCGGGTTCGGATACACAGGAGCAAATTGCAAAAAGGGGTCGGAAGGGTTAAAATTTTCACTAAAAACAGAAATTGAAAAATGAACTCCAAAGTAGATATGAGCACGCAGGACAGATTGCATAGTTATTACATAGCAATTTCTGACTTCATCAATATACCATGCTATGTCCAATGCATCAAGGAACAAGATGATTGATGCCATCTAAAATATAACATGGGAAAAATCTAGTGAGAAATAAATTTCTCAGTAGGCAAATCTAAACCATCAAACACATTATTCAAATGAATCCATAAAATGATTAAGCAACTATATGAATGCATGAAATGAAATGGTCACAGGTGCACATGGCCTCTACATATGTACAGTATGTAGGAATGTTGCGGCCGTCTTACGCTAATCATGCATGAATTTTCATGTATTAGCACCTGATCTCTCTACATCTTTATTATAGATGTAGCCGGTTTCACAAATCTTGGAAACTCGAATCATCATATCATCACATCAAATTCATCATATGTATCCAAAATATGGTTAAGCTACCGTACCTTATACAAATAAAACAATACCAATTTAGGCATGTTTTATTATCTTCAAGCTACAGAATCACGTTAGTAATCTAACTAATAAACCATGATATATTTTTAAGATTAATTTAATTTAATTTAAATTTAAATTTAAATTTTTTTTTTAGCCGGGATGGCCGGGATGAGATAGCGGGGGTGATTGTGTCCGGGTTCTGGGTTCATATAGCTGAATAGTTATGTCCGAGTTCCGGGTTGAATGGTTATGGCCGGGTTCATATAACTGAATGATTATGTTCGGGTTCATATAGCTGAATGGCTATGGCCGAGTTCATATAGCTGAATGGTTATGACCGGATTCATATAGCTGAATGGTTATGAC
>CM023951.1:28960184-28981490 GCA_013407115.1 Glycine latifolia
CGGGTTCATATAGCTGAATAGTTATGGCCGGGTTCATATAGCTGAATAGTTATGGCCGGGTTCATATAGCTGAATGGTTATGGTCGGGTTCCGGGTTGAAATTGCTGGGGTGCCAAGATGCTGTTTAACTTAGTAAAAAAAAAAAACAGCCCGAAAATCAAAATCACCGCCAGAGATTACTAAATTTATTTCCAAACAATTCTAATACTTCAGCCTATAAATCATTACCTATCATATGGCTTAAATCAACATTTTCACATTATTAAATAACATTTAATTGACATGAAATTTCAGCCTAAATAATAGCCATAATTCTGTACATTTAAGCATGTAAATTAGTCCAAAAGAATTACTAGCTAAGGATTGAAGCCTAGCCTACCTCCAATAAATCTGAGCAGAGAGTGGATGCTGGAGTAGAAATTTTTTTACGTGAAGTGAGTAAAGCCGTGGTCAACCAAAGGTGGTAGAAAATAAGGAACTTAATGTAAAGAGTGAAAGCTGAGATTTCTGTGCAGTAATTTTCTGAATGCAAAGCTATTTATACTAGTTTATTTGGTTACAAGATAACTATCCTTAAAGATATTTATCTTAAGTTAATTATTACAAATATTCCTTCATTTATGTCTTCATATACGTGGTAATTTACTGAAGGTTGAACTTCAGTTGCATATATCTATTTATATAAAGCAAGATTCCCTTCATTTATGGCATGTGTACGTGGAAGGTTGTTTAAGGCTTGATTTTGCTTATTTGTTCCCCCTAATGACACATGGATAGTTTCAAGAATCTTGGACAGCTTATGGACTTCACCTTGACTCAAACATTCCAAATATTTATGTTGTTGGAGCAAATAAAAGGCTGGGAAATATTCATGCACTTTTGATTGGTTCAAATAAAATTTCTCTCATTTTACTTTCATAATTAAATCATAACTATAACTTATAATATAATTATTATTATTATTATTATTATTATTATTTTTGAGGATGTTACACATCCACATAACATTTATTGTTGGTAAAGTATATTAACTTATTGTGCACGATATTAAGTCACAAAGAAATATTAACCTATTGTGCATGATATTAAATCACAAAGAGATATTCATTCATGTATATCTTAATAGAGATTATGAAAACTTCACTTGTTCTTATAGTTTTTGTTACATGATATATAATATCTCAAGGTAACTCCACCTATCTGCGTCCATAAATCCTACCTAAACAATCCACGATCTTCGTCTTCTTCTTCTTCACTATACGATATTCTTTTTCCTTCCAATTGCGTCAACAAACCCTAGCCAAACACCCCACGATCTTCTTCTTCTTCTTAGCAGCACAGTTTTCTTTTATCAAAGAATTTCATCTCCCTTCGTCGAATTTTTTACCACAAAGATGAGTAAAATTTCAAAATAATTATAACAGATTCACACTTCGATTGAATGCAAATATTTCTTTGTAACTTAAGATCATGCACGATAAGTTAATACACTTCACCAATAATAACTGCTACGTAGATGACCTAACGATGTTAACACCTAATTGATGAAAAGGATCTAATTTAACCATTTTAAATAATTAGAAGATTCAATTGAACCATTTAATAATTAGAGGATCTAATTGAACATTAAAAATAACTTAGAAGAATAAATAGAAATTTAGCATATATTTTATTTGTAACATTCAGAAAGGTGTTCCTCGGTGAAGGCTCTTTGACGGCATAATTCTTGATGATTAGTTTTTCCGTATTCAGGGCTCTTATCCTACTGATTGAGAGGAAACAAATTTTGGTTGTTCACGAGAGAAGATGGCGAGAACGTTTTATTAGATGATTAGTTTTGAGCATTATTACTGTTAATACCAGTTGTTGATTATTAAAAGTGTACATGTGTAAAAATAAAGAATATATATTATGACACAAATATCACTAATAAAATAAAATAAAAGTATAAAAATAAGAATAATTTAATCTTTTAATATATAGTTTGCCTTTTACTTTCTTATTTTAACTGTCACAAGTTTTTCTTTCACTTCTATATCAAACCAAACAGTATAAGCTATGCACAATTCACTCCTTCCCTTCCTTTCTTCTTTTTGTTTTCACCTCAACCAAACACATACACTAAATTTAAGTAAGTTATGCCTATGACGTAAGTTATAGACTTTTAGGAGTTAAATAGTAGAAAATCAAACACCGTCTTGAAATTAATGATTGTCACACATAATAGATAAATAGTGTGTATATTTTTTCATAATAAGACTTTTCTTAAGTACGCTTTGATCTCTTGATAGAGGAAGAAAACAAGGTTTTGCTTCCTTTGACTTTTCTTTCTATTTTCTCTATCTTTTGTAATGGTGATTAGGGTTTAGAGAATACTCTAATGTTAGAAAATGAGAGACTTTATTTTACGTTAGTAGATATTAGACATTTTAAACCATTATTCCCATCAAATAACAATTATCTTGAAAAACTTCAACTTAAGTTCATTTACAATTTAGTCTATAATAATCAATTATTTATTTATTAGTCATTAATAAGTCACATCTCTCTCATCTGAGACATCAAATCTTACATATGAGTTCAATAAGAGAAGGCTAAAAAAAGAGCCTAGAGAACATACTTGAAAGGAGAATAACTAGTGTTATATTGGCTTGGGAGTGAAGTTGGTGAGGTTAAGAAAGTCTCCGACTGGGTGCAAGTCTGAAATGTTCTTGATGGATTGGGCTAGATAACTGGGCCATTTGTTGGGCTTAGTACTGGTTCGTAACACTAGTTAAAAACATCTAATATGAACAAAGTTTTTCTTTTTTTCTTTCCCCTTCCTTGGCAAATACAAACCATGCACACATGATTAAATTTTATTCCACAAAAAATTAATAAAAGAGGAGGATGGGGGACGGCCATTCTAGAATTGGAACCTATGGTTCTATCCAAATATTGTCACGTGTAATGCATGCAGGTTTGTATATATTAATTGTTAGTGATTAGGATGCGGATAATTTCTCTATTGCGCTCCTCAAATAAGATAGATATGATTTTGCAACCAAATAACATTTACTCAATTTTATCCCCTTGTTTGGAAGAAATTTTGGAGAAACCTAGGTAAATGAAAGCCAATAAAGAGATAGTACAATGTTGGATATAACAGCCACAATGGTTAGTCAAACCAAGGTTTGAAAATCCATTCTTCTTTTGCTAATTATGGTTTGTTTTCATCTGTAACATCATGTTATATCAGGTACATAGGATCAACCAAATCCTTTGAAGAGGGGCCATGCATATAGGACTGTGTCACATCTCATATAAGCCAAAATGACCCAATTTGGCAAAACACTTTCAACCATTCTCTTAAAGACCATGTACCTCCATTCATATTGGTAAAAAAAAGAATTTTGGCCAAGTTTGGTAAAAGTGAATTATGTTATCTTTGTGACTAGGTCTTATTGTCAATAAAAAGAAAACCCTTTATACTAAATATGGCTTAACCTTATGCAAACTGTTTACAAGCCAAGTTCATAGGCCTTTAACCTCTCAATCTCCATTTTGAGAGTAACACCAAAACCAGAAGAAACTCATTCTTATACGTATACAATACAAACATTCTGCAATGGCTGATGATGATCCACAAGATGTAGCCGATAGGGAACGCATTTTCAAGCATTTTGATTCCAATGGTGATGGCCAAGTCTCTTCACAAGAGCTTGGTGATGCCCTTAAAGCACTTGGATCGGTGACCCCTGAAGAAGTGCAACGGATGATGGCAGAGATTGATACAGATGGTGATGGCTTCATTTCACACGACGAGTTCACAAATTTTGCACGAGCCAACCGTTGCCTAGTGAGGGATGTAGCCAAGATTTTTGGTTTTTTAAGTTCTTGCTCTTAATAACTTTATTATTTCTTTGTGCTATATTGTCAACAATGTTTATAACATACAATCATTTATCAATGTGTGTTCATCGTTTATATATAAGATGTAACAATGATAGGTTCATGATGTGTTAGTTAGCCTCTTTTAGGGGGTTTTGTTTTTTTTAGTTGTGTATGGCCTCACGCTTTTGTTGCTAGTTGTACGGTCATGTCTTGCGAAATACTTAATCTAATTGGTTTTTCACATGTTCATTAATTATAAAGCAAGGCCCTTGACATTAGAGGCAGTTGAGATTATGTTTTCTCGATCGAGACCCGCTTCAATACAAAATAGCAGAGCAGTTATGGGAATCAAAATCTTAATTCTTAAGGTTGTGAACTAGATTCAACACATTTTTTTCCTCTTTTTGATGTTGACATAATACACGATCTTGTATAAAAGAGAAAATAAATGTATAAAGTTATATATCAAATCATATGTATCAATTAGAAAATAAAATATGATTTAGATATATTTAAGATATCTCATAAATAATCAAATTTTATTATAAGTTCCTAATAATTTTGAGTCATTTATCAAGTAACTTAACATATTTAGTCCATAAAATTATTAAGAACCAATGATAAAATTCAATCATTTATAAAAAATCTTAACATATTTAATCCATAAAATTATTAACAATTCATAACAAAATTGTCATTTATCAAAGACTTTAACATATTTAAATCATAAAATATATAAACTTAATTATACCACGTATGCTCAAGAATAATTTATGAATTAAAAAGTATCTTTAATTAATCAAGGAGTCTTCTCAAAATGGCAACTCATACACCCTAACGCTCTTCATTGAAATGAAGGTTATTATCTGGCCAAAAACGTGTGTTTATGAGCAAGAAGGATAAGATAAAAGATCATAAAATTTACAAACATGAACATGATTCACAAACATGAATGAAAATCTATTAGCGTTACCCTTTTGAGAAAAGGGAAGATATCTACACACAATCTTCATCTAAGCTCCTATTTCTATTTACAATTTCAACTCGCTCACAACATCTAACCTTTAGCACTCTTAGTGACAATCATGGCAAAAAAGTAAACGATTACTTAAGGGTTGTCATCATGTTTTATCGACCATAGAGATAATCATCATCCTCAAACTCTGCAACACCTAACATTGCTAATGCCAAGTGACTTTTCATCTCATTATTTGTTTGTTCAAACTGAGAATAACAATCAATCACGCATCCATTCCCAAGAAAACTGGACTTCTTTCTTTTGGAGAGAAGAGGTTCTTCTTCACCTTTCAGTATTGCAATAATCTCACGTATGCCAGGTCGTCGAGATTCTTCATTTGTGACACAGGCAGCTGCTGCTTCAATCATTCTACCCATTTGATTTGAGAATTTAAGACTGCACTTTAGTTGAGGATCGAGCAACTCTCCAATTGCTCCTTTCCCTTTTTGTAGAAAAGGTTTAGCCTGCAAACAATGCCACATTGGGCGTATGTTAGCAAGATTATGTCAATTCGATATTACTTTTCTTAAATGCAGTGCTGTAATTACCAGCACAAATGTGGTCATAAATGCCAAACTTTGGAGTAAAGGATAAGATATAATTCACCATGGATACTGTCATGCATAGAATTGATAGAAATAAACTCCCTAATTCAAAATATATAGTACATCGACTCCTGCCAAACAAAGTATCTATCTGAACTATTAAGATGCATTACAAATCTAACTCTCATACTTCACAACTAGATCAAGTAAGTTTGATCACAGAAGCGGATAAAACAATTTTCAATTCTCTTTTGATTTGTAATAGGAATAAACAGCTAGGATAACACATTGTTTCTGTGGAATTGATATTATTGATTTATTGCTTTAATGTACTATAAAGGAGTGGCTTATGCTGAAGAGCGCTTTGGTCATTATCAATCTCATCCACAAAAGGAATAAGTTCAACTATGTAAGGCAACTTTGAAAAAATTAACGCAATAACTCACCCATAAGACCAAGTTCTCATCTCCTGAAGGTCTTGTTGCCTCAATTGGCTTCCGGCCAGTAATGAGTTCCAACAAAACCACTCCAAAGGCATATACATCAGTCTTGTCTGATACTTTCCCATGTTGGAAATACTCAGGGGCCAAATATCTGTAGGGAAAGCAGAGGAATAGAAGATTTAATTTTAGCTAACCGTAACAAAAAAAGAAATTATACACATGACAAATATTATGCAGAATCAATATGAAAGGCTTAAGTTTGTACCCAAATGTTCCTTTGACAGTTTTGCAAAGGAAAGGAACTGAAGGTGCAGAAGTCCATGTAGCTAATCCGAAATCACATAGCTACCAATTAACAAAAGCAATCAGAATAACGCCCACAGGCTGTGTACTAGATTCTCCACATTACTTAACAACAAGCCTACAATTGATTCACAAGAAAACGTCTCACCTTGGGAGTCTTCCTTGAAGAAAGCAGAATGTTTGAGGGCTTAATGTCTCTGTGCACAACACATCTTTCAGTTCCACTATGTAGATAAGCTACAGCTTCAGCAATCCCAATTGCAACTTTGTACCTGGTAGGCCATGGAAGAGGCGAACTACCCTTCTTCCTTCCTGCAAAACGGGCACGCTAGAATCGGTAAAATTCACCAATTCACAACCTCACAAACGAGAAGCCATGGGAAAACCAGAGAAATGAATAATACCATGCAAGTGGCGCTCCAAGCTTCCCCCTGAGACATACTTGTACACCAAAAATAAACCCTCCTCAGGATCAATACAAAACCCCAAAAGGGGAACAACATTTGAACTATGAAGAGAACTTGCAATCATCAATTCTCTACAGAAGGCCTTGGCAGATTCCTTGTCTTCCTTGTCCAACCGTTTGATCGCCACGGCAGTCCTCAAAATCCCAACTCTCCCTCTAAAAACACAGCTCAATGCTCCTCTCCCCAACACCCTCCCTACATATACCATAACAAAAACAAAATCATGATCTCACTCAAACCAATAAACTTTTATCAAAAAAACATGAAAACAAAAACAAAAAATACAAAACAAAGGTTAATAATGTTTTCAACCCCCGACAAATTCCTCAGTTTTGCTCCTGTATTTTTAACATACTCAATTTTTTGTCTTTAAAGTTAACACTTTTTCTCTTGCTCATGAACTAAAGTTCAGATATTTCAAAAGATACAATGACTAAAACCAAAATTAAGTATTTTTTTTTTCATGGACTAAACTCTAAAGTCACTATTCATAAAAAAAGAAAGAAGAAAAGAAAAAAAAAAGTTACCTTTGGAGAAATTCCTAGTAGCAGACATAATTTCACCATAGGTAAACCTTATCAAGGTGTGAGCCACAGGGGATATGCTCTTCTCCAACGACTCCATTCTCCTCCACTTCATTTCATTGGCGCGAGATTCACTCACCCCATTGTCCAAATTCACCATCAAAACCGTTGCAGCACTCGAAGAACTTATGTTCAGGGACTCCAACTCAACCTGAGAACAGAAGCTGAACCTGAAAGAGGAGTGAACCGATTGAGGGTCAGCATTGGTCAATTCTGCTCCACACCCACCAGACTCCGCAAGCAGCCACGCCTTGTTGTGCTCCATGTTCGTCTTTTTACCGTCGCTGGAGCTTCTCCGGCGCCGGGAAGGGTTGGCCACACAGGCGAGACCGAATTCCCATAACGTTTTTCTGAGAAAGGTTTTGAATTTGAGCTTGTCGTAGTCACAGTAGTGATCTACAACTAAGGTGGAAGAGGTTGAGGTTGGGGCATTGGAATCAGTGCAGGGGTCTTGTGAGAAACCCATTGTGAAGTAGATCGCAACAAAAAAGCACAGAAACCCAGAAAAAGAAAAATGGGGTAGAGAGAAAGAAAGAAAGAGGAACCAATAAAAAAATGAAGTTGAAAAGTTAAGGGTGCTTTGCTTGTGGGGTGGGGGAGAATTTTGAAAAGACGATGGAAGAGAGATGGGAAGCAGGCATGGCTCTGTGTATAAATAATTGAATTTTTTGGATTTTTAAATTAATGCTTGCTGATGCAGGATGCAGAGTGGGAGAAGGTGAAAAAAAATATGAAAACAACATACAGCAGTTATAGAACAAAATTATTCTTTTGTCCATCCTTCTATTTGTTTCTACAATTTATAATAAAGAAAATTTGAATACAAATATTTTGTTTTAACTCAAGGTTTCTTGACCAATAAGGTCTTAAATAAGGTGTGATAAAGTTGATATATGAAAAGGATTTTATTATAAGAAATAAAACTTATCTTAATAATATCTACGTTTCAAGAGTTAATATTATAATTGAGATATTTTACTTTTAGACAAAAAAAACTCAAAATATCTTATAATTAAAAGACTTGTATTAATTTTTCAAAATACTAATGTTTATTTAAAGAGATATTTTAAAAGTGCAATATAATTTTAGTTCCTAAAAACATAGTATAATATTGTCACGAAAGCTATACAATTAAATAAATTTTAAATATGTATATTAAAGTGTAATTTGCCAATCACATATGTTTTAAATAAATAAAAAATATTTGATTTAAGTAATAATATTAATGCATGCTTGGAAACTAAAATAACAATAAATGGCTAAGTTTGAAAACTTAAATGAAATACTAATATGACAACGCATTATATTTTCCAAAACTTAATACATAGACTTGTTTAGAAATGTCTTAATTTCAAAAACTAATATAACAATGCATTATATTTTTCAAAATCAAAATGATGGTTTAATTTTTTTTATTTCTCATCTAAGATGTATTTGTACATACACAGAGACCTCATTGACCCCTTCCAATAAATGTATCTAATGCTTTAAAAATAAAGTATTTAATAATAATAATAATAAATATTGTAAAAAAAAGTTACACTTATTAGGATATGGGATTGGGTTGGTTAGGAAAGGGAATCTTGTGGTTTTAAGAACTGAAGAAGACAGGGAACCCACAGGAGGACAACATCCTTTAGTTGTTAGGGACCAGGGTCTAATGAAGTTAGAATAATCTTTTCACATGATGTTCGATTGTTCGTATTGTTTAACTTATTAATAATAATAATAATTATTTGTTTTTTCAACTTTTAAATTAGTTTTTTTTTAAAATTAATTTAAACTAAACTAAACACAGAGCGTTTGATTTTATTTATTTAAAAAATAATTATTTATATTTGGCAATTTTTTTAATAAGTATTCCATTTTATATTTTTTTTTGTTAATTTAAATTAATAATAAAGATGTTAAAAAAATTAACCTTTTCTACAATTCATGTGAGAAAATGTTAATAATATTTTTTTTGGTTATATTATTTTTAATGTATAATAAAATTTATGTGATACATATTAAATATATAAATATCATTTTCTAATCAAATTATTATACATAAAATTTATTTAATAATAAAAATATACTACTTTTTACCGACTTTTTATATATATTTTCATTTTACTTTTACTATTTGATAAATTGATGTAATGGTAGTAACAAGTTTCACTTTATTTCTTTTATATATTTACAATTTAGGTTTAACATTTTCTATAAATGTAAAATAACATATTTGGTGGTATATGCATACTAAGTATGACAAACTTTTCTATAAGAGCAATGATTAAGAAATTGAAAAAAAATATATGTTAAGAATGTATTGAAAATCATAATAAAATATAAAATTATAATTAGTGTGCTAAGAAGTAAGAATACTGATTAATATTTAACTTTTTCTTACAATAAGATAATATTTACCTAAAATATTATTAATATATTTTATCATATTTTTAATAACAATAAGTATTCAAACTCATTATTCTCTGATCTCGAATTAAATTTTTTTATTTTATTTTTAAGCGAAAAGTTTTTATTTTTAGTAGCTTAAATTAAATGCACGTGGGCTTCGATTATTATGCCCGAGGAAAGACAACTGCCATTAGTTAAGGCATAATTATAATTAAGGGGTTTTGCGAAATTGAGATGACAACCTTAGAGGCGATGTGCACCCCTAACTCCTTGAGTGGTTGTAAACTTGTAATCATTTCGCTATTATTCTTCTATGTTTCTTTAAATATATTAATTCACCTTAAAATGATTTTGAAAAAGAAAACATCAATTTTTTTTAAATTGTTTTTCTTATGAAGCTGTTATTGGGTAATGGGTATAAAGTAGTTATAGTAAAAAAGGTGATTAATTTTCATCAGAAATTATGAGGACAAATAAAATAAATATTTTCTTTGTAATATAATTTATTTTATACCTAAAAGTTAATCAAAATTTAAATTTATATAATTTAGTTAAAAAATATAAATTATTATCACTTGTATCAAGAGTTTTTTTGTTTTATGAGATGTACTAAACTAATATAAGATATATAAAAAACTCATATGCAAAATTAAGATGGAAGAAAAAAAATTGGAATTTTTTTATTATTATTGTTTGCTGAGTGGGAAAGGGACCAAAAATGGCAAAAGGTGATCTGAAATAGGGGGGGAATAGTAAAATAATAATACTAATATTGTGACAAAGATTCGAGATTGGTTCTCTGAATTGCATTGGAAAACATGGAAGCCTTACACATAAACGCCATTAATTGGCTTTTTGCTGTTTGGTGACCATCCAACGGCTCCCAGCCACAATATGACAGCCCAGCTTCGCTAGTTTTGCTGTTCTTGTGTCTAATCTTGATTAAGTAAACCATTATTATTTCCATTGTGTAGTTTAAAATAAGATATCTCTTTCATTTTATTTTTCCGTATGGCAGATTTCATCATGCAACTTTATAAATTGTAAACTATATATTTGGTACTGCATTCACAACATCTTGGGAAGATAATGTAACTGTATGTTATCTACCATTACTATTTTTACCATTAGTGTCGCCATTTACATTGGTGAATTATTATCATTTTAAATCTTACAGGGGTTTAAGTTGACAAAAATTTATTTTTAATATTTGAGACAATTATATATCTAAAACTCAAACTTAAAATAATTAATTAAATTAATAATCTTACATCAATTAATTTATATGTTCAGTAAATTAATGTTCTAATTGTTTATCATACGAAATTTTTTTTGTAAAAGATAAAAAAACTGTCATATTTGTGCAATAGTAAAGAAATGTCCAACTATCTAAGTATGAAGTAGTTTTCAGATTTATTATTAGATTTAGATGATCATAATATCATCTTGAATGATTCTAATTAGTACGATAATCATGAGTGATGAGATTATATATCTTTAATATAAATGCATTAATCATTAATTTTTTATTCATTAAATTATCTATTCATTTAACTATTTTACTTGGTATATATCCATTAAAACTATAATGTAGTATATATCTCAAAAGATTTTTTTGTGGTTTATACCACATGTATCCTCCACTGCGCTTGATGGTATATATCTCAAAAGATCATAAACAAACATTGTTTTCAGTTTTTTGATATAGTGAAGAAAATCTCAAGTTCCATTAAAAATTAAATATAGGTCATAAGTAGTTCATAACCAGATGAAAATATATTAGATTTTGTCTTGACTTATTTTACTTTTTTATACTACTATTCTAAGTTAGTATTTTTTAGTTCTCTTTAACATTTGTATTTATTATTATGCATATATTAATTGAAAGCTAGTTTAATTTCAAATTTGCAATCTCCCAATTCACTTCCTTCTTAGGCGACGATTGTCTCAGCTAACATATATTCCTTAAATAGACACGTTTAATTCAACCTGAAATAATGAAGCTTCAATGTGACTTCCCAACATAAAAAAATATGAAGAAAAATGTAATTAACAGAATGCCACATGGTTATCTTAGCTAATTGACACATAATAATGCATATGTGGTACTAAGCTAACACATTACTCCTATTTCTTTTAAACCCTGTAGTAAATGTGATTTATTTATCATAAAATAAATTAAAATAATTAAAAACAGAGATTTCAAATACCCTAGAGATGAAAATTAGAAAGAAAAAAAAATCAAAGATTAAAACTAAACTTTGTTCATTTTATAAGAATGAAAAACAACGATTTCAATTAAATTTTTTAAAAGGATGAAAATCATAAAAAAATTATTTTAGAGATTGAAACCAAAATTTTCTCATTTTACATAAACTAAATATATTTAACTTACCCTTGTAATATATATATTTTTTAATAAACTCAAATGATATTAATTTTATTTTTTAAATTTTTGCCTTAATTATCATTCTTCACTAAGAAACACTCGTTAATCATTCAATGGTTGATTAAAATATTCACCAAGAACAATTTCAAAGATATAATTATAATTCAAAGTGATATTATATTTTTTTTTATCTTTGCCTTATATTATCATTCTTTACTAAGAGACACTCATAAATCATTCAATGGTTAATTAAATATTCACCAATAACTATTTCAAAGATGGTCGTAAAAGAATTAATGATGGAGATAAACTTTCAATGTCTATCTATGCTAACCTTACGTGGAAATGGAGTGAAAAGGAATGGGGAAAAAAAGATCGAGATGAGATTAAAAAATAAATAAATCTATTATTTATTTAAACAAAAGTGGATTTTTTTTTGTAAGACTTTGAAAATACTCTTCCTAGCAATTAGACATAAAGCATGAACAAAATTATGTCTTTTTAAATTTTTTAAAAACTAAATAATTTTATAGCATAAAAATTAAAATTAATAAATAAATTTATATCAGAAAATAAAATGGAAAATTATTTTTAATTAATAAAAATATTTTTACACATTTTTATTTATTTTTCACTCTATTCCACTTCTTCAAATAAATAGAAAAATATTTCTCTTTCTCTTTTTCATATTCATATTCATTTAAATTGTTTTATATATGATTTTTTATCCTTTTCATTTCTTTCTATTTTATTTTTATTCTATATTTTACTCTCAATTCAAACGATTAATCAAATGTTTGTACTATAAAGCGAAATTAGTCTGAGTCTTTCAAACATGAGCCTAAGCTCATGGTATGGCATGGTCGGTCACTTGGGAGTTTAGACTAGAGTGGTCAAAGAATGCAATTATATATGAGTGAAGTGGGACCCACCCTATAATATTGAAGTTTTGGCCTGACACGCGTGGCAGGTGTCGGTACCCGAGTGAAACCTACCCATTTCATTATTTAGAACATCTTTAGTATTTATTAATAGATTAATAGATTTTAAATTAAAATTTTAGATGCGACTAATTGGTCTGCAACGTGTGACAATAATTGAGACGGTTAGATGCGCATTCTTGATAATCAATGGTTAAAATAACTGCAATATATCCAACAGATATAACACTGAAATAAGATTTTATTTCTTTTTCTTTCTCTCTTTTTCACATTTACCAATAGTCTTCTTCTTCCTCCATCCCTCCATCTTCATTCTCTTGCATGCACACCCTAATAAAAAACACCATTTATGAACCGAATTGATTTTTTATGAACCCAAACCATGAATCCTAGATCAACAAAATGTCTCAGAAAAATGTCCACCTTAATTTATTATTATTATACAATAACAACTCTTTGAAGATCAACATGCAACAGAGAACAAAAATAATACCGTCAATGCTTAATTAAGGACTAACTAAAACACCAACTTTCTGTACTTATATTCACTAAAGTTGCCATGCGAGATGATTACAAATGATTCTCACAATTGTTTATACGAAATAAAACACACGTGCAGGACATGCAACTATATGTTTTAAATTTATGTTTAAAAAATTGAGTAAATTTTATTAATGTCCAAATATTAGATTGCATCTACTTATTTCTTTTAAAACATATCTATGTTAATGATCATGTCTTTAAAAATCTTACTTAATGAAAGCTAATATGAATGTAATCTTTTAGATATTAATTAGATGTTAGAATAATATTAACGCATTGTTAGCTGTTAATGATAAAGAATAAATTTTGTAATACGGAGCTATTTACCAGACAATGCTCTTCTATATTTGAGGCTGGAAATTATATTACGTATGGCTAGTCACAGATGACTCACTTTTTTAAATGTTGTTTATTAACTTTTTTAGGTTACTGACATGTAAGGGCTTTTCCATTACCAATCCCCACATTAGTATGAATTACATTTTTTTTCCTCTCTTGATTTGGTGAGAAATGTGTTCTAACCCAAGAATGTAAGTAAGAAAGAAAGAATACTATTCTTGCACGTATTTTGTTGTGCGGTGTCCTAACACACATAATTTAAATTGAAAAAACTATTGCATAAAATTCAAAACTTTATGTGTTTAACCGAATTGATAAAAAAAATTGCTACACTTAACCGAATTGATAATAAAGTATATATTCCACGAATACACACATAAATATTTTACAGATTCTTGGAAAATATGCCCCAAAAGGAAAGTTCATCCAAACATGATGGGCGTGTGAATGTTGCCAATTTGTTACGATCAAAATCTTTCAAATGTGTGTTTGGTCATTGGTGTGGCGTAAACATTATGAAATTTTATATGAAACTAATTTTACAAAATTGATTTTCTTTAAAATAAATTTTGAAATGAAGTTTTATTTACTATATTTTAAATTTTTAACTCTGAAAGTAAATTTGATATAAAATTTAGTATAAATAAAATTTTCAAATTAACATATATAAAAACATATTTTTTTATCACTTTTAGTCAAACTAAAATTTGGTGACAAAATCATTTTTCTTAACAATCACCAAATATTTAGTGTGTCATATAGGATGGGCTTAAGACCAAAAATGCTTTATAATCTATATGACTAAAAGATTATATTAGATGCCCTTGTCATATTAGGGTATTGTTTTTTAATATTTTGTAATCTATATGGCTAACAGTAGTTTTGTTAGAATACCAGTAGCTCTGTTTTTTTTTTTCTATGAGTATTTCTCGCTTGCATGGAGGCTCAAGTCTATGGTGCTTGTACGGTATGCTTATCCAGATAATTATCTACAGAGTTTGGAGACATTAATTTCGCCAATATATGTCTAGATGTGATGGTAAACAAAAAATGCATGAATATTTGCATGTCACTCCTACAATGCAGTGTGGTTTGAAAATAGAAAAAGAAAAGCGAAATCACACACGCATATATATCCGGTTTGCTAGTTTTTCATTAGTTACTAGTATTTGTATATATTTACATAATATGAAAGCCGCAAAGTCCATAAGTTTAGAAAGTTGACAAGTTGAGACTTTCTTTGTATAGATTTTTTTTAAAGCCATGCCCACCATCCATGTTGTTATATATAGTGTTATTTAATTAATAATAATGGCGAAATGTTATATCTGCTACTTTAATTAAGTAAAGATAAGATTGCTGAATCTTCTATTTTGTTGCACATTAGGAAAAGATAACTTGAATTTGCATTTTCTTTACGGTATGGAGGATAGACATCGCTTGCGGGGAAAATCAATATAATAGAATTTTGAAATGAAAACTTGTACAATTCCAACTTCCAAACGTGTCTATAACTCTATAGGTCACTATATATACGTGTAAGATTAATCTCATAATTAGTTTTGTGACAAGTGACTTGTCGTAAGCAATTGTATTTTTTTTAATTACTGCAAGCGCGTGTCTCTCACTATAAGATATGCTAGATAATATTTTTTCACATGAGAAATAATGGAAGGAATAAATATTAGTTATTAAATTTGAGTATGCACGATGAAAATATTAAAACATATAAACCAAGTGCTTTAAAAAAAAGTCATTTAGCTTTTTAAAATAATGACATGAGTTAAAAAAATATTTTTGATCATATATATAATTGTAAGGGTTAGCTTTCTACTTTTATACAAAAAATTCTTTTTGACAAAATACATATCATACATCATACATGATTATCAAGATTATAAGCTGGTCCACGGTCACATAACCACTTAAAAAGGTCATGTATTTTTCTATTAATCTAATTCATAATATAGTTTAGATTTATTATTCTCTTATCTTACAATAATTAAGTGTTCTCATAAAAGTGCTCTCTTTTTAATATATATCTATATGGACATAAAAAAAACATTTTAATTAGTTTTTCATTATATATAAGTTTTTTTTCTGAGATGGAAAACATTTTCTTTATATATAACTGGAACCACAATATTAAAGTTGATAAAGTTTAAATTTAACTTTTTAAAAATTATTAATTCCTATTATGATTTCCTTAGAATTCAATCAGGTCATCAATTCTAATATATATTGTCATTCTTTATCCCATTTCTAAAGTAGAATGACTAAAAATTATCTGATCACACATTTCAAACTCATTCTCAAATAAAAATTGATAAATACAGATAGAATATCAATGTATTGTTAGTTTGAGTTAAATTAATCTTAAATTCTTTAAGCTAGCAAGATACTAAATTTAAGTCTTAGAATAAAAAATCGTAATTAAATAAAAGAGAGAGAAAATTTGTTAACATTAATCTAAATTTTAGTTACTCACATTAATAACATACACCACAATATTTAGAAAAAAAACCTTACTTTATTTTACTTAAAGGAGTTAATTACTAAAGTTATTTTAATACATTATTTCTATTTAAAAATTAAAAAAGTCAAGTTTCTAGCAAATTCAAGTTTCTAGCAAATGCCACTGCTAGCACCTTATTTCAGATATGGACTATCACAAGTTGTAGGGATATATTCTGATTCCTGATGAAGCTGATTCACTTGACATAGAAAAGAAAAGTTATATCCATTAATATTAGGTCCTTATCACCATAATATACCGTGCTCGATCTTTTTCATTCGAATAGAACATATTTTCTTTTGTATTTGGACTAGAAAACTTTATACATTGCGAAACAGAGCTAGTTATTGAAAGATGTAGCGGCAAAATCTTTCTAGGGATTGTGTTTTAAATTTTAGGTTAGTTTTACTTGAAGTCTCTTTGTAGTTTTCTCTCTCTAATTTTGCTTTTCCTCCCCTCTTCTTTTCTTTCTCTTTGTACCAATAAAAACAAAACCTTTCATGATATTTTCATGACATGTGTTATACTAGTTGATTAACAAGTGTCACAATAACTTCTACCGCATCCTTTACCAAGTGATATTCTTAATCTTGAAAATTCTATTTCTATACTACAATGATTTTCTTTTTCACATTGCATATAAGTATATTATTCATAGCTTTCAAGACGCCATAAATAAAATCATCGGAATTTTTGTGTAATTATCATTTTTGCATACTATAATTTAGCATCCCTACCCATTTGATCAGTGAAAAAAAAGTAGCATTAATTCGAGTAATAGTGTACTATTGAAATTCAAATTGAACTAAACTGAAACCTGAATTCTCTCGTTGCTATCGAGCATATAATTTTCATTTTTCCTTTTTTAAGAAAATGTATTGTCTATTTAATCTTCAACATCGATCTTTTTTAACAACCAATAATTGTTAGTATCACACTTTACCCAATCGATCTAATTGTGAATTATTTGGGAACAGATGTTTAGCAAATTATATACATTACCTCTAGCACTAGTCGCCGAGTATTTGTCTTTCTCTTTTTCTTCTTACAATGAAATTAAGTTACGTACTAACTTTCTTATTGTCGGGGTTTATTTTGTCAAGGACACTTATAATATATATCTTACGAAGCAAACAATTTAGGTTTGGTGATGTTTCATTTTCCTTACCCTTCTAAGCTTACGAAAATCTTGTAAATATAATGTCATTGTGTACTACCGTATAGAAAGATACAATTTTTTCATGGATCTATCAATTATAGATGTTTCAACAAACGATCGAATTAGTACAAATAATTACAACAACAACCCCCATGCCATAAAAATAAATTGGGAATATACAAAATGACACAAACATAAATGACGTACGTTGACTATCAAGTCATAAGAATTAAGGAAATTAAATTTGATAAATTAAGAAGCACTAATCGTTTTATCTTGTACGTTTTTAATGCATACCCTCCCCAGAGTACAACCTTATTGTTTAAGGAAGTTAAATAAAGTCTATTGGTATAGTTGTTTTTGAAATTTACTGGTTTTCACCATGTCGGGAATTTTCGTTTTGTTTTACTTTCCTAAGGTACTCGTGGTATATCCCTCCACAATGATATTTATTAAATCAAAATTTTATTTTCCTGTTTCAGGGTACAAAAACAATATTTTTCAATTCAGTAATTTTTTGCTTTAATCAAAATTAAATTCGTTTGTAAATGCTTCTAAGTTCGTGCTTCCACGTCAACAAATTACATTCAAAATAATTAATCAATGTTATTTAGGTGCTGGTTCAATTTAAAATAAACAGACTTAAGTCAGCAATAATCACGCCCTGCGAGTATAATTATCTTTGATTATGTGACTTGAGGAACATTTGTGTTTTTTGACATAGAAAAAAAAAATAAACAGAAAATTTAAGCCACATTTTGATATTGATTAGCGGGTCATTGTCAAAAATGTCATGTTGAACTAGTCTTTTGCTGTTTTGCAATAATGTTGGCCTAAACAAGATTTTCGACAATGTACTATAAGCACATCCAATCCAATACAGTATATCTATGAGCCGAAATTAGCTGGAGTTTCCATTAATATTATGTTAGCCAATCTAATAAAAAAAAATATTGATGCCAATTAATTTGGATTAAAATTATTGTTGATGTTCAATTTAATAAAAAAAAATTCAATCATAAATTGATCAAAACATAACTCATAGTTAAGGCTAGCTGGTGGGTCTTTAGGAACCGAATGAACATCGATTTGATTTGAAGTACGTACGAGCAGCAACCATGCTAATAGTATATATGGAAAACTATTCTAATATTTATGTTGGGAATTTATATCTTTAACAGAAAGCAGTGCTGGTTTCACGTGATTTGGTGCATTTCTTTGCATATAGGTTAGAATATTTACTCTCAATCACGTTCATGCAAAGTGAACTTCAGGAAATTTATGAGATTCGAGGGAATGCTTTTCACAAATTTTACAGCAATAATAAATGTTCTCTAGATGAAGATGAGTGGTGCCGACTCTTCTAGGTGATTCAGTATAGTATGAATTTGCAATGCATTATTTGTATTTGAAATGCTGTCTAAAAATTAAAGTGCAAACTAAACAAGTAGCTTAACTTGGTTTGTATTTCTTATAATATATAGTCTCTGTCATGAAGTTGCGGTTATTTGGTGAAGGATCAAATCAATCCCTAATCTCCCTTTTTCATTTGTTTTCCCTAATTAAAATACCTAAAGACTCCTACAGTCCTACCTAAGTATATCGTTATATTTAAAGTGCCATATTTAAAGGTCATTTTTAGGTAGTGTTAGGCTTTATTGTTAGCCAACTGAAAATAATATTTGTCTAGAAAAGATAAGTAGGGCCAAATCAATAGTATCATTTAACACATTGTCAAATCATATTGGACTATTCATAAAAACTCTATTCTCAACCATGAAAATTTCACCTTCCAATAATGTTGTCATGGCCTCTCGCTCAATTTAATTTTGAAATCCTCTTAGCGTGGTAACTCATGAAGCTTAGGGACACTAACATGCTCCAGACTTTCTTAAGGTTTCTTAGATAAAATTATTATTAATTACAAGACTGATATTCTACATTTGAGAAGTTATCTCTAGTATCTGTAAAATGATTCTCAACATCTTTTCTCCCACCTCGCAGCTGTAACAAAGTAAGCTGAAATTCTCAAGTCCAGACAGAGGAGGGGCTATTGCTCTTCTCACCAACACTCAAATATCATAGCCAAAAATATCTAGTAACTTGATCCTCACTTGTGTAATTGTTGGATTATGTTGCATTTTTACTAACCACGAAATTTTACTACTTACTGACCGGACTAATTTGTGGTCTTGTGGATTTGGTTTTCACTAGGAAAGTATGGAAGCAATATTTTAATTTATTAAATTAGGATGAAATAGTTGAAACCATATTATTTTGACATGGGCCCTTAGAAAGGCTCAGGTTATAAAACAAGTGAGATGAAATCCCCCTATATCTGGCTGGGTCAAATGCAACATGGATGGGATTGCTAAAGACTCTGCAGGTGTTGCGGGTTGTGGTGGTATTTTTACGAACCATTGTGATTGGATTATGGGTTGTTTTGCCTTATCTGTTAGCATCAAACACACCTTATATGCTGAGCTTTTTGCTGCTATCGAGGCAATTAAAATAGCCCATGAAAAAGGGTGGAGTCTGTGGCTTGAATGAGACTCAATGTTGGTGGTTCCATCCTTCAAAAGTGATCACTTGGTTCCTTGGCAGCTGAGAAATAAATAAAAAAAAAGTTGTTCTTAGGACTAAAAATATTAATTTTGTTGTAGGTCACATTTATTGTAAGGGCAACACTTGTACAGATAGATTAGTCACTCAGAGGTCTAGTACACATGATTTTTGTTGATGGGATTTCACCCCATTCTTTATCACAATTTTTTTTTTTTTTGTGCAGGACAAGCAAGATCTTCCTTGCTATAATTTTAGTTAGATCTTTGTTTTGTAACGCCTGGGTTAGACTTTTGATGTCCCCCCTTGGCTTATCGTCTGCTTTTTATTTGCTCTATTAATGAATGCAGGCTTTGTTGTTCGGGCGAGTGGTTATAGGGGTTCCAAATTAGTTGGAATCACAGCAACCTACTGTTCTTAGCTTTGCCTTTTTGCTTTGAAAAAAAAAAAAAAACTTTCAAGGCTGCAAGGTAATTGACTCAACATGTATCAGTTTGACGAAACAAGGGGTCATCTTTTCATAAAGTGCTTAGGGAGCCGTTTATCTTAAATCGTGAGTGAGATCGACCTTAACTCACCTAACAAACTCTACAGAAATACGTATTTTAAGGATGGTCTAATCACATTTAAGAGATCATATCTCCTCAAAAGGTTCTTAGTTCTTTATTTGCCATGCCAGTGAATCTTGAGAAGACAATAGCACTAAGCTTGATTATTGATCCTACGCATAACAACAAATATCTTATGACCCCCTACATCTCACACCAAAATGTGACTGCTAGTTAACACTATCCTACTTAGATTTGATCGTAAACATCATTAACTAAGGTTTAACTATCCTCACTATAAATATCAAAACTCTCCCCTCTCATAAGTATTTTCTTCCTACCAATTTATATTGTTATTCTATCAAAATTTCATCTAACTTGAGTCTCAAAACCATGTGTTTTTTGTTTTCAAATAAAAGACTAAAATCACATTACTTTTGTTAAATCTAAAGACTAAGTAAATAAAAGTATCATCGAGATTAAAAAAACATTTTCCAAGAATTTTCTGTAAACGTGAGCAGTATTTTGGTCAGAATGTCACGGGGATTTTTTATCAGGAATTAATCAAAGATCTGCTCAATAATTTACTTAATCATCGAGTTACAATAATCTATAATAAGACCGTTCAGTATTCAACTAGATATAGAAATTAACATTACCACGTAGGTTGTTGTTTC
>CM023951.1:28996973-29009252 GCA_013407115.1 Glycine latifolia
ACACGTTGTTCCTCACTAACTTTTATCTGTCACACATGTTGTCTCACGCTAAATTCTTTTTGTCACACACGTTGCCCCATGTTAGCTCCTACATGTCACACATGTTGCCCCACACTAATTCATGTTTGTCACTCACGCTATCCCACACTAGCTCCTATCGTCACATACGATGTCCCACGCTAACTCCTGCCTGTCATGCACTAACTCTTGCCTGAAATGCACTTTTATAGGTGTAAACCACTTCCAAAGGAATCAATTTTAAGAAATTGGTCTTGTTGCCATTGTTACACGTTGTTCCTCACTAACTTTTATCTGTCACACATGTTGTCTCACGCTAAATCCTTATTGTCACACACGTTGCCCCACACTAACTCATGCTTGTCACTCACGCTATCCCACAATAGCTTCTATCGTCACACACGATGTCCCACGCTAACTCCTGCCTGTCATGCACTAACTCATGCCTGAAATGCACGTTGTCCCACACTAACTTCTGTCCACATTGTCCCACACTAACTCTTGTATGTCACACATGTTGTCTCACGCTAACTCCTGCTTATCACACACACTGTCCTGTGCTAACTCATGTATGTCATATACTAACTCCTGCCTATCACACATATTGTCCCACACTAACTCCTGTCTGACATGGATGTTGGCCAATGCTAACTTTGTCTATCACGCACACTGTCTCGCACTATCATGCCTATCAAGCACATTGCCCCACTCTAACTCATGTCTGTCACGCACACTACTCTGCATTAACTCATGCCTGTCACACACACTGCCCTACACTACCTTTTGTTTGTCATGCATGTTGTCCCATGCTAAATCTTGTATGTCACACACACTGCTCCACGCTACCGTTTTCCTGTCACACATACTGCCCTATGCTAACTCATGTCTGTCATTCACATTGTCCCACGCTAACTTCAATGTCACACACATTGTCCCATCCTAACTCCTACATGTCACTTGTATTGGTCCACACTAATTCCTTCCTATCACGCACACTGTCCCACACTAACCCATGTCTATCATGCACATTGCCCCTACTCTAACTTCTGTCTATCACTCACACTGCTATGTAGTAACTCATGTCTGTCATGCACATTGTCCTACACTAACTCCTTTCTGTCACACACATTGTCCCACGTTAACTCTTGCCTGTCACGCACACTGCTCCATGCTAACATTTACTTGTCACACACACTGCCACATGCTAACTCCTGTCTGTCATGCACACTACCTCACACTAAATTTTGTGTCTCACACACATTGTCCCATGCTAACTCCTACATGTCACTTATATTGTTCCATACTAACTCTTTTCTGTCATGCATTGCTCCACGTTAACTCTATCACACGTTGCTTCGGTTTCATCATGCACGTTGTTGACTCAAGAGGAATAAAATACAAAAATCAAGTGTATTAATTACATTTATAATTTTCTAAAACAATATTAATTAAATAAAGAGTTTAACAACTATACACTATACTGGAAAATAGTTTTACAAATAATTTTACAATATCATTCAATTACAAATTAAATTTGATATGATTTTTAAAAGGTTTAAATATGTTTAAGTTAGCATTTTACATTTTTGGTCTTTGTAAGAGCTTTTTTTCTAATTTTAGTCCCTGTAATATATTTTGCTCATTTTAGTCCCTATAAATTTGAGTTTTTCCAATTTTGGTCCATATAAGCGCAAACTTGTGGGGACTATAGATGAAAAAAAACAAATTCTCAAAGAGACTAAAAATGAAAAAACACAAACTTACATGAATTAAAAATGAACAAAAAATTATAAGAACCAAAATTGAAAAACATAAATTTATCTCTATCTATCTCTTCATATCACATCATATTACCTATTATACCTATATTTTTTTCTCTTTTTAAATTCTCTTTCTAGGTGTCAAATAGCTTTTAGGTGTCAAAAAATTATTTTTCATAATTAGGCATGGCAGTGAGATCCGAACCTGTGGGTACTCGCCCGAATCCGTTCCAATTTTAACGGGAAAAAACCAAGTTTATCAGGTTCGGGTTCGAGTTTTTCCCGATAGCCAAAAGCGGGGGCGGGGGCAAATATGAGACTATTGATACCCGCCCTGTAATAAATAATATTAAAAAAAAGATATATTATTTTGTAATATTTTTTAATTGAATTGATCAATTTTGTTTTGTAATTTGTAAGCTATGATCCTAGATTTTAAATGTGGATTTGTTAGTATTTTTTTGTTACGTAATTAGTCTTTTTGTCTGATTTTTTCAATAAAAAATGCTATTATATTTTATTTTATTTTTTAATTTTAATCAAATAGCGGAGGTGGGACGGGGAGGGGAAAACTCTACCCCCAATTGGAATGGGGATGAGGATGAGTTTTAAAATCCAACAGGGATCGGGGACTGGAACAGGGAGCGAATTTTGAGTCAGGGGGCAGGGACGGGGAATGCAATACCTGCCCCGCCCCGCCTAGTTGCCATTCCTATTCATAATGGTTAGGGATTTAATAAATAATCATGTACATAGCTACTTAACCTTTCTCTCTAATATTGAATATCATAACTAAGGAAAATGAGGTAAATAACTAAATTCATCCATAAAAGTGTGATACACGGACAAATTAATCTTTGAAAGATAAAAATTAATATTTAATATATGAATATGCAAAAGTGGGATAAGTTAATCACGTAGACAATTTAATCTCATAAATTTAATGATAAAATTAATTTGTTGTAATTTTTGCATATTCATAAACTAAATTTGTATTTTTTATCTTTAAGAAACTAATTTATTACTGCATCACTTTGATAAACAAATTTAACTATTAGCCCAAAAAAATGAATCAAACTTTTAAAGTTTTGAAAAGTTAATCATTCCACTGTTATTTTCTTTCTTTACTATTAAATATTAATATTTTTATTATTTTTCATTTGACTGATATGGTAATACCATTATTAATATTATTAAAAACAAGTATATAAAGTCATAATCGCTTCTTTTACATGCTACATAGTGAGAAAAAATATTTATAGAACTGCATGTTACCTTGGCTGACTCAAATTCTTGTTTTCACTAAAAACTCACTTCATTTCATGGATACTCCTCAATTCACCGCAACAACCATCACCTCCCATTCCAACTGCTTATCAGCCCCAACCCCAACCTTCACCATCCTCTTCTACTTCTCTTTCTCCTGGTAAGAGAACCCATTTTTTTCGGATTCTCAGGAACACCACCAAAGTTCTCACCTTTTTTTTTTTAATTATGAAAGAATCTTTTTTTTTTTTCTGGGTCGTCTTTTATTCTATCTTTTCATTTTTTAGGATGTGTATGTGAATTGGACTTCCCAGTGTGTAAAATGGATTATCAGTTAGTAGCTTTTTTATGGACCTCATATATAATATCCATTTACTTTAAAGTTCCTTTTGAATAGACAAAAATCTCTGTTGAATGAGGTGAAATTTATCTATCAGGCCAGTTGAACGAGTTTGCTGGCTTAGTTTTGATATGTTAAAAAAAAGATTTTAGTATTTTTTTTTAAAATGTTGTGAATTGTGAGAAATCACTTTCAACATGGCCTTGGCAGCTAATATGGTATTTTATATTTTGGAGTCTGTCAGTATAAGCTGGTTTCCCATTTTCTACTTGTATTGTATGTACCATTACAAAAAACGCTTTCTACGTCGATTATTTAACCAATTATACGTTGGTTCCAAAACAGCCTTTATAGCTAGTGTCGTGTAAAGTCAATACTTTCAACGACAGTTCTCAGATCGTCTTAGAAGATTTGATTTTTAAGATAATTTTCTAAATAACCGTCTTAGAATATATATATATTTTTTAAAAAATTAAAAATTCTAAGACGATTATTGATAAAACAATCTTAGAAAGTCTACATTCTAAGACGATTTTGTAAATAACCATCTTATAATGTATTTTTTAAAAATAAAAAAAGATTCTAAGATGATTTTTTTGCAAAATCTGAGAAAATCGTATTAAAATGTAAACTTTCTAAGATAATTTTCTAGATAACCATCTTAGAACGTCTTTTAAAAAAAATTCAAGATTCTAAGACGATTTTCTTCAAAAAATCGTCGTAGAATGTAGACTTCTAAGACGATTTTTCCAAGAACTATCTTAGAATGTTTTTTTTAAAAAAAATTGAGGATTCTAAGATAATTTTTCGGAGACCCATCTTAGAATATCTTTTTAAAATAAAAATTAAATTACAATTTTTTTCAATTATATTCTTAATTATAGATAGTTTTTTAAATTTTAAAATGACCTGAATTATAATATCAAAGGAAATGTTAGAGAAATAAATAACAACAAAAATTAATTCAATTTAAAGATAATTATAAATGGTAAATAACATAACCAAATTTATTCTTACACGGAGAAAAGAAAAGAATGAAGAAAAGGCAATGATGATTATTGACGATGGTAACTAGCCATCACATAATAATTAAGCCAGTCTACTTCATTTTTTCACTAATTATGGGGAAAAATTAAAAGAAAAAATAACTTCAAATTTATTCCTACACAAACAAAGTTACATAAGGACTATTAGAAAAATAACGCTTGAAACAAATTTATCTTGCTATGTGCTAGTATTTAAAAAAAGCTAAGAGAAATTGATTTCTTACTTTACTCCATCTTTTATCTAAGAATTCATTCATTACTATGGCATTCTGACCATACATCATAGGAGATAGATAATAGCCCCACATCATCCATGGCTCAATGTCATCTACAAACACCAAAAGAAAATATGTTGCACAAAGTATTTGTTTGAACTATATAAAATGACTATAAAAGAAGAATAAGAAAAACTTAACATTATGATCTTATTAAGGCTTAAACAAAAAAATTCCTTAAATAGTTCTGGAAACTGAATAGTGAATTGTTCTGTTTATCTCGAATTTTTATTGCTCTTTTTATTATTATTAGAAAAAATGAACTAAAACAATTATTATTCTAAAGAGAAAAATATATTTAAACTACATTTTTAGTGTATGAAATTTCAAATAATGGTAAAGTTAAAATATAATTTCTTTTTAATATTCTGGTATTTTTTTTCAATAATTCCCAATCTATTTGTTTTTTCAATTCTTTCATCTAATCCAATGAAAATAGTTTTTATTTATTTTCTAAGTTTGTTTTTATTTTTAATATTTCTGGACACAAAATATCAATATTAATTTTTTAATATTCAAAATAATAAATAAAATAATTAAACAAAGTAACATTTTTATAATTTGATTATTTCTGAAAAAGTTAAAATAAAAAATAAGGAATGCAAAAAATCATAATTTTGGAATCAACACATAGGCAGAAAATTTATTATTACTTTGGTTAGTGGATTATCAGATAGCTTAGTTAAAATGAATCGAGTCAAAATTTTAGATAATTTTGAAACAAGATCAGCGACTATATTATCTTACACATAAGCATCCGATGTGATGCCTGATGCCATTCAATTTGTGGCACTTCTCTTCCCAAACTTAACCTATGGTGTAAACTCATTATCTGTGTTGTGTTGAATATATAAACAAAAGAACTTCGCTTCATGAGAGTAGCCATTCGCTTGAAAAACATGCCTTAAATAGTTCCCAGTTTGTTATACCATACCTTGAGGGTTTAAAGATTCCACTAACATCTTTAACAATCTGGATTTCCCTCTTCTTGGATGGTGCAAGGCGAAACATTCCCAGAACACTCTTCCGTTTAAGCAAAAGAATCAGACAAAGCATTAGTATATATAGAAGCAGTAGCACTCTCAAATTCAACTAAAAACTTAATATCATTGCTGTTATATAGCTCATTTTTAGGCGATCAACAATATTAATGTCAATAAGAACATGTAGGCATGTGTCAACTGGCTGATAAAGCATAATTAAATATTTCCTATTTATAAAAAAAAAAAAAAAATCTCTTACCTCTCTCACGAAGCATTCAGTTTCAAGGTTTCTCACACCTCTCACCTAGCATTTTTCTTTGCTAACTGAAACCAGTTTTGAAGATCCATTCAGTGTCTTTTTTTCTTTTGAAAATTGCATCTTCGTACTTACTAATAACATTGCTCCTTTACCACCACAATTGAATATGCTCTAAACTGCCCATAAGGTGTTCGATTAAAAATGATTTTGACTTAGTTTGGCCCTTTTTACTTTTCATATATATTATGAAATTGAATTCCAACCAGATGTGTTTGTTATATTTACGACACTATGGAAAATAGTTAAGTGCAAAAGTTATGGCATTGAAAATTCCTGGAGAGACACTAGAGAAACCTTGTATGCTATGTGAGAGAGGTGAGACATGTATATTTAATTTTTAAAAAACAAGTAAATGGTTTCATAGATTGAGATAGTTGCATGTTCTCTCAGAATCGAAATGGAAAGATTGCTAACAGTTTGTGTGATTCATCAATCTTTTCCACATATTTGTTGGTTCCAATTATATCCTCCAAATATTCTAGAAAACCTTCCTCATGAGGCCCTTCAGCTTTTGGTTTCATAAGGGAAATCTGCTCAACTTCACCCTAATAAGAAACAGATCAAACATCAAAAGAGGTAGATATAAACAGTTCCTGAAAAAACTAAAAAGGACCAAATAACAAATACCGAACCTGAAGAATAAGAAACCTGTTATTGTCAAGGTCAACATCTTTCCCTTTCAGTTTCTTAGTAACTTCTGTAAAGTTACTCATGCGGTTATTAATGTAATACTTAGAGGAGTTATCCCGGAAGCCACCCTGGTAATCACAAAATCACACCAAAAAATAATTAAAACAAAAATTAAGAAATTGATGGAAGGAAATTGAAGTGGTAATAGTTGAAGAGTGTGTTCAAAGTGTTGTCATTGGATCTGAAAGTATTATTATGAAGTGCATGTGATTTATCATATTCTTCCAGTATTCCCCCTCAAATATCTCCATCTGAAACACTATAAACTATAAAGTAGAAACCAAATTGTTAATAAAAAATCAAATTGTGCTTTAAAACTTTTTTTGTTTCATTTCTGAGAGCATCATACTCAGAATTAATTAGTGAACTGTTCAAATTTGCTGGATCCTCTTTGCTCATGCATTTGTTGCAGCCAAAATACCTATAAATGAATAGAATGAAGCCAACATCAGGCTATATGTTCCACATACCCCAATAAAAAGAGAAATTTATCTTTCTAATGTCCTCTAACACGCACCACTCCTATAATAACCCAAGTTTACAAAAAAAAAAAAAAAATGCTGGCGCCGTTAGCGTGAGATTGCATCAGAAGGCCTTTCTTCTAGAATTTATGGCGCGATTAGCGTGGGGGTTGGAAAAGTTAGCGCCAGAAGTGCGCCAGAAAGCCTATTTTTCTAGAATCTGGTGCGGATAGCGCCAGAGCTTCCCCAACTTGCGTCTTTTTAGCGCCAATAGCGCCAGAATGGCGCCATTAGCGTGGGAACGCGGACAGGCACTCTATAAAAGGGCCATTTGAACGTTTTGAGAGAGAAAACCTTCCTTCTCTCCTTCCTCAAGCATTTTCTGCCATTAACGCCCAGAAAAGCTTCATATCTCCTCCATACTTCATCTAAACACTTCCTATCTAACATGAAAGTTGATTAGAACTCCTCTATGAGCTAGATTCCAAGCTCAATTCTCAGAGAAAACCATCAATCGGAGAGATCCAGTTCTCTAGGGAACTTTTCAAAGCTTTGATTTTGAGGAGAAAGAAGGCGATTCAAGGACTCTAAAGCTTGGAGAAGCGATACTCTAATCTTCCTCGACTGTTTAGAGGTAAGAAACTCAAGTTTTGCTGATTGATTTGTGAAATTATTCTTGGGATGAATAGTGACCCATTTGTGTTAGGACTGAAATTAGGCTTGGGTCCTTCAGGAAAGTAAGATCAGGAGGTTGTTCTGATGGAAATGGAGCTTTGAAATATGACTTTTGATGAAGTTTGATTTTGACTCTGAGATATGTATGAGTAGGAAGAATTTTGGTTAGATGAAGGGTATTATGATATATATGAACCTAGGTGGTTTTACAAAAGATGTTCAGGAGGCTAGATAAACGGTGAAAACGTGTTGGATAATCATTGATATATAATCTGGTTAGAGCATTGAATTGACTTATGCAGAGTCTTAGAATAACTCTAGTACCTTTGTTAGACCAAGATAGATCCTTGTGAGGGTCTGTAAGTCACCAGTTAAGTGACTAGCTCTTAGAGACTTGAGATAGATTAATAAAGGGTTATAATATAAAAGAATAAGGTTTATGTTCCTCTTGACAGTTGAGAACCGTTATTGTTTACTTAAATGCCTTGTAAGGTTAGAATGACTATTGATTGATTGTGTGCCTGTTTATAGGGCGTGACACTAAGGGTGTCAGTGGCAGAGACCATAGTCCAGGGATTGGACAGCAGAGTACTGCCTTGCCAGGTAAGCTCTTTGTTCTTGGGAGTATTTCTCATTGCTTGTGTTCTACCATACTCCGAGAGGGAGTGATGGTTGCATACATGATTTATATGCATTTAATTGGTTGTTATAGTTCTCCTCATGATAATATGTATGCATGTATTTGTGCTTTGTGTATGATTGTTCTTTGGATAGATCTTATGGCCAGTAGATAGATATGGACTTCCCTAGGAGTAGAGCGCAACTCCTAGTTTGGTTTGCTCAATAAGGGAGATCCTTTAAGACCAAGAGATAGGTGGTCCCGGGCCGTTGAAGCCTATTCTCGGAGGTACCATATATCGTGCATCCATGCGAAAAGGGGTAGCTCATGATGGGATGACACGGGGTGTGAGTTCCTGCCTCACACTGGGGACTGAGATGGTCCTGGATACTGATGATGTTACACATTAGAGCTTGTGTGTGCCTATGTGTTGTTGTGATGGTTTGTGATACCTTTGATGTATGTGATCATGGAAGTGAGCCAGGGTGAGGAGGAGCCTCCAGGAACCCTGAACTTACTGAGATTATATCTCACCCCTGTTGGGGATCTTATTTTTCAGGTGATGCATTTGACAGAAGTGATGGGTCTCAGGGCGGAAGGCCCCAGTAGGGACAGACATTGTATAGCTGCTTTGGCAGTGTTTTGAGAGCTCTGTGGCTCATTGTTCATGTTTTGACACCATTTTGTACCCCTGCGAGGGAATATATGCATGTGTATATATTTTAGTTCTGTATATTTTGTACCATTGTGTGAAGATGTGATCTGTTAGATCAGGGCACAAGATGCCTACTCTTTTGTATAGACATAGTAAGTGTTTTTAATGTGTATGTATATATATAATCTATGTATATGTATTTAGATACATATGGATTATAATTCTCCTGGTAAATCTGTATAGTTATTATAGTTTTATCTGCCGTTATTTGTGTTATCTGGATCATAGGGGCTATTGTAGTGTCTTGGCATTCGTATATTTCAGTTATGGATACGTACCATACATAATGAATCAAGGAATATGGTTTTAAAAACGCTTTCGTTGGTTTTAATTGATTTTAAATTAATTACTGCGCTAATTTGATTAAGTAATTGTTAATACGTCGGATGCATACAGGATGTTACAACTCCAGCTAATCACAAAGCTTATCTTGTATTCAAATGCTCATGTATTATTGGCTGGTGGCATCAAGTCCACCTTTGACAAGACTAGGAAATAATATAAATTAAGGACATTATGTCTTGAGCAGTGAGCACGTAAACTGTATTAAAGTTAGATGAAATCTCATGTAAGTACATCAATAGAGAGGGGTGAGCTCAGATTAATTATTTAGTAAGATCCATATAATATTTTGGTAACAGAAAAGCTTAAAAGAAAAAAAAACTCAGGCTTTGCTCATTATATATAGGAAGATCATATGATAGTAAACACTAAAGCCTTTGGGTTGGTTGAAGGAAAATACTGAATAGTGATTGCGTGACACTGCCAGAACACATGGAAGTTCATAAATCAGAAGATGTCTACACATAAGCTAGATACTTCAATATCAACAGTACTAATAACTTCATTAAATTTCATTTCTGCAAGTGTCTTCTTTACTGATAATTTACTTATAGAAGTTTGTTCAACATGAGAGGATCCAACATTAGGTGCACAATTTGAATCTAGATCCCCAAGAGAAATCTGGTAATTAAGAAATTAAAATTTAAAATACTTATATTTTTTAGCAATAAAGAGTGTTTTAAATGAAATTATAATCACCAAAGGACAGTCATTTGCTATCTGGTTCAAAGCATCCATGTAATCAGCGTCATCTTCAAGGTTGCAAAGCTATAAAATAATGATCATAATATTATCAACACCGGAATGTCTATAATTATATATAATTAAATTAAATGAATTTGGGATAAATTGGAACAAATTGCTGGCCACCCTCAATCCTGTTCAGATCCGTGTTATATAGACACAGTTTTCACACAACCAATTTAATAATATAAATATATAATATATCGGTTTCAAAAGTAAAAGATAAGAAGAGTCTGCTCTCTCTGTTTCAGGTTCATGTGCTTCAACAACTGGCATGCAATTTAATCTCCAAATTTATGATTTATCCCAAATTCATTTTAACGCAAACAATACAGCGATTACTTATTTTATGAAGCAATCACATAATCTGAAGAATAAGATTAATGAGAGAGAGAAAGAGAAACTAACCTCTTTACGATGGTCCATGGGAGTATTTTTCAGATCTCGAAAGAGGTTTGTAAGTGTATTTATAGAGCGTGAGTTTAATAATGAACTGAAACAATTACAAACAACAGCTTGGCGAATGCGAAAGAAGAGAAAGAAAAGAGAGGTCCCCGTTCGTTCGAGATGATGTGACATACGAGACTTATTGCACAGTGCGATTCGATCTCATTGGATTGCAGTAACGTTATATCGTCTGTGTGTCTCTATATAATAGTTACAACAGAATACTTACGCCAGGGTACGTGAACCACTCTGTGTTCCTGTTCAGATCCGCCGGTGGCACCGCCTTCACGTACAGTTTTGCCATCAATCAATTCCGAAGATGATACCCTTTTAACCAAAAACCCAAATTTCGCGATCCCAGATGCTCAAGTTTCGACCTTTCAAATTCCTTCGATGATTATTATTGATGGGGCTTCTTGTTTTTCGATGGGGGCTGAAATTTCCAAAACCCAGAAATACATCCTCCTCTCTTATCTCTTTCTCTCTCTCTTTTTCTTTTTCTCTCTCTGATTAAAATATCAAGGACAGAAATTGTTGAGGGATGCTGAGAATAGGGTACTTTTGGGACCCAGGGAACAAGAAAGTTAGGGAGGTTTTTAGGATGCTGAGCAGAGGGTGGAAGCGGACGAAGGCGGTGGCGGGGTATGTGGGTAGGAGCAGGCGTGGGCGTAGGTATCGGAAGGCTGAGAAAGCTGCCGAGAGTGTGCGAGAGCACGCGAAAACACTTTTTAAAAAATTGAAACTTTTAAAATCCTGGGGATTCTAAAGAGTCGTATATTAAAAAATCAATTGAGTTTTAAGATGGTTTTAAAAAAACCTTAATTTAACATAATTTTTTAAGATGGATTTTGTAAAATCGTCTTAACCGCATTCAAATTTAAAATGATTCTTGGATAACCGTCATCATTTTGTTGTTGTAGACAATACTTTTTGTTATAGTGATGCTTATTATGATTTTTTTTTTATTGTGGAAGTTTTGGTCTGAATCTAAATATATTAAGTTTTAACAAAAATAAATAAATTGTATTCTTGTTATTTGATTTCTTCATAATTTAATTTTCATGTCAATTTTGAGAATTGTTAACTAACTTCAAGTTAAGATAGGTTAGATAAGTACTTCATGTATTATCATTCAATATTATATTTCATCATAAAATCCTAACATTACACCTTGTGATCTTTTTTTTCTTTATAGAACACTATTTTTTCAAAATCTATCTTACACAAATATGCTGCTAAGCTGAAGGCCTACATACAAAGGGAAGCAAGCAAAAAAGAGACTGAATTCTAGGTATTCTTTATTAACTATACTTTATTGGCTAATTTTGAAAAATAATACAAATTAAATAAATAATTAGCAAAATGGGGTAATTTTAAAATTATTTAGCAAAATGGGGCAACCATTCACGCCCATTTGGGACGTGTTTAAACACGCCCAAATGGGGCGTGTTTGCTCCCAGGGTGACACGTGGCACAGAAAATGGGGGTGCAGGGTTTTCGCGGTGTTTTCGTAAAATTACGGAAGGTGATAACTTTTGACTGGGACGTCCGATTGAGGCGTATGATATGTTAAAACGAT
>CM023951.1:29009652-29028268 GCA_013407115.1 Glycine latifolia
CCATTTTGCTAAATAATTTTAAAATTACCCCATTTTGCTAATTATTTATTTAATTTGTATTATTTTTCAAAATCAGCCATACTTTATTACATATATTTTTAGATTTTTTCCATTTTGGTTGTGCTACTATATGAGATAATAAAGTTGAAATATAGTACTTTTGGTGCAGTCAAACAGCCCAAATCGAATGCATTAATGCTAGTTCAGCAGCCGTCAAACATGTACCATTCCTGGTTGCAGTTATTGTTACTAGTAATGGTAATGAGACAAAAATTGCACTTCGTATGCCCCATCCTTCAATCAATAGGAGACCATCCTTTCAAGCCACCATTAATGAGGTTTCAAATCTGAATCTCCTTCCAAACCCATAACAGTCTACTATTGATGTTTCATGTGAACTGTCCATTGACATTGGTTCAGCAGTTCAATTGCATTTTCTATTGGTGATGGGTCAAGTGTTAATGGTTAAGGTTCAAAAAAACGGAAAAGGAATTGTTGTTTTTTTTAGCCTTAACATTAACAAAACACTATTTCTCATCGAGGGAGGAGGAGGTTGCCAAAAAAAAAAAATGTCACCGTCAAAGGCAATTTTTGATGGTGGAAAAAGGCATATATTTCATGGGTGTTGATGTGGATGGTTATGTTTGGTTAAACTATTGATGAGTTAGCTGAAAGCTTATGAACTACAAGCTGTAAACGAGTTGAAAGTTTATAAGCCACTTAATTTAATTGAAAGTTTATAAGTTAGTTAATTTAATTGAAAGTGTTTGATAAGAATAAATTAATGGATAAATGTCAGTAAATTAACATATTTAATATTTCTAATATTTGAGTTTTATTTCTAATAACTTATTAGTTGAAAAAGTAGGATAATAATTTTTTTAATTTTATATTATAAAAATGGTAAAATTTAAATTTAAATTCCTTTTTGAAAAGTAAAATTAAATATAATAAAATTTATTAGAATTATATTGTATAAAATCATTATTAATGTTTAAATACTTTATTAATAATATTATTTTAAAACAAAATAATTTTTTTTTCTCTTTATAATTTTCCTTAAACATTTATTTTTATATATGCACTAAAAACTTCGATATATACATCTTTCACTTGTATGACTATGAAATAATAGTTGTAAGAGTTGATATAATTCAAAGAATTTTCAACTTCAAAAAACGATGTATTGATTATCATTGACTAGTTGACTGTTGTTTGATCATAAGAATATATAAATAGTATTTTTTCAAACATGGAACAAAAAAAGATAAAAGAATCTTTAAATGAAATAAAATGGTTTAATAGAATTTTCAATAAAATAATAAAAAAAACTGAGAAGAAAAAATTAATAACTTATAAAAAATAAACTGGTGTAAAAAAAATTATTTTAGTTAAAGAAATTTAGAAGATAGTGAAAGAAACTTGTTCCGGAGAAGCTTTATCTATGAAAGTTAACCTTAGTGGCTGGGCTAGTGGTATTTTACACACAGAGGTGGTTCCACAATTTCATCAATTTTTGGGAATGACAGTGGGCTTAGGAGTAGATGGGGATAATTGGCAGGTGGTGTGGTTTGTTGTTTGCTTCAAGACAATCAAGTGAAGTCAAGGAAATTATTGAATCAGTAAATATTACGTCGGTCGAGAATTGGCTTACAGCGAGGAAAGTGGAGTTTCAATCCACTAGCATGTTTAGGGGCCATATTTGATACGAGGCTTGGATTAATGAAAGAAAGAGGTGTAAATGGCATGTATAGGCAGAAGATCATGATGACTTTTGGTGAAAATAATGTGACGAGGAAAGAGGTGTAAATGGCATGTATAGGAAAGGTACAGCAGAAGACCATGATGAGTTTCGGTGAAAATAATGTGATGTAGTAGGTGGAATGCAATGCTTTTCGTGTAAAATTGCAACTGGTTACAGATCAGGTATCAAAAGCTTTGATAGATCTTGAAATTTTAGACAATGAGAATAATATTTATGCATAAATTTATATCATTAAAATATAACAAAACATTTTTTAAAGTATAAATATACATTGTAGTTATTTTTTTTATAAGTTTTAATATTTTTAAAAAATACTGGATGATTTTTTTCATTTTTAACACTATATGGTCTTGTTATGTTGTTAGAGCAAAAAACTAGGGAGAGTTTAACTCAAGACTAGTTCATTAAGTGGAAAAATTTCATAGCTTAAGTATTGTTACATTGCCATATTGATCTAGTTTATATAGGTAGTTCTTTCTGTAGTCTAACTCTTAATAAAAACATAAACTCTTATGCTTTAAGCACGAGAGAGCCTACTCAAAAGATTAGTGATTAGTTTATTAGGTGTGGAAGAAGTTAAAGTTTTTTATTTTACTGAATGAGTTTCAGGTACTAGTTTAACTCATGAGCTCCTTATTTCTTCTTTTACTGTGTTGAAATAATAAATGAATTTTTATATGATGATAGCATAAAATAAAATTATCAATACGTCCAGGGTATATCGTTCACTTCTCTACCCTAGTTTTAAACATTCCAATTTCTCACACTCCATATGATAGGGAAATGTCCATTCAACTCGATGTCCCTTCAAATCTTCAATCCAGTTTCCAAACACAGCTATGTGGTTTGGTTAATTTAACTTATCCATGAACGTTTTTTTTGTTCCTTTGAGATAACTGTTCCGGAAAAAGACTTTCTTGTAGACAGGGGCGGACCCAAGATTAAAGAATAGGGGACCAATAATAACATTTTTTTATTTGTTACTAACAATCTTTCATAACTGAGTAAATTAAAATAATGTTCAGTAAAAAAACAAAAATTAAAATAATTAAATTATGGATACAAATATTTAAATTAATTACATTTTTTACACATACAATACAAATTAACACATAAAAATAGATAAATAAAAATCATTTTATGAGATAAGAACAAATAAAATTATCAAAACATACTTATTAAAATAGTTTTATATAATCATCTAATCACAAATTATTGTCAATAATAAATTTGTTAATTTTTAAAATAATTAACTTAAAAATCATATAAATGATAATTTGTGATTTGATTATATTATAAAATTATGTTATATTATTAATGCATAATCATTAAACTCTTATAATATATTTGTGTGAATCTATATCAATTACGTAATTGAATACTGTATCTTCTATTAATAAAATAATTTATTAAGATATGTTCTACATTTCTACTAATAAAAGAATTAAAAATTTTCAAAAAATTAAATTGAATGAATTTTCTAAATTTATCTTGTAGTTTTAAGATATTAATTTAACAGTCATGGAATGAAGCAAAAACAAATCACAAGACATGTACAATGTTTTAAAAAAAACTTTAAAAGAGAATAAAATTTTATCTAAGACTTAAGAATTAACAAAATATTTTTTAATTATAATCAAAATATCGATATTAATTATGAAATTTAAAAAAAAATTAGGGGCCATAGCCCCTTGACCAACGCATAGGTTCGCCCCTACTAAGTGGAGGCGACCTAGTCTAGATTATTCAAGATGAAGTGTATATTTAATCTTTAGTCAGACAGGGGACTATTTACCATTGTGCGACCCATCTATGATATTCCAAGGTTTGGCCATTTATAACATATCAGTATGTTACATCATATCCCAATGGATACTGGTACGTTATTAGCCACACGTCAATCCTATGCCATACTCGACACTCTAAAAATGATTGGATAGTAAAAGGATCTACTAAACAACTGGACCCCAACTACGACCTGACTCAAAGGGTATACAAACTCGAGTCTCAAGAACAAAACACATGGAGCCTAAGGCTTAGGATCAACCTAGGATCTAACCCAAAGGACACACAACCAATACGAAGTTTAAAATATCATACACAAATTTAATACCCCTATTCTTCCCCTAAACCACAACTTAATAAACCAATTCAAATGATAAGAGTACATGAGTATGGGTCTGGTTCCCCTTCAAATTTTGAGATGGGACAAGTTATAGTTTAAACTATCTCCATCAATAAAAGTATAGGATAAAATATGTTTTTAATCCCCAACTATTTAAGATTTTTGTTTTTAATCCCTCAACTAAATGTTGACTGCTCTTGGTCCCGAACTATTTTTCCATTTGAATTTTTGTCCATGTCTTCAAAGTTTTTCCATTAAACGATAACATAACAGTTTAGTTGTGGCAGTTTGTTTCTTAGCACTATTTTGCCACAGGTAATTGGATTGTCCGGTGAAAATATAATAGCAGCCAATTAATTATTTTCGTGAAAGACAAATGTATCATCTATCAAATGAATCAACAACAACCAAAATTTTCCAACGCACACTACAACAGAAAAAAAGATGATCAAATTGAGAGCTGAGGAGATTTGGAAAATATGAAGCGAGATCCTTTCCTTCTCCCACCTTCGAAACCACTATCATGTCATTTTTGTCTTCGTTGACACTGACATGAGGTTGCTGTGCTCCACTACCTCAGACTCGACAACGTCACCGAAGAGGAGATGATTAAGTCATCGCCTCCGTTACCACACAAAGTGAAATTATGAGATGGTTGTGGTAAAAGTGGAGAAACTCTAGGCGAGGTTGCAGTAAAAGTGGAATTGCGATTGTTTGTTCCACTGCTTTAAGCCTTTCTATATTTTTTGCACGACTCAATTTTCGTTTTTGCTTGTTATAAATCTTGTTACTTATTTTTTTTTTCTTTGTTTGGTTCTTTTCTCTTCCAATAACAAAAAAAAACATTACTTATTTTCTCTTTTACATATTTTCATAATTTTTTCAATGTTTTATGAAAAAAAATCTAGTTACTTTGGTGCGTCCGGCTATGGAGTTGTTGTTTTGGAAGAAGTTTAAACTGCCAGAAAATGGTTCCGCACATTTAAAATATTTCTACCAAATAATTGGTGGCAGCTAAAATCTGCCAGAAAAAAATCGAACAGAAAAATTAAAAATAACGGCACATACTAAAAATCAAACGGAAAAAATAGTTGGAGAACTAAGATGGATCAACATTTAGGTAAAAGATTAAAACCAAAAACCTTAAATAATTGAAAGACTAAAAATATATATTTTATTCAAAATTATAAAATAGTAACGACATGTGAACATTCCTCGTCTTTATACACTCTACTATTACACAATATATGTAAAAACATATCATTATTTAGTGCTAACCCATGATTAAGTACAACATCAATAATTAGTCAGATCTAAACAAACAATGAAAAATCTGATGACAGAAGTAGTTTGCAAATTTTGAAGATGCATTGGGGTTGGAATTCTCATCAGTGCATTGATTATAATAAGTCTTCAAACAAGTTCATGGGTGAGAGACTTGGTTAGACAGTCTTCCTTAAGATTAGGAAAATGAATTGCACTTTTTTCCAATGCCAGCTCTGGATCTTTTCCACTTTGTCCTGTAATTTGCTTTTCTGTGGAACAAAACATGTGGATGATGATCTTCTTCGGGTCAACAAAAAGATATACTTGACTATCTTAATTTCATGAGAAGTCAGAAATGGTCCTGCCCCTAAGAGAAACAAAACCAAAAATGAGAATACACACATGATGGACCAAGGAAAATAAACGCTAGCTTGACCCTTCAAAATCGTGTTTGGTTTAAAACTCATTTTGATCATTTGGTGGAATCGGTTCAAGTGAATGGCATCTTTTGTTGGAGATCCCATGGCTAGCAATATGACAAAAATAATGTATATATAAAGTTATAAACAACTCTCATCTCTCCAATTAGGTTTTGAAGTTGAGTTGTACTCAAACTTAAATTTTAGGATGAAATCATAGTCTATTTTAATAATTGTTGTTGAATTTATTCCACCACTTATTATTGGTCGTTATCATCGGATCACCTACATATGTCTGGTCTTTAACATGAGGGATATGTTAGATATAGCTAAAACTTTATATATAAGTAGGAACGAAAGAGATCTAATTTAGTTGGTAGAGCACAGTATGGATGATATAAATTTGATAATGTATTAAATTACTACAAATAAAAAAAAGTATATATATATATATATATATATATATATATAAAAATAGAAGATAATTTTATCTTTTTAATTAGATTTTGGAGTCGAGTTAGTTTCAAATTTAAATTGAATGTGATAGCTAAATAATTTATTTGTGTGTTATCATTTGATAATTAATCATTAACTAACTAGAATAGTTAATCATAGACTTACTGTTTTAACTTGGTACATTAGGTTTGTGTCGGAAACTGTTGCATGCTATTAGGGTGTTACATAAAATTGTTGTCATTCCATATTTGACATTATAGCGCTAATTAGTAATGGGGTTCACTATCCACTCCATTGTTTAGTGAATATTCGGATTATTTTATATATCACTGGCTCAAAATTTACTTAATTAGTTGTCACATGTGTACTTGGCTGAATTTCAATTTCTTTCTTTAATCATTCTTCCTTAGATGTACTTTGTACATGGCAGTATTGACTTTGTTTCCTCTATTTAGAATTTGATGAGGTACATAACAAGATTCGAGCTATCATTTTGTGAATAATTAATTGTGTTTGAGAATAATGCTTTAGGTTTATACCTCTCTATCTTATCTAGGACGATATTTTTATTTGAAACCTCATACTTGCATTAGAGGGAATTTATGAGACTACTAAGTTAGTTTGAATTTATGCCATGAGACTAGTAAGTAATTAACTATAAACAGAAAATTCAAGAAGTTTAATTATTCAAACTTGTGCACAAGACCTCTAATGTTAAGATTCAAAATTTTCCATGTAGCTCCCCTCCTTTATTTGCAATTTTACTACAACCAAATGGAATTCAGAGTCAGGAAGTACATAAATGTAACAAATACAAAATCCTCATGCCAATCAGTGTTGTTAGCCTATTCAATAACTATTTCCAGACAACAGCACAGAATGTTAACACACTGTATATAAAAGAAAATACATCTCCACGTGCTCATGGAGATTGAAAAGGAAGCATGTAAGAAGCTACCTCAAGTAGTAGTTTCCATCTTCTTCATCAAATAGAGACGTGGGTTATGCGAAGGAACCGGCGACCCTTGTGCCATTTTGCAATGTTTTTATGTTCTCTCCTTTCAATGCATTAACTTCTGCCAGCTAACAATCCCAATATGAAGATGATCAATTAATCTGACATCATGGAATTCATAAACTTGCCTTAATATTATAGTATTAGATTATGGTTTCTTGTTTCCCCGTACTTAATATTTCTGTCCCAGTGTCACACACTATTCCCATCTCCATTAATACATTAAGAGAAATTGCCCATGACTTTTTTTTATTGAGATATGTAAAATTGTGTTGTTGATGTCTTTTTTTACATTTTTCTATAATTTCTACAATAATTTTTTTTCTTTTAATTCTTTAATCAATATTCTAAGGATACTGATTAGCTAGATTCATACATTAAATAACATTAGTGTGTTGAACATTTGATTTGACATCTACAAATAGACCTCCCTTACAAGTTTGTCTTTATCATTGTTGACCAGCCTGAACAAACCAACCTTAATTGCTTTTGCATATATTTTTCCTTTTACCTCTCTACTGGCACTGGCCAAAGACCAAAGAATTCTACGTGATTCAAGCATGAGCAGCAAGGTTCAAAACTGTGTTTTCAGTGAGACTAGCGTGGAGGTTACCTCCATGACTGTTCATAGGGTCAATAAGTACCACAAATCTCTGTTAGAAGATCAGGAAGATGGATCGCCAACTACTAATGGTCTCAACAATGATTCAGCTATAACATATTCTCCTCCTGTATGTGGCAGTGGCAAAGGGTATGCTTATAAGGACACAAACTATCAGCTTGAAGAAGCAGAACCTCTGATTAATTTCAAAGGGTATAGCAATCTCATGCAAGGTGGTGGATCTTTGCTTAGCTTTCAGCAGAACAAGATGGTCCCTAACAACTGTTACTTGAAAGAAAATGGTCAGAAAGAGGTTTGTGTTTGGGAGAATAATTTGCATCAAGGCCATGACCATTGGAATCAAACTAGTCCAAGAAACACTAGAGACTTGCGCCTGATAGAGAATCTCAATTGCTTTCAAACTTCTAGTGGCTATAGCTCCATAGTTAATAATGCAAAAGAGAAGCAACATGGCCAAAGTTCATCAGGGTGGCTCTACTCTGCACCAACTATTCCTAATGATAGTAGCCTCCACAAGTTAGGAGCACAAGAATCAGTTTTGCAGAAGCGCCCTTTTATGGTATTCCTTAGTTATATGCACCAAAAAACCATGTTCCAGGCTAGTCCTTAGAAACCTTTCTGAAGTTTGAATGGCAACTTAAGGTGAACTATGACTTTGTGTTTGTAGGGGGAGAGCATGAAAGCTGCCAAGAAGCAATGCACAACTGAGAGCAAAACGACCAAACATAAGTCAAGCCCATCCAAGGATCCTCAAAGTGTGGCTGCCAAGGTTTGCTTCTATTCTAAGTCAATTTGTGTTAGATATGTGTAAAGTTTTGATTGCAAAGTAAGCAAAATTAAAATAAGAGATTTGATGTTGATAGAATGTTTGTCTCACAGAATCGAAGAGAGAGGATAAGCGAGCGGTTGAAGATACTACAAGAACTGGTGCCTAATGGCTCCAAGGTGGTTCTTGCATTTCATTTGTAGCGACAAGGCAAGGTTTTTGACTTATTAGAACGATGATTTAACTTTGATAATTAAATTTTGCAGGTTGATTTGGTTTCTATGCTGGAGAAAGCAATTAGTTATGTAAAGTTTCTTCAACTGCAAGTGAAGGTGAGGCTTCAAACACTAGTTTTCTTCTTCTGATTTTTTTTAGTAACTATGATATAGGTGCAAATTATGCACCGATTTGACTAATCTCCAACCTTAAACCTGACTAGCTACCATTAGTAGGGTCTCTCCTCCAACCATGATTGTTCATTAATGTGCAAATTAATTTCTATAGTTCTAACTAAATTATGTACTGCTCTGAGTTGAAACTTAGAATGTAACATCTTTGTTCTTATTGTTAATGGTGCAGGTTTTGGCAACAGATGAATTTTGGCCTGTCCAAGGTGGAAAACCTCCTGATATTTCTCAAGTAAAAGAAGTCATCGATGCCATTCTTTCATCACAAAAAGAGAGAAGTTCAAGCTCAAAGTAGACGACTAGAAGATCATGTGTCCAAGGAAATAATGTCAGAATAATTCAAGTACAAAGTTTCAGACCAAGAAAAGCCTTGCTCTGATAGTTGTTAGTTCTGAAGGGCATTTTAGAAATTCAGAATGCACGACCTATATGTAACTTATAAAGTAATATCTAGAAGTGTATGCTGGGGCCTCTACCTTTTCCTAGAATTTTATTAACAAAATATCTCTATATCTCTACATTGTGATTTTCTCTGTATTAGATATTACAATCAAGTGTTCTATAACTAGATCTAAAGTATTTCCTTCTTTATTAACGATTATACATTGTATATTAGCTTACGTTCGGCATGCATACTAGTTGGATTCAACAAGACATCAATCACGTGAATTTGTCTGAATAGCAAAGAAATTATTCTGCTGCTATTGCTGGCAAGAACAAAAGCTATAAAATCATAAACTGTACTTAGACTTTTATCCAAATTTACAATATCAGAATGAGCTGTTACCTAAGAAGTAGCCATGATGGTCCACATATGCAACTTCTTAACTCGCTGTTGAGCATAAAAATTAAGTTGGCAGTTGACAGATAGAATTAATACGAATAAAAATTAAAAATTCTAGGAGCAATAACAAATATATGTTATGTGCAATTTGTTATAATTAATAATGAGTTAAGTTAATGAAGGAATTTGTATTATATATTTGCTAGAGACCATGTTTCATGTCAAAAGGAATAACAAATGTTATCTCTTGTAGACTACTGAAAAAGACAATCGAGGTTGGTCGGCTTTGGGTAAGTTTGATCATTAATTAGTTTCACAACTTTTGGTTTAATTATTGAACCCATAGTTTTCGATTAGATTTCTCCTCGTGACCTCTTCTATTGGTAAATATTTCATTTTGAATATATAAGTAACGTTTTAATAAATTTTAAAAGTTACTAAAATAACTAGAAGCATCCAACCGTCGAATAAATTTTTAACTAATAAAATAAATTAAAAATTAAATGAAATGACACGTGAAACATGACCATAAACCATAATAGTTTATGTTATTGTAGAAATTTTTAAAAGTTAAACAAAAACCAGAAGCCAGGTTCCTTGATCTGATATCAAACACGTGGCATTGAACTTTGGCCTTTCATTTAGGGACCACATATTCATGTTGGCATCTTCTCCATAATTTCAGTCTTGGGGATATAAAATAGATCGAACCTTCAATGCTTTTTAAAGGATCTAGATTTCATCTTCATTTCAGGAAAAGGAAAAATTTTCTATTTTACCACTGTAGAGCTCCCCAAATTAACCCAAACTCATCACATTAAAAAGAGTGTATGAAAGTAATTTCACTTTTTACATTTGTCTTTTGTTTCGGATAGGTTCTTGCATGTTATATCATTAAAATGTAGTTTAATCCTGATATCCAGGGACTAAATTGTATTTTAATGATAACATACCAGAACTGAATTGTATTTTAATGATAACATATAAAAATCTATTTTAAACGAAAGATGAATGTGAAGAAGAAAACTATATTTTTAAAGTTTTTTTTTAATTCATTTGAATTTAGATATTAACTTGAAAGTGTCATACACTTTACTGATCATTCAGTCTATATTCTAATTCAAATATAGATCATTGAGCTTTTTTTCCCTTTCTAATTCAGGAAATGAATATGGGAACCATCCTTAAGCGCACGTGTAATTGTTGATAAGGTTCACATGGATAGGAGTAGGAGTAGTCACATGCTCAATCCCACAACCGGTGGCTATTCATTTTTAATTTATGAACGTTCATGAATTGCTAGTGCTCAGTAATATTCAATTCTTTGATAGATTAATGTTGTTTTATGAACTATAACTTAGGTGCTAATACTACAAAGGTGTGATTCTTTCTTATTAAAATTAGAGTTTTGCCATAACAACTAAGTGCATGTTTGTTTTTTCGTTAAAATCTTATTTGCATGAATTTCAATACATCTAAACGAAAAAAAAAAACACTAGAAGTGCTATGAGAAAATTGAGTTTTGGGATCTCAACGATATCTCAAACATGCTCTAATAATGTTGACTTTTATAGTGTGATTAAAAAATAATGACAAAAAAACACTTAAATTACCGTGCCTAATTTTTGTTGTTAAATTACGGCAGTAAAAGGGGATTCAAATGTGAAATTGCTCAACAACAACATGAAATTAAAAATACAAATCCTCACGATAGAGAGAAGAGGAAGAATGCATAAATTTGATTATTGACAATAAAAGGGGATTCAAATGTCCAACTTTGGAGTACCAAGTAGGTTCAATTCTTCTCATTTCCACAATACTCAAGTAACCAAAATTAGCGAAGGATTTGTTGCGCGTTCGACAAGTACACCGATCGTTATAAGTAATAAAGTGATAAAAAGAGTATCATCTCCACGATGATTGATTATCACAACTATTCCCTTTAAATTGGATCAACAATTGTTTAAGAAATTGGTTTTGTATTATGAATTAAGAACAATTAAAATTAAAATCTAAGAATTAACAATGCTATAAACACAAAATGCTATTTGGATTTAAGAAATTGATGAGAAAGAATTGTAGTTCGAGCGCATTTACCTTTTGATCCCTACCTTCTTTACTTGAATTGATTACTATATTCAATTATTCCAGTTATTCAGAAAATATATCTTAACATAATAGTAGCTAAACCCTAATTCCTTAGCGAATGTAACCCTTTAACCCAAGCAAAAATTTTAATTCCTTAGTAATCTTCCTCATATTAAACATTAAGATGATATATCAATTTATCTGCAACCATACATCCATATTCCTAGGTAATGTACCAATTGTTATTTTAACACAGTCAGAAATTAAAGTCCCAATATTCCTATTGTGAACCCTAACCCTAATAACTTCATTAGAGTGATCAATTCTAACAAAGATATACTTCATTCAACACAAGATAAAATAAAATAACTTTAGCATAAAAGAATCATAGCATCAATCAATTACAAAGGAGTTCACATAAGATTCATGGCCCTAACCACAATAAAGAAATTAGTCAAGCCTATGCATGCTTGGCTTCAAGAGCATAAACACAATGTATCTAGATAAAGGAAGAACAGAATAAGAAGAAGAAGCAAAAACCCCTTAATCTTGACTTCTCTCCCTTGACCTAGCTTTCTTCAATCTCCCAATGCTCTTCCCTTGATTTCTTCAATGTATCTCTGTTCTTGTGTGTTGGAACCTCTACTTCAGTCTTCTAAGCCTCTATTTATATCTAGGTCACCAAATCTATCCAAAATCTCTTAAACTCGTGCAATAAAAAGTTGTATATTGAAGTCACGTGTCGTTGACGCGAATGGCATGGGCCTGGCGCTAGTGGCGTGGACTGCAACGTGTTATGGCACGATCAGCACGAGATCTCACGCGAGTCGCATGAGATGGCAGTGAATTTTCTCTTCTTTTAAGTCTCTGGCGCGACTGGTGCCACATCTCACGCAAGTGGCATGAGATGGTAGTGGAAATTGCACTATTTTCCCATATGTGGTGCGAATAATGGCGCGACTGGCGTCAGTTGGCCGTGAATATTGTTCTATTCCAGGTCTTTGACACGAATAGCGCCAGCCTTGGTGCGACTGGCGCCAGATGCCAAAAACTCATGACTTTTTTATCTTGTTTTCTTTTCTTCTCTCTTTGGTTTCTAATATAAAAAATACATGGAATAAGTAATAAAAATAAAAATAATGAAACTTCCACCTATTCTAGCATTTATTGATACTTTATGATTGATTTTTTGATTCTTTTAGCTTAAAAACTACTATATGCTAACATCATATCAGGATTCTTGCTAGAGTGGAGAAAGAAAGAGGTTGTTGGATTTGTGAGGTGTGGTCTGGTGTTTGACTTTAAGAAACCATGATGCAAGAATCACGCAAAAGTAAAAGAACTCAGAAACGAAGTGACAGTGGAAGAAAAGATGATGGCCTAGATCTAGAGCTCAAATGAACTCTGATACCATATTGTAAAACTCAATGCAAAGAGTTTCACGAAACTAATCACCGAAAAAGAAAACTGAGAACTAAGAAAAAAAAAATGGAAAAAAAAAAGTATTATTTTAAATAGACTTGTTCATACTTCATACTTCATGGTTCGGTTCAACACAGAAAATTGAACTGAAAAACGGTTCCTCACAGTCTCGAATTGAATTGAACTGAAAAACAGTCATCTGAATGAACTGAGTTGAACTATTTCTTTGGTTCAGTGCACTGTTGAAAATAATTCAATCTTTGAATTTCTGATTCATTTTGATTCTCGATCTAATGTATCTCTTGAACAATTATTCAATTCAGTATAGAAATCGAACCAAATTAGAAAATGGCTGTCCTGGAAAGCAAGTTCTTTGATTTAAGGAAACGCTGAAAGTAATTTAATTTTGTAACTCTCAGTATCAGTTTGTTTCATAATTCAGTTTGGTTCGCTCGTTATTTTTTTAACCATCCTAATTATAAAACATTTTTGATATCAAATAAAGGTGTGGGACAGACACGCTGATGTTAGTCTAGGAGGTCAACAAATGTTGATTCAGTTAGTAAAAAATAAATTTACCTTAAAGGAATGTACATTCGATTTTAATTATTAATAAATAGTTTGTAAATATCTTTTTAAGCTTTGAAGTCTATCACTATTCTAATAATCCGAACAACAAAAAATGAGTGACGTTAGCCTTGGAGAGAGATAGCCATCACGCGCACTTGTAAGTGTTAACAAACTTTCCCAACATCAACATCTTTCATACTACTTTCCAAATGTCAACGTCTTGTATACATGAAATGTTTCATGTGTTTGAATTTATCACCTTTCAGAAGTGGGACAATTTTTGTTTTTTCATTGGGTAGGATAGTAGGGTAACAAAGGGTGGTCATAAGCCCAAAGTGAAAAGCGTACAACACAACAACGGTGGACAATTGTTTCTTGCACCCAATGAATTACTTCCTACAGTTTTCTTTTACATTTTGGATAGACTAATAAAAAATGTATAAAGGCTAATCCGAAATATAGAATTACAGTCTTAAAGTTGATTACCCTTTTCGAAATGTAAAAGGTGTCACCAAATTTGAAATGTAATTTTACATTGTGAATTAGCCTTTTAGAATGTAAAAAAGGACAAAAGATGGACATCAACAAGTGTTCACACAAACATTGCAATCTAGCTAGGTTTGCCCCAATGCCTGTTTGCTTAAGTATGTTGAATTTTACGGGTGTGAATGGATCAATTTGGATTGGGTTTTGTCAAACTCATGATCCGATCTAATCGAATTTTAACGGGTTGGTTTGAGTCAATTTTTTAAGAGTACATTGAGTTGAACCAACAGGTCAAAATATTTAATTTTGTTTGTTCTTTTTTAAAATTGCAATATTTTTTATAAGCTAAAATATTTATTAAATGAATCAGATACAAACTATTTCTTGTTAGATTTTATTAAAAAAATTATGTTGTCACACCCCACTAACTCCTATCTATCTATATATCCATGGGGGATGAGAAATTAAGCATATCATATTCGAGATAAGGAGTTTCAATAAACATAATGAAGATGAATTTCAAACACTTTTTTCTACCAAAATCAATGGGACATTACGAGATCTACTCTTTGTAAATAGATTCAAAATATTTTTAGAATCCCATCAGAAGTGGTTTAATCAATAAAATTATTGTCGTTTTGATCTTAAAGATTAAGAATGTGTTAATACTTACTCAATTCATGTTGATAAGTCTATATAATTAATGATCAATAATATTTGACTTTTTAAAATTTTAAAATATATTATATATAACATATATTAATAATAAAAATAATTTAATATAAATTAACTAGTCAACGAATTGGGTTAATGTGTTAACTAATTTAAATATTAAAACTTATAACCCAATCCAAAACTTAATAGATTTGATTGATTCGGTTTGAGTTTGATTCAAATATAAAAATTATTTAATCCAAACTATTTAAATTAGTTTAAATTAATTTGAATTCACATATGACCCAAATCCACTTACACCCTAATTGAATCTTGACTTCTCAATGTTCAACAGCTTCGTGATTCAGTGGTTCTGCGAACCAAACCTTCATTATCATCCTTAATTTAGAACTTGGAACTACAAAATGAGTTATTGTCACTCATGTGTCGTTGCATGATTTACTATAGTTTGTGTACTTGTCTCTATTTCAAACTGGGCTTTGCTATTTTCATTGAATTTATTCAATAATGTTTGTAGATATTATTTGGTTCATTAAACGCAGTTAATTATATGGGGGCATACGTGTCATTTGCTGAATATATTTAAGCATATCACGACTTCAAAGATATGGAATTAGGCAAAGAGAGGAAAGAGACAGCTTCCGTTGGACCATTGTACGGTTTGTTGGCTGATTTTCATGATGAAATTGTTATTTCCAATATATATGATTTTTGATCCGAATTAATGTAGATATTTTCAATTTTCACTTTTTGAATGGCAAGGGAAAATGTAGAGTTTCAATAATAAGAATTTTTTTAGGGTGATTGTGAGTTTTTGGTTTTTGGATTTTAAATATAAATTTTAAAACAAAATATGTTTAATAAAAATAAAATTGAAATGATTTTAAAATATTGTTACACTTATTTTCAAAACTAAGGAAAAATATTTTGTAAATTTGATTTTTAGTTTAAAAAATACAATTTTTATATTTGACAATGATATTTTTTGTTGTTATTACCGCTACTATCATTACTACCAAAATCACATTCGTCATTTCCACAATCACCATCTTATCACCGTCATAACTAGCTCTCACTACCACTACCATCATTAGTGTCATCGCTACCACCAATGTGGTTGCAACCACCACCAACACCTTTGTCATTGTTACCATCATTACCACTAACATCATCATCGCTATCAACATTACTACTACCACCACCACCATCACCATCAATCCCACTACTATCGTTATTGTCGCTACCACCAGCACTACAATGTCACCACCACCACAACCACCACCAACATTACTACAACCACCACTACCACTTGTTGTCACCACCAATACCACTATCATCACCACCCATCACTAACATTGTAACCACGACCCACTAATATCACCTTTGTCACCGTCAATTTCGTCACCGCGACCACCACCACTAATGTCACTACCAGTATTATCTCTGTCACCATCAACGTTGTCACCATTGGCTGTCACTACCAACATCACTACCATCACTATCTACATCGCCACCACCAACAATGTCACTTTCATCGTCGTCGCCACTACCAATGCCACTGCGACATCCACTGATATCTTTATCATCACCACATTTATTGATATCACCACCACCATCATTGTTATCACCACATACAAAAATACTCTTAAAATAATTTAAATGCAATATGAAACTTTTAAAATAAGTTTATTTAAAATTAATCATATTTTTAAAACTAGTTTAAAAAAGTAAAATTAAAACTAAAGATTAGTTGTTATTTTTATAAATTTTGAAACTTAAAATTAAAAATCACACCAGATAAACCCTGAGCAAATAACTAACAAGGTAAATTAACTATAGTTGACGGAAACACCAGGATAACAGGCTAATAATTAAGTAACTTAATTACAAAAATTTATGAGGACCAGGCAGCTTTAAAATGACAGGTGTATTCTTCAAATTTTGGAAAAGTTACATGTTACATTAGCAACTTTTAGAAAAGCAAATAAGACAATCAATATACGAAGTTTTTGGTGGACTACAAAAAGTTGTTTATCTAACATGAATTAGTCTTATCAAGCTAATTATAATTTGTTTGTTACGTCAAAATTGGAACTTGTCGGGTGGTACTTTGACCCAAAGGGAAGGTGAATGATATCAGAACTCAACGATGATCAATTCTTTTCCAATCTACATGCCATATTTTTCAGAGACATAACTCCTTGTATGATGTAATGCTGGTTGAGAAATATATTTCGAAATTAAAAGATTTGTCATTTTCATAATAGGGTAAACATCAACTTTCTTTTACGTATAAAACTAGGAAAATATGTAATATACAAAATGATTTTTTGTTGTGGTTAAGTTTAAACAAATGGATCCTAATTGGTTGAGGTAGGAAAATCAGTGTTTACAATTTTTTTTAAGTGTGTTTACAATATATTTATTCATTATAATCTTGTTTATTTATTTTCTTTATCCCATTATAATATTAATGATGGACAATAAAATTTATAAATAAATTAATAATAACATAAAATTAATTTTATAAAATTATTATTTTATTTTATTTATTTATTATTTTTTTTCTTGATTTATATAAAAAACCTAAAATCACAGTTATTTTAAACCGAAGAAAGTATTAATAATTAATTGTATTAAGTTTTCTTGTCTCCCAATTTTTATTTATGTGAATAAAAAAATATTAATTTTTTTTAATAATTCATAAACTCTACCGTTAAACTGAGACATACCTCTAGACTCTTGTCTCCCAGTTTAACATCCTATAAATCGGTTATTATTATATATATATATATATATATATATATATATATATATATTTCATTTTGCCATCTCATTTATACATATTGGTAGTATTCAATCAGTTTGGTCTGATTCGGCCCAAAAACATTCAATCCGACCAAAACGGATCACCGTTATTAGTGAACCGTAATCGACTATGAGTACCTCGAGTTATTCGGTTTGGGGTTTGACTGATGATGGGTATAACATATGGTTTGTGTCTCCTTCCTAGCAGTGATGGAGTCAGAAATTTTATTGAGAGAGGACGAACATAAAAAAAATATAATAAATAAAAGTATTTCGAAGACAATACAAATCTAATATACAAAAAGAGATAAACCGCAAATCACATACAGACAAATTACAAACAGAGTGGGTTGATGAATAAGCTGACAAAGTCTAATAAGTCTTACTAAAATAATTCACACTTTAAAATCAAACTCAAAGCAATAATAAGGAGATAAGAGATAAAGAAGACACAATCAGTTTTAGCCTAAAAAATCCAATTAAATAAAAAATACGACGTCCAAATTGGATAATCAATCCAAAGGACAACTCCACTATAATAATAAATAAGTACCTTTCAATCCTGAAGGAGAGTTAAGAATCAGACTTGTCAAACGTTTCTATATGATCTCATAACAATTCTCTCAATGATGCAAACATAAACTCTCTAAAGCTCTAATATTATTTGGAATGAAATGCATATTATAAAAATAAAAATATGTTTCTATTCTATTTATACTAATTTAAGCATATGATTTTAACCAATTTTTGAATGCAATCCTAAAAATATTCTATCATATTATACAATGCAATCTTAAAGATATTTTATATTATGCAATACAATCTTAAAAATATTTTATCCTATTTTTGAATACAATATTAAAAAATATTTTATTTTATGTTTAAATGCAATCTTAAAAAATATTTTATCTTATTATGTAATATAATCTTAAATATTTTTAT
>CM023951.1:29028368-29125906 GCA_013407115.1 Glycine latifolia
ACTAATTTAAGCATATGATTTTAACCAATTTTTGAATGCAATCCTAAAAAATATTCTATCATATTATACAATGCAATCTTAAAGATATTTTATATTATGCAATACAATCTTAAAAATATTTTATCCTATTTTTGAATACAATATTAAAAAATATTTTATTTTATGTTTAAATGCAATCTTAAAAAATATTTTATCTTATTATGTAATATAATCTTAAATATTTTTATTATATTATGTAATGCAATATCAAAATATTCTATCTTATTTTTTAATGTAATGTTAAAAAATATTATATCTTTATTAGGTAATACAAACTTTTTTTAATTATTAAATATTTTTTTAATTTTTAATTTTTAATATATATATATATATATATATATATATATATATATATAATAAAATTTATATTAATAAAAGTTTAGGGGGCGGTGTCACCCTAGCCGCTCCCCTGTCTCCCCCACTGCTTCCTAGGTAGATTAAAAGTTTGATTTTTCGGGGAAGAAAGTAGACACAAACATGCCGAGAAAACGTTGAATCGTTGACGATGGTGGAGGATGAAGTATTACGCCTGGACGAAGCTCTCAATCCTATATCGTTGTTGCTCCAATGACCTTTTTGTCTATCATGCCATTTACGATTAAGGAAGAGAAGGAGAAGCTAATGTTCTACAATGAAAGAAAAATGCAACTTAGGAGTTAGATTGGAAAAGAATAAAGGACGTTGGAGTTGAAGTGCTGCACTTTCCCAATTTATTTTTTTATCTTTTTTCACCCGACAACCCAACCCTCCCGTCCGAGGTACTTATTTTCAGTTAGGTTTTCTCGGTTCTCCGTTGGGTAATAAATTTGTACTCACCCCTATATGGCACTATAAGGGATGAGGAAGCAATTTGTGAGTTGAGAGCCACGTGTGGCTATGTTCCTTCCAATCATTGATGATATGAAGATACTGTCATACATCCTTGGCATCGTATTTCAGACAATACGGATTTAGCTTAATTATTTAGAATGTCATTTTTACCACCTATGATGGCTACCCATGTATGATATATCTGTTTAGCCACTGGATAAGATGAAGAAAAAAAACTATAATATCTGAAATGACCATTAATTAGTTAGAATTTGCGAGTGAAAATACTTATATATATACTTTTGTCAGAGAAATGCTCTGCGTTTAACGTTGTCTTAATAATTTTATTTTATAGAATAGTAGTAATTATTATTGTTCTCTTAATTATGTGCCCAAGGCAAAAACAAAAAAGAAAAAGTTACAATATGCTGAAATAGTCACGTATGTGATTCATTGATACGTTTGAATTTGTAATAAAAACCTTTTCAAGGATGTGCCGGGGGAAAAGGTGACGAATTAAAACAAATGGAAAGAGGGGGATAAAAGTGTCAATATGTGTAACAAATATTTTACTTTTCAATGTTCGACTAATGTGGGTTAATTACAAAAATGGTCAGAATATGCATAATTTAACTTTAAATACATTGTAATTAAGCTTTAAAAAAATTTAAATACATTGTTTTGTCCATCTTACCCTTTTACTCTTTTTTTTTCAGTTTCATTAAACGTATTACTATTATTGTAATAGTATGCTACCCATAAAATTCATTTATTGCAAGTCAATATATTTTTAGATGATTCTTCAACCTAAAATTTATTTTATATTTATAATCAATTTTCTAACATAAAATCAAACAGATAAATATATAATATTCTACCATAACATGAAATTCTTTGAAAGATTTATTTTATATTTATAGTCAATTTATTTTATATTTATAATCAATTTTCTTTCATAACATGGAATTCTTTGAAAGATTGGAGTACTTAGTCTTTTCACTTCAGCAGATAAACCCACACTTTGCGGGAATGATCATCAATGAAAGAAACAAAATATTAAACTTCTCCAAGTGATCTTTCCGACATGGAGCAAACATTAGTATGGAAGAGGTCAAGAATACACCTGCGTCGCCTGGGTTGATCCGGTCTCACAAACGAAACTCGGTGCTACTTTCCAGCTAGGCAGTGCATGTAACTCTCCAGCACTTGGCCCTTCAACCCAGTCAGTAATTCTTTCTTCTCCAAAATCTGAAGTCCTTTCTCACCCATGTGACCGAGGCGCTTGTGTCATAGCTCCAAGCTCTGTTCATCCCGGATGACATTGGTTTCTCCACCAATCATCCTTCCTTGCATCACATACAAGGAGCCTTCGTTCTTACCTCGGGCCACGACCAAGTTTCCCTTGACCAACTTCCATTTACTCTCTCCGAAGTAGTTCACTAACCCGACATCATCTAGTGTTCCAACCGAGATTAGGTTCAGTCGCATGTCAGGTACATGCCTTACGTCATTCAGTGTGAGTCGGCACCTTGTATCTGTGGTCAGGGTTACATCACCGACACCAAAAATCTTGCTGGTCACCTGATTTCCCATCTTTACGACACCAAAATCTCCCCTTCTGTAAGCAGAGAAGAATCCTTCAAGTGGGGTGACGTGGAACGAGGCACTAGAGTCAACAATCCAAGTGCAGTCATCATATGCTATATTCAGCATTTCTTCACCAAGAAGGAATATCTCGGCACTCGAGTTGGCAACCATCGCCGTGGTGCTCTTATCATTCCTCTTCTTGGGAATGATCTGGTCTGACTTCACAAAATCAGTCTGTTCATCTTTTTGCAGGATTCGCATTCAGACTTCCTATGTCTGGGCTTTCCACAGTAGAAGCACTTCAGTTCATACTTTGTCCTTGATCGTCCTCTAAACTGGTCATACGCATTTCGACCCCGGCTCTTGCTACAACCCCGGGAGTCAGTCTTACTTCTGTTCTCAGCAACGTTGGCCTCAGACGTGCTGGTTACACCTCGTTCTCTTCTCCTAGTTTCTTCATTCAGGAGGATGTCAGTAACGACATCCATCGTCAATCTTCCTTCTGGAGCCGAGTTACTCAATGTCATTACCAGAGTGTCCCAGCTCTCTGGCAGCGAACTCAACAGCAAAAAAGTCTGCATCTCATCATCAACTTTCATGTTGGCTTTGGAGAGTTGATTCACTATACCTTTGTAGGTATTGAGGTGTTCAATCATGCTCATGTCATCCTTGTATTCTAACTTCACAAGTCAGCGAACCAGGTGTGCTTTGTTCCTAGGAGTCTTCTTCTGAATCATGGACTCTAGCTTGTTTCACAATTTTTATGCGTTTGTGAACTCGAACAAGTGCTCAAAGAGACTTTTATAAATATATTTCCTGATCATGGCAACCGCCTTATGACCCAGGATCTCTCATTCCTTATCGATCTTGCCTACCGGTCTCTCATCAAGGACAATGGGCTCATACAGATCTTTGTAGTAAAGATGATCTTCCATCATCGGTCTCCAATAGGTGAAGTTGTCAGCAGTCAGCTTGAACATATCACCGTCACGGGTCACTCCACTGGTCTCCATCTCGTCTCCTTCAGAACCTTCGAATCTGTTAGTACCTTGTACTGCCGCAACACTTGCGGGACTCGCTGCCAGGCCTCGTCGGGAAGACTTTCGATACAGGTCACCAAATCGAACCGTCAGCTCTGATAGCATTGTTGGGTAACATAATCATTTTGTTACCACTCTGTTGGATAAATTGTACCCTCAAATAGATTTTGTTGGGTTATCGTCCAACCCTCAAATCAACTTGCGGAAGCGGAAATAAAAAAATGCAGGAGAATAAAGATAGAGAAGATCGCACAATCAATTTGTTTAACATGGGAAAACCTCCTTCAGTCATGGAGTAAAAACCCACGGGACACTGCTCCAGAATCAAACATCAACTATATGAATAATGGGTTACTGTCAAACATCCCTAGTCTTTCACTAGAGATACATCAAACTTCACCAAGTATGGTGGTAATCAAACTTCTCTAAAGATGACTCTCTCTAGAGGTATTCTCACGGGAAAATATCTTTCAGATTTCTCTCTCGACTGAGAATCACCCAATACTCATACATTAAAGACTTATATAGTGAAAGGGAGGTGGAACTTCATTGAGCCACTCAAAGGTTGACTCCTTGAGCCTTGCACCGCTCAGGAGAGGTGACTCTTTGAGGCTTGTAGAGTTTCAACATATTGAGACTTGCGCCAAGCATTTAAGGCAGAACTCCCAACAACAAGCACGTACATAATGTAGAATTGACTCGTGTGGTTCAGACATGAATTGACTAACATAATTGTCGGTTCAATTGCATGATTAAGGGGGGCACGTTTTTAAAAGTGTGGCCACATTTATACGCAACAATTAATGGATAATCATTCCATTTATGGATGCAAATGCAATTGATTGAGTATTTTTAGTTTAATATTTTTCTATTATTCTTAGCTTATTTGACTTCTCTTGGAATTTTATTTTCTCATTCTAATTTAGTTTTTGCCTTAGGCAAACAAGTGGGCTTAATTGATAATTGTTGCTTATTTTCAGAGTTTTTGCTTACTTGATCTATCTTCCTTGCGCAGGACCTAGAGAGCTCTATAGAACTCCAAATGATGCATATGAGTAGTCCCTGGAAAGATAAGGAATATATCTACAATTTTGTCAGATATAAGCCGAGGCCAATTCTGTCATTTTGAGGATCATTTTAGGCTTGGAAGTCACAACCACTGCACTTAAATTTTTTGCTGCGAAATTGGTGTAATTAGTAATTAGTTAGATTAGTGTGGCTTCATTATGGCTCATCATTTCCTACTGACTCAGTCACTATATTTTAGTGATTTTATTTATTTGGATGAACACACTTCATTTTAGCAGAAACACATTTTATAGTGACTTTTAGAATTTTTTAGAATTAAAACATTTTCTCTTATTTTCTCCTATCTGTTCTTCATTGTTCTTCATTTTCATTTCTGTTCTTCCATTTTCTTGCACTAATTTCATGGGGCTTTCATTGATGATGATCATGGAAGGCTAAATAATCAATCAATTCAAGGATCCAAGCCCAAGCAAGGAGAATTTGAGTTCTGGTTTGGTATTTCAAATTTTGTGTGAATGTTCACTTTCTTCTTCAATCCTCTATTCAATTTTCATGATTATGAATGTGTTTAGGATTGAAAATGGATTAGGTTATGGATTCATTTCCTAATTTCGAATTTTAATCACAGATTATTTGGATGATATTTCAATTAGGTTTGTGGTTTCAATTAATTTAGGGGTTAATTCGATTGAACTACTTCTAATGAAATTGAATGAACTTTCACAACAAAATCATTATCTGAGAACTATGATAATTCGTATTGCTTGGTTTGGTGAATTGAATTTATGCTTTTTAATCTGTTTTAGAATACCTTTTATCAAGTCTGTTAGTTTCTATTTTGCTACGTTTTTCTGCAATTTTTATTCACGCATACAGACTGTTCGATAAAAATCTCTCTATTATTTACTAGTGAATTGAAGTTGGAACCATATTAATTGTGTCTTTGAGTCGACCTAGGTTAATCATGTGCTACAAAATTAGCGTAGTTTAATTGTTTTGAAGCGATACGACATCGGTTATTATCTTGACGGTGGACACTGATCGAGGAGCAAAATTTTGAACATGCCACTTGGCACATAATAGTTGGCTTGCATGGATAATAACTTTACAATTTTTCTTTTTGCCTTTAAAAGCTTGGAAATGGAAAGTGGAGACTATGATTGCCACTACAGAATCTCAAGTGATTTAGTAAATGATATTCAGATCAAAATTCATTTTTTAGTGGAGTGATATCACACTTCAATAAGCTCAAAGTCAATTGCATCGCATCTTGTCCAAATTTATCTCATAATAGTATTGTGACTTGTGAGATGTTTTAATCTATTTTCATACTCTATAAGAGTATTATAACTAGATGTTTCTAGAAATTATTTATTTTTTAATTTTTATTATAAGTTGTATGACTTATTTTTTTAAGAGAGAAGATTTTGAGGAGGAATAATATTCTAGTCCAAGATAAGAAAAACTTTTAAACTCAAACAGTATTTATAAAGAAAACTTAAAATTTAAGTCACTCCGAAAAGTCGAGTGTAACTCAACTAACGACCTGCACCATTTAATAGTTGATGTAACGCCTTGTTTTACTATCTTGTATTTTATTGATTTTGAATGAAAATTTCTTCTCCACTTGTTTTAAAATTATCTTAGTTATAAATTTCACAGAAAATTCTTTTCTTCTTGCTTAAAATAATTCATGGGAAAGGTATTAACCATCAATATTGTAAACGTGTTCGTTCGAAGTTCAAAATAATAAAATACAGTCCAGAATACAATCCAACATAATATACAGACTGATCTAAAGTCTAGTACAAATTACACATCATAAGGACAATTACAAAAGATAAGTCATCAAAGTATCTTCATCATCTCTTCTTCTCAACCATCTGCTGCTATGCTTTACTGTTCCCCTGCTCGCCCAAATAAATTGAGGTCATCGCAGGTGTCAATCACAGACACAAAGCATAGGGTAAGTTTATGATAAACATAGTTTAAATAAAAGAATACATCCATAACTGACCATAATAACATTCATAAGACAAGATGCATGATTCTTTGTTTTAAATGATACATGTTTCTCTCAAATTCTCATCACATGGTACCATAGTCAAGATAGCTTACTCTCTCTCGGAATTGGATCGAACAGTCAGGGTAGGTCAGTGTTGCAAAAGGACTCACACCCACACTACATGTGATCATCATGGGTAGGTGATCTCCCCACTGCCACTACCCCCCCAGCTTAGACACCTTTTGTTTAAACGCTCGTCTCAATTCTAGCTATCTGACATACCTCCTCTTGAGGTAAATAACACGGACTAGCCCCCGCCAGGCACATGCATGAATGATTCTCTTTTTATCCCATATTTACTCTTCAATATTACTTTTCACTTTATATCTCATATGCTTCAATTTTCAACATGAAACTAACACAAAGTTCAATATATTCGAAGACTCATGGAACATTCTTATTAAACAACATATAAAACTTCTTCCAACAATTACATAAAACTTTATAAAAGCACTCAAGCATACAACCATATTTCAACTTCATAAATTTCTCAAAGACAAGTCAAAATACACCAAACTCAAGCACTTGTTCAAACAAACAATTCTTAAACTATCTTTATCATAAACTTCATAAGAATTCAGGAAATCCATAAATATTCATAACTCACTCAACAACACAAGTATTCCAAATATTTATTTAAACAAAACAATACTTAAACCATCTTTGTCTCTTTAAAACATTTTATCAAACACATGGTGTGCTTTCATAGAAACACTCAACAACACAAAAAATAATACATAACTTTTCTAAAGCACTCAACCATGCAAATATAATCCAAATCCAACAACTTCTTGTATATAAGTCATACTTCACAAAGATTCAAACACAAAATATCACTTAAACAAAGTAACACTTAAACTATATTTAGCATAAACTCTCCTATACATACCTTGTTCTTTCTTCTTAAAAGCTTGACTAACCTCCTTCTAAATGCTCCTAATTCCCACGTGAAGTATCAAGATGGTGGGTTATGTTTTGCTTTGATTCTTGAAAAGGAAAGGTGAAAAGGATGTAGGTTTGGAAAATGAAAAGATGAAAGGAATATGAAGTGGTTTTGCACGTTAAATTCACTTAGAAAGGCTTGGTATTTTCGGTCCCCTTCCCCCTTTATATAGGGTTGGCCAAATGATTTAAAATGCCTTTCTACCAAAAAATCTCCTAGATCATTATGACCTTGCTTTTCAAGTGGCTACATCTTAAAGGCTATTGATTTTTCCTCCATCCAAGTGTCCATTTTCTTGATTGTTCTCAACATTTCTTCATTCTTCTTGATATTACACGTGCCATAGCTTGTCTTGGAGAGAACTCCTCACCAATTTCCTCTTCTTCACGTGGAGTAGCCAAGTTTTAAGGAAATTTTGTGCTTTTCTTTATTCTTGAATTTTCCCCAAAACCCATTTTAGTAAAATATTGATTCTGGATTCGTTAACCGTTGGATCTTCTTAAAATTTTAAAGGTATACTCCTATATCACATATGTAACTTTTAACCATTGGGATTTTTGAAATAATGTCTATAACTGTCCACGTGTTCAAAGGAGACAAGATAAGATTTTTGTTTTTTTTTAAGAAAAGTCTTCTTAAACTAAATCTACACCATACAAGTGTCTTGACACTTGTCCAATTTATGAAGCCTTCTCTTAATCTCCTTTCAAATGTCCCTTTGAGTTGGCAAAATCATGAAGCTTCACCATTATTTTCCAAGTTTTACTTAAATGCTAGAGGAAGAATCTTTATTGTGTGTCTCACAAGTGTCCTAACACTTGTATTCATCACATGGCTTACTTTTATAAGTGATTTTCATGAATATTCTCTTCCTTTATACATGGTTCTTTACGTGCTATTCACACCTAAGGATGGAAACATAAGTTTTTCTTTCTTTTATACCATTGGATGCTTAAGAAAAACCTAATTTCACTTATGATTTTCTGTCACAACTTATTTTGATAATCTGCTATCTAATAGTATTCTGTATTTCCATCTCTGTATTTCCATTAGGTTCTCACAGGATCCCTAAGAATATCTGATCATTTCTGGCCTGAAGGCATTATGGTAAATTCATCCTTCATCCTAGGGCATAATTGTCATTTCCATCATAGAAATACCTATTCAAGATATCTAAGAGTATTCTTGTCATTTTCAAAATATCCAAGGGCATTTATATAAGTTTTCACCTTAAAATATCTTTCTAAAATATCTAGGGGCACTTTTGTAATTCTTAAAAATATCCAAGGGCATTATCGTCCTTTTATCCTTAAGGTCATTTTTTGTCATTTCAAATTTACGGTAAGGGCAATATGGTCATTTTTTCCCAAACATTTCCGTAATGTCTCTAATTGATAATCAAATCTTTCCTAATTTAAGACTTTCAATTGAACAATAGTTATGAAAATTTTGGGGTGTTACAGTTGATGTGTTTAATAATAATGTATTGGATATATGTCAATCAAGTTTCACTTTTATACACACCAAATGAATCCTAACTAACATCCTTAAAAGACCTAATTATTTTTTATTCATATGATTATAAATGCCATATCAAAGTAGAATTAAAAATGAACTAAACTAACTTACTAAAAAAATTACGAGTCTATTAATTATTAGCCTTAAAAATGAATAAGATTTACAATATTATAATATAAATATTATCTTATTTTTTACTCATCATTTTTTTTGTAATCTATAAGTTTAAATACAAAAAAATCTCTTCTTTATATAATTGTTGTTAACGATTTCTTTCCTTTATAATGTAAAATAAAATATTTCTATTATTAATATTTTTATTATAATTATATATTTATATATGTGTGTGCTTTAAATTTATATACGAATGCAAATATAATATTTTTTTTAAAGAAATTACTTATATTTAATCATAGAGAATAAGAGAGTGAATACAAAAAAGTACTAAAATAAAAAAACTTGTAGACAAGCATAAGGTCTAGTTTTCCTAATCAATGAAAGATAATATTTTCTTAAAACACATTTATATAAATTAAAATTATATAAGACATGTATAAATATAAATTTATTTGTGAATATGTCAATATTTATAATTTTTTAATATTTTACATATATATATATATATATATATATATATTAACATATAGATATATAATTTTAAAAAATAACTGAGAAATACATTAAAAATGTAATAATGTAAAAAAAAATAGACTGTAAATTCCACTTGTGCAGGGCACAAATTATTGCATTATATAAATGAAAATGAGAGGAATAAATATTCACTATTATAACTTATTGTAAATAATTAAAATTAAAACACATATTATGTGAGTTTTTTTTTAATAACATATTTTTTAAAGTTCTGACATAACATTAAAGATTGACCTTACAATTATTATATTAAATTAAATTTTATATTTTATAATTACTTTATTCTAAAGTGTATTTATTTTCTTCATGTTTTGATTATATTTTTATTTTAAATTATATAAATATGTATATTATAATTATTAATTATAGAAAAACTATTCATTTAATTTATCCCTTTTGGTAGTTTTCATTACACAAATTTTATATTTTATTATTTTGTCAATTTGTAATATTAAGGAAAAAAAAGATTAAAGAAATGCTTGTGCAGGGAATAAATAAATGATTAATAAGTATAAAACTAAAAGGTAAAATTTATGCAACTAAAGAAACTAAAATAATAACTTTTCCTTAATTATATACGAGAGTTTGTATAAGTAAGGAAACCATACAAATTTTGATATCAAATATAAAAAAAATCATATATTTCTAGTACAAAATTGTTTACATTACTAATTAATTAGTTTAGAATTATCTTAAATACAAAATTTAAAATAATTATTATAAATAAAGTTTAAAATGATAGCATACAAAGCATGTAATTAAATAATAGTATTAGATAAATATACACTATAATTCTATAAATGTATTGTAATTAAATTCATGAATGAAAAAAAAGAACAATATGAATAGTTGAAGTCATAACCAAAATTATTAAACATAACAAAAAAAAAAGTTGAAGTGGATGACATGGAGCCTTCAGGCCCGTACTTGGAAACTCGAGACAAGAGAAAACAAGTCCCAGGAAATTTGCAATGACGAGATGTGTGCTGCATCCGTTGTCCCAACGTTACGTGTCTTCTTTCCAATCGTTAATTTGCATGACGCCACATCGCACTAACATAAATAAATAAAATTCAAATAATAACAGCTCAAACTCAATGCCCCAAATTCTTTCTGTTAAATGTTATAGAAATCATTATCTAGGCGACAAACTAAAATAAGATTAAGATATTCAATTGATAAATCATTTATGCGATACACGAAAAGTTTTGTTTTTTATTTCAATACGTTTTCTTTTCCAGTAAATACATCACTTTTTATTTCACTCCCTTGTACATATTTTTATTTATTTTAAATCCAAATTTATTAAAATATATGTTTTCAGTCTTTGTATATTCCAATGTTGTTGTTGTTTTTTTCTCTCCCATTGAGTGATATCTTTTTAGATCCCTAAAAACCTGGATTGCTTACCAATTAGCGTGAGATCTTCCCAACCCGATCTCATCCCTGTGAGATTTTTCTATACATTTTTTTCCTTTTGAAACCTTACCCGCTATGGAAGAACCCAACATGGTTGACTTATAAAGAGTCTTGAACAAGGGTCCCTGGAGACTTATAAAGAGTCTTGACATGCACTTACTTGTTCTTGGTGTTATAAGAGAAGGCGAAAACCCAAAGACCGTTCCTCTTTTCAATACACCTTTTTGGGTTCAAGTACACAACCTCCCCTCGTGGGTTGATGTCTGAAATTGTAGGAAAGAACATTGGTGATACCATAGGAAAATTCCTTGAATATGATGAGTGGAACCACAACACCTTCTGGAAGCCATTCATGCGGATACGGGTATTGATAGATGTCCGAAAACCACTCTAAAAGTCCATGAAGATCAAGAAAAAAGGAGGGGAATATCGAATGAGGACTCTTTCAAGTTTGAGAGACTAGGCACATTTTGCTATTTATGCGAACTCATGGGACGCATGGATGAGTACTGTCCTAAGCTCCTAGTTATGGGTAAAGACAATGGAGTTCGATACTGGAGGACCAACCTCAGCAGAAATCAGAAGTGCTACACCTTTTGCAAGTTCAAAATACCTTTGCCAGAACGTTCATGGTGGCAAAAGAAAACCTAGCACATGCGCAACAAAGGTTGAAGATGACGGCCGACAGAGTCATAAAGAAGATGGGCCCACGTCATTAATCCATAATGATGAGGCAGACAAGCAACATGCTCAATTAATGGCAGACGTTTTCACCAAATAAAAAACGATCATCTCTAGATCATATCACCAATCAAGTGCTATTATTGAGACAATTAATAAATATGACGCAATGAATATCGAAATCAATGAAATTCCATAAATCATTGTAGGAGACAATAAATGGAGAATCGGTGTGGTTGCGCAACATAACCAATTTCACGACCACCTCCTCACCCTTCCTAAAACCCTAAAACCTACCCATCCATTCCTCTCTCATCAGACACACAACCAGTAACGGCAAGCGCAACTCCAAACCCTTACCCTACCACTCCTATCATCAAGACTACCATCCAAACACATTCGACCTTCCCTAGTCCCCTATCCAACACAAACATAACTCATCCAACCCATAACAAAAACACAATACAGCCTGAAACAGTACCCTTTGACCATGGCCTCATAAAGTCTGCTATCCCCCATCACCAAACACGAACAAACCACCACCTTTTCCAACCAAACCACACATGTCGGAAAATTAATTCCTTAATTCTTATGATAAAAATCATCATCCAATAAAATTTCATAAACATTATATTAAACCATCAAAAAATATTAAATAAATAATGTGTACATGTTTCCATTGTGACAGTGATTTATCTTTAATTTTTTATTATTTAGTATTTCCTTATGAGTTTTAGTCTTTCTCAATTAAATCATTCCTTAGAGGATATTCTCTCTACATGAAAAAGAAAGAAAAGAAACTTGATTTGACATATTGGAAACCATAATCATATATATAGTGTTTATTGTTGGACCAATAAGCTCCAATTAAACTTAATTGGCACAATACTGGTATCCACTCATTTATCATATATTTACTTAGGAATCTATTTAGGTATATTTAATTTATCACTTTAATTTACCTAATATATATTAAATAATATAATATAATTATTAATACAATATGTAGTACATAATAACATCAAGAAAATTAATTTTCTAACAATCTCCCACTTGGGCTACATATTGACCTGAGATAATTATATCATATATTCTTAGTGTGTAACTGTATGCTATTTATTCTTAGATTCCTCCTTAGATACAATTTGGTTCAACTCCTATATCAATATGAGATCATGGCTGCTTTTGTCACTCTTAGGCGTAACTAAACCTTCTATGGTCATCACACCAATATATTCAACAACATAGATCAAGTATGCATAAGTGACATGGAAATTACATGCAATGTGATCTCTACCATGCCTATTTCCAACTGGTCCTTCTTTAGTCCTTATGAGATCAATCCTTAATTTTCCGCATACACAAAACATAACACACAAGCATAAAAATACACATTCTGAGGAAAAATAACATCAAAATCTTTATTCTACAGAAAATAAACATATAAATATTTTTACATAGAACATCAACATAAAGAACTCCCACTAGACCATAGTGTCATCAAACAAAATAACACCCACATGAGCAGTATGCTCGTGAAAGACCTTAGGCCCTAAGCCTTTAGTAAGCGGGTCCGCAAGCATGAAGTTCGTCCCTATGTGTTCTATGAAAATCTGACTATTCTAAATTCTTTCTTTAACAACCAGAAACTTTATATCAATATGCCTCGATTTTGAAGAGCTTATGTTATTGTTGGAGTATAACACTGTTGACTTGTTGTTACAATAAATCTTTAGTGGCCTTTCAACACCACTTACTACACGCATTCTCGTGACAAAATTTTGCAGCCATATCCTATGGTTGGACGCCTCAAAACAAGCTACAAATTCAACGACCATAGTAGAGGAAACTACGAGTGTCTGCTTAACACTTTTCCAAGAAATAGCTCCTTCAGCCAACATGTAGACATAACCTGACGTTGATCTTTTACTATCTTGACATCTAGCAAAATCAAAGTCAGTATACCCGATGATCTCTAATTCATCTGACCTTCGATATGTGAGCATGTAATCCTTTGTTCTCTTTAAATAACGCATAACCCTTTTAGCTGTTTTCCAATTATCCATCCATGGGTTACTCAAGTATCTACCAAATACTCCCACTATAAATGTTATGTCAAGATGAGTGCAAACTTGAGCATACATTAGACTTCCTACAGCTAATGCATAGGGAATATTTTCCATTTCCATTGTCTCAAGTTTATTCTTTGGGCATTGTTAGAGATTAAACAAATTTAACTCCAACTAAATTTATGATATACACAATCTTCCACCATGTCACCTCTCGAAACCATATAAGATTATAACTTGATGAAACTTGTGATAACATTGGCGAGAAGCTTGTTTGAGAACGTAGATGGATTTCTTTAACTTACAAACCATAGACTTTGAATCTCCATAAACAAAGTTTTTTGGCTGGGTCATATAAATTGTCTCATCAATGTTGTCATTGAGAAACGTTGTCTTAACATCCATCTGATGTAGCTCTAACTCAAAATGAGCCACAACTGTCATAATTGTCCTAAAAGAGTCTTTTGAAAAAATCAGAGAGAAAGCCTTTTTATAGTCTATGTATTCCTTTTGAGTGAAACCCTTAGCGACGAGACGGGCCTTATATCTTTCAATATTACCTTTTGAATCCCTTTTGGTCTTAAATATCCATTTACAACCAATAGGTTTCATACCTTCCAGTAACTCGATAAGATCTCAAACCTCATTGTCTTTCATGGATTTCATCTCATCCTTCATGGCATCAATCCACTTATGAGCATTATAACTGTCTAAGACTTGTTGGAAGTTGATTGGGTCATGTTCCTTTAAGCCTAAAATATTATCATGCTCTTGGAGAAAAACAGTATAATCATCTGAATTGCACTTCTCCTATCTCTAGTGAATCTTCTTAATGACACTTCTTGACACTGTTGACTTTGTTCCATAGGTACTATTGGGGAAATTTCATTGTTGTCTTATTCTGGAATAATGTCAGGAATAAGAGCCTGATCATTAATTGTTGGTACTGGAGTTGCATCATGAATGACGACAACGTCAGGAATGATGACAAAGTTAGGAAAAGAAACAAAATTCCCTTCCTCAAAGACAACATTTCTTACTTAATCTTCCCCTTCAAAGTCAATGTCCTTAAGGAATCTCACATTTCGCATTTCCAAAATTGATCTTGTAATGGGATTGTAAAACTTGAAGCCCCGAGAGCGTTTAGCATATCCAACAAAATAACAGCTAATAGTTCTTAAGTCCAACTTTCTTTCATTAGGCTTATAAGGCCTTGCTTCAGCTGAACAACCCCAAATATGTAAATGCCTTATGTTAGGTTTCTTTCCTGTCTATAGCTCATAGGGAGTTTTGGTCATTGCCTTAGTTGGAACCCTATTAAGGATATAAACTGCAATCTTTAATGCTTCTCCCCAAAGTGACTCAGGTAAAGAATAATGACTAATCATGCTTCTCACCATATCCTTAAGAGTCTTATTCCTTCTCTCCGCAACATCATTCATACTAGGTTTGCCTAGCATTGCATATTGCGGGACAATTCCACATTCTTTTAGGAATTAGCAAAAGGTCATGGACGTTGTTCTCCTGATCCATCAGATCTACCATAATACTCACCACCACGGTTAGATCTAATAGCCTTAATTTTCTTGCCTAGTTGAAGCTCAACTTCGGCTTTATATTGTTTGAACATATCCAAAGATTGTGACTTCTCATGAATCAAGTATAAATAACCATATCTTGAATAGTCGTTTACGAACGTAAAAAAATATTGTTGACCATTCCAAGAGGTAGTAGGAAATGATCCACAAATATCTGTATGAATTAGTTCTAAGACGTCAGTGGCTTTAATGACACCTACTTTCTTTGTGTTTGTCTGTTTCCCCTTAATACATTCAATACACACTTGAAAATCATTCATATCAAGGGGTCCAAGAATTCCATTATCCATAAGCCTCTTAATTCTCAATTTAGAGATATGACCTAGGCGCTTGTGCCAAAGAGTGACAGAATTCTCATTTAATTTTAACTTTGTATCTTACGCACTAGAGTGCAAAATCTCCTTATCAAAAGTAATAGTATCAAGCATGTGAAGATTATCAATTAAAGAACCAGTACCAATAACATTTGAATTTAGAGAAAGACTAACTTTATTATTTCCAAAGAAACAAAAATAACCATATTTGTCCAAACTAGAAATATAAATCAAATTTTGTTTAAATGATGGTGCAACATAAGTCTCAATCAAATCCAAATAAACATCAGTCTTTAATAATAATCTGAATTTCCCAATAGCTTGTAATAAAACTTTCTTGCCATCGCCCACAAAGATGTATCTTTCAGCATCATTTGGCGATTGGCTCCACAGGCAACCCTGCATAGACATACTTATGTGAGTAGTAGCACTAGAATCTACCCACCAAGTATCTTTAGGTACATAAGGTAAATTAACTTGAGAACAAAAAAAAGTGAGAGTCTTACTATGTGTCCACTTTTCTTGCAAAAATAGCAGGTAAATTTCTTATCCTGCTTTTTTTGCTTCTTTAGCATGGGTGATTCATCTTTAGTGTCCTTAGCTCTCTTCTTTTTCTTATTATGAGAGGTTGATGCCAAGTAAGCGCTATTAGTCTTTTCTCATTGAAGCCTTTCTTCCTCTTTCACACAGTGAGCAATGAGCTCACTAAGAGTCCATTTATCCTTTTGTGTATTATAACTCACTACAAATTGACTGTATTGTGCAAGAAGAGAAATGAGAACCAAGTGCATAAACAAATTATTAGATAACTCTAACTTTAGTGCCTTGAGTTTTCAAGCAAGATTAGACATCTAAATGATGTACTCCTTTATGTTCCCATTTCCTTTATACTTCACGGTTACGAGTTTTGCTAATGTGTTACTCATTTTCGCTTTTTCATTTTTAGCAAAATATTGCTCAATTTCTTTGAGGAATTTACTAGCATCAGTGCTCTCAGTAATAGAGTCTCGAAACACCTCCAGAATGGAGCATTTCATGATCATCAGACTCATGCGGTTAGAGCGCTCTCACTTGTCTATGTAATCCAAATTTGGATTTTTCGGAGTAGAAGTGAGTTTCTCCATCCTTAGCGCAAGGTCTAGATCCATGCAACCAAGAACAATTTCCACATTCTCTTTCCATAATTTAAAGTTTATCCTGTTCAACATAGGAATCATGTTTACTTGAGCAGCATAATTAACAGTAGTAGCAGAAACTGTATAGAGAACAAATAAAATAACATATTTAACATCCATGTCATACCAAATGCACAATTAAAATAAAATGCATATGCAAGACATTAACAAACAATCTAAACCAACGTGGACCCATTTACAAGACACCTAGCACAACATTAATATTTGATCTTTAGACCAAAAATATCAATTTGTAAGTGGGACTCTCAACACAGTAATCAAATATTGACAATAAATTCTGTCAAGCTATAGTCTTCTTTTGGGCCGACTAATGCTTACATGAAAATCTTTATAATTGTCACATATTTATCACCACATGTATATATATTGTTTGGCCAAATAATAATCTTCTTTTGGACCGATAATTATTCGCATAAATAACAAATATACTTATCTTCATACTTCACAATAAGGGATTATCCACAATAGATGTTACTTTGGCAACACTATTGTTTCAACCAATTTATTATGAAATATAAGACAATTAAAAGCAATAATAATTAAATAAAATAGACATAAACCAAATGTTTATTTTATTTAATTAAATGTCTAAGTTCCTTAATTTTATTGCTCTCAATTTTACTGAATGAGATTATAATAAAATTACTCAAACTTTATCATAATGGATTAAATGTTATTCTTGATAACAAATTTAACTACTGACAATAATAATAAAAAAAGATAAAAATCTAGCAAATTGTTTTCTAATAAAATATAACATCATTTGGAAGGAATAGCCATAAATTGATAAACAATAATTGATGTTGTTTCGCTATTGATTTCGAACCATAATTTTTTTTTCAAAAAAATAAAAATATTATCTGTTTCACTTCAAATAAAGAGATTGATCATGAGCCTAGTAGGCTAGTACTAGTAGTGGTGCTCCAACCCCGCGAATCACACAACCATTTTGGGGAGTTAACTCTTATATGCAATCGTACGTAATCACCATTTAGCTAAGCACGTCTAAAAAAATGGTAATTATCAAAGTCCAATCGTCATGTACCCCGTTTGGAAAATATGTCTCACCTCACCATACTTGGAAGTCAAAATCAGAATCAAGTGAACAAAACGGAATCACGAGAAACGCTACCATGTGATTTTTATTAATCGATATTCACTCCGACAACAGATAAAAAAAACTTTTGAAGAAAAAAAAAACGTTCACAATAATTTTATGATAATTCAATATGATAATGGCTCTGATACCAATTGTTGGAAAATTAATTCCTTAGTCTTTATGGTGAAAACCATCACCCAATAAAAACCCAGAAATATCATATTGAACCATCAATAAATCTTAAGCAAATAATGCGTACCTATTTCCATTGTGGCAGTGATTTATCTTTAATCTTCTAGCATTTAGCCTTTCCTTAATAGCTTTAGTCTTCCTTAGTCAAATCACTCCTAAGAGGGTATTCTCTTTAGATGGAAAAGAAAGAAAAGAAATTTAATTTGACATATTGGGGACCACAATCCTATATATAATGTTTATTGTTGGGCCAGTAAGCTCTCATTAAACCTAATTGGCCCAAAATTGGTATCCACACATTTATCCCATATTTACTTAGGAATCTATTTGGTTATATTAAATTGATTACTTTAATTTACCCAATATATATTAAATAGCATAATGTAATTATTAATACAATATGTAGCACATAATGATATTAGGAAATTTAATTTCCTAACAATACAATCTCCCTTTTTTTTATTGGCAGACCCTAGCAAAGAGGCCTGTCAGGGACAATGAGTCTTCTAAGTTGAAATTGTCAAGGCCTAGGCAACCCAAGTACAATTATCCCCCTTAAGGACCTCATCCGAACGTACCAACCAAATGTTCTCTTTCTCTGTAAAACATTTATTACCGCTACTTATATGGAAGACATCACAATTGAAATTGCTTTTGAAAATTGTTTTGTTGTTGACGTTAACGGAAGAAGTGGGGGACTAACCATTCTTTGGAGACACCCACTCAAATGTCGTCTGTTAAACTTCTCCTCCAACTTCATCAATATGGAGATCCTTCTTCCTGGAAAACCTGCATGGCAACTGACAGGTTACTTTGGATTCCCTAAATGAGATAGAAGAAAAGATTCTTGGAATCTTTTATGTTCCATAGCTCACACCTCCTTGAACCATTGGTGTATCTTTGACGACTTCAACAGCCTCCTCTCCAATGATGAAAAGTATGATAATATTGACCATCCTAATTTGCTTGTTCGAGGCTTTCAGAAGCCATTCTAGATTGTAATCTCCATGACCTGCCAATGGATGGTTACACTTATACCTAGGCGCGTAGAAGAGGAAAACATGATGGCGTTGAAGAAAAACTAGATCGTGCACTGGCCACAACTAACTGGATAGACAACTTCCCAAATTTCAAACTGTCAAATGAAATATCCTCCAAATCAGACCATTCCCCTATTCTTTTGAGGCCCTATGGTGACATGAAAAAAAGGACACCAAAATATTTTAGGTTTGAAAACTCTTGGCTACTTGAACTTGAGTTCCAATCCATAATGGAAAATGGTTGGGGCAGCTCTATCTCAAATGATTTCCTTTCAAAAATCAAGTCCACCACTGATGACATGAATAGTTGGGGAAAACAACTGAAGCTTTGATTTCACTATCAAATTGATTCTTGCAGAAAAGATTTGGAATTTCTTTGCCAATCTCATGATGAAACCTCACTGGCCAAATATGAGGAAACGTGTGAAAAGCTCTCAAAGCTAATTTCATAAGATGAGACCTACTAGAAGCAAATAGCCAAATTTTTATGGCTCAAAGATAGAGATGTAAACTCAAAATTCTTCCACTCATCCACTACTGCTTGCAAGAAATCCAATACCATATCATCCCTCTCAAAAGACGATGGTTCCATGGCTACACCCAAACTGATCTTGGCAGCATAACAAAAGATTATTTTGCTGACATGTTAAAAATTGACCGGAATAGGGAAGAACTCAACCTTGACCATATCCCACATTGTATCTCAATGAACTGAGAACTACACTTTTGTAAATGGACTTTGACAAATCACCAGCACCTGACGAACTTAACCCCACCTTTTTCAAAAAATTCTTAAGCATGCTTGGTCTTTAGGTATTCTCTACTGCTTCCACTTGGCTTGAAAATGCCTCTTTCTCGTATGAGGTAAACCCCACTACCATTGTCCTTATACCCAAAATTCCCACCCCTTTGTCTATGAAAGACTTTAGACCTATTTTTGTCTCCAACGTCCTTTATAAAATCACCTCAAAATCCCTAGCAAACATACTCAAACCTGTTCTTTCTAAATGCATATCCAAAGAGCAGACTACGTTTGTTGAAGGTCATTCCATCATAGACAATGTCCTCATAGCCTTAGAGATTCTCCACCACATGAAATGCAAAACCAAAGGAAAAAAATGGTGAATTGGCTTTAAAGATAGATATTAGTAAAGCCTTTGATAGAGTGGAATGGAACTATCTCTTAATTATCATGTTAAAAATGGGCTTCCATGAAAAATGGGTGGGAATTATGTCTCTTAATTGTTCAGTATTTGGTCTTGGTTAATGGGGATCTTATGAGACCTATTTCTCTTGGGATAGGACTTAGATAGGGTGATCCACTGTCACCCTATCTTTTTATTTTATGCACAAAGAGCCTTTCTTGTCTCCTCAAAAAAGTAAAGAGTCGGGGAGATATCCATGGTATTAAAGTGTGTAAATGAGCTCCTACCATCTCACACCTTTTATTTGCTAACGATTGTTTTTCATTTTGTAGGGCTAACGAAAATGACACAAACTTCTTGAAAAACACTTTAGATTTTTATAGCAAAGCGTCTGGCTAATCTATAAATTTCCAAAAATCTAAGGTCTTATTCAATTCCAACATGCCAATAATTTTATGGGAGAAACCATCATTATCCCTTGGAGTCCAACAATGCATAGGAGCTGGAAAATACCTTGGTCTATTATCCCTTATTGGCAGAAAAAAGAAAGCAGTGTTTGGATTCATCAAAGACAAAATGTGGAAAAGAATTAACCATTGGACGAGGAAGCATTTGTCAAAGGATGGTAAGAAATTCTTATCAAATCATGTGCTCAATCAATCCCCATATATTGCATGAATGTCTTTCTCCTTTCAACTACTTTGGAAGATGAGCAGCAAAAGATGATGAATTCTTTTTGGTGGGGAAAAAGAACAATACCAATAAAGGAATAAATTGGATGAGTTGGGAAACATTGATAGTTAAAAAAGAAAATGGGGGAATGAGATTTAGAAATTTTCATGCTTTCAATTTATCTATGCTAGGGAAGTAAGATTGGAATTTTATTTCACACCAAGATTCTATTGTTTCACAAGTTTTCAAAACCAAATACTTTACAAATGGGGACTTTCTGGAAGCCAAGCTTGGGCATAATCCCAGTTTTGTATGGTGTAGCATCCATGCTTCACAGGTTGTGATAAAAGAAGGCAAATTGTGGAAGATTGGTAATAGTAAATCTGTCACCATGGCTGAAGTGTGAAGGTAATCCTTTTGTCTCATCCTTTTCTCCTTTTGGTCTCGAAAATATGGTGGTTCATTCCTTGATAGATCACAATTATGAATTCTGGCGCAAAGGCATTATGGCTCAAATCCTCAATGATGATGATTTCCATGAGGTCCAAAATTTGCCTCTCTTTGCTCGTGTTAGATGAAGACACCAAAATATGGAAGTTCACGAGAAATGGGAGCTACTCTATTCAGTCAGTGTATCACCACATCATAGAAATTCTGTTTTGGATGAAGACACCAAATCAAATGACACTCATCAAATTGAAGGTGATTGGCAACAACTATGGCGTCTCAAGACCCCCCTGAAATGTAAGCACTTTGGCGAATATGACGAGACTGCCTCCCTTGCAGATTTAGACTTCGAGACAAAGGTGCTATGTGTCCTATAACTTGTGCTTTATATGACAATAATCTGGGGAACAACAGGCTAATGTTTTTCAGGTGTCTCAAAGCATCCTCAATGTGGCAGCAATTAGGACTCATGCAGCAAATAAATGAAGCTACGTTTCACGTAGAAGGTATCGAGGAATTGATCTTTAACATTTTGCATTCTCTTTCTCATGTTAATGACCACAACAAATTTGCTATTATACTTTGGGCCATTTGGAAACAAAGAAACAACAAAGTCTGGAATAACCATGAAGTGCCACTAAACATTTTTGTTCACCAAGCCTTCCAATTTCTATATGAGTGACAAACTGCTCATGACCACAAAATCATGCACTTGCAACACCCTAAACAACAGCTCATCGTGTGGCAGGAATCGTCATATGGGCAGATTAAGTGTAATATGGATGCGGCGATATTCAAACAACAATAACGTCTTGGAATTGGAATCTGTTTGAGATACCACAATAGAGATTTTTTCAAGAAAAAACCACCTAGTTCCACGGTGTTCCAGAACCTATGGAGGCAAAAGCTTGGGGCCTCTATCAAGCTCTTAAATGGATATGAGAGCTACGCGCACACAATGTAATTTCAGAGCTGGATAACATCGTGACAGTGAATGCTTTCAACAAATCATCAAAGGGTTACTTCAATTTCTTTTCCATTTTGAATAAGTGTAATATTTGATTTTCCAATTTTACAAACTCAAAAGTGAGTTTTGTCAAGAGGCAAACAAAATTTCTCGCCTATTCCTTAGCAAGGGCGTCAACTTTTCATGCTAGCTTTCAAGTTTTTAATATTAATTATTCCCTCTTGTATTTCTGCACTTATTATTAATGAAATGACATAAGTGTGTTTCCATAAAAATAATAGTTCTATAAAAACAAGGTTGTACGGGTATCTCAATTGCATGAGCAAGAGCCTTCTATAAAGAAACACGATGTCCATCGTTCAAAAATCAAGTGGACTATTTAATGGGTGTAATTCAATTGGTAACACACTTTGAGTTTGTGGGGAGGAGTTTATGAATTTGATCTCTTTAGAATATATTCTTGGGGAGGGCCGATGAACTTTAAATGTAATTACGTTTCAGATGGAGAATTAGTCTCATAACCGTCTAAAGGATCGAAGCTTGTGAGGATACTTTAGAGTCTCGTCAGAGAACCAAAGATCCTAATTATGATAGTTTAACAAAAAATGTTAATGACACTTCCAAAGTTAGAATTATTAGACAATGGAGAAGAAACCAAAGAAATGATATGTGATGTTTTATTTGCTATATCATCATGTAGGAGTATCTTTAATAATAAATCTCATTATGGGATCTTGGAACACTTTTTGGTGGGTCCCGCAATGTCACATGTGCACCAATATCTTTTCTATATTTTGCTCTAATATAATGGTAGATCCCAATTTGAGATCTTGACCCCTTGAGGTACTTTTTATGAGTATTATGATGGACCCCACTTAAATATATTTTATGAATTATTTTTAAATTAAAAAAAACTCATTTAACAGATAAACACACTGTTCTCCCCCACACCCTCTCTTTTCCTTCCTGCTCAAACCCTATTTTCTCCTTCATGCTAAAACCCTATTTTCTCCCTTACACAGACAAACACACTTTTCTCCTTCTTGCTCAAACCCTTTCTTCCCTTCCCTTTTCCTCTCCACTCAATCATGAACCCCTCCACGGCCCCAACCTCCCTCCGCAACCACCTTCCCCATGCCTTTTCCTTTCATCCCCACCCTCTCTCTTAGCTAAACAGCTTCAGATTTGTGCAAGTGATAAACATCAAATTTATTGGATTTTCATATGTATTTTGTGAAGTTTATTTGACATTTTAGTTAACTTTAGGTCTTGTCTTGAATCAAATTAGCTTTAAATTTAGTTTTTACTTTGTCTTAGGTAGAAGTTTTATGTTTTATTTATTTTTAATGAATCTTTTTGATAGTTTTTAGCAAAAAAAAAGGTCATTATGGCAAGAGCTCCAGAGGTCCAAAATCAATAGAAAGTTCTAGAAGGAGAAATTGTGAAAATTGAAGATAAAAGCAAGGAAAATCAAGAGCAAGATATTTTTCAAGGATAAATCAGCTGAGGAAGAAGATAATTGCTTAAATTAATTAGATATATTATTTATTTGTAATATCTTATGATTATCTCCTTAATTAAACCTAGCTACAATTCTATAAATAAAAGATTAGACATTCATTGTAAAGGTGTAGAAGTCTTGAACAGTTCTTAGAATTATATTTTAGACTTTCACCTATTAAACGCCTCCATTATTCCATAAGACTCTAGGTTTTATTGTATTATTTTTATGAGTGCAATTCCTTCCAACTAGGAGAAGAAAGGATGAATCTTGTTTTGCTTTAATTCTATCAATTCAATACTTTATCTTGAGTTCTTTAATTATTTTCGTACTTAATGTTTTTCTTTGATTGACCATCTTATAGATGAATTTAGGAATTGACTTATGCTTTGGTGAGTCTTGTTGAAACCCGAACATGAATCAAGTACTTAATTGGGATTATCTCTAGGGATAAATAATCTTGGTTAAGCCTCACAAATTCTCGACCATTAATGTTGATTGCTTGTGTCAGTATGTCCAAGGGATTGGGTATCGGGTAAATAGTTTAGAATCTGTGACCATGCGAGAGCTGGGATAAAATACATTAGTGCATTGGAGATGAACAAGAGAGATGCGTAAAGAATTGTGAAGTTAATCGAGTAAATTCCAAGTTCAAACCTAGACATTCATTTATCAAGACCGACATCACCATCCAATTCTAGTATTTCTATCTTTACTTAATTATTTTACTGTCATTTATTTTTATTGAAAATTTTTATGTTATTTATTATGTGACAATCACAAAACAAAAATACAAAAACCTAGTTCTTAGTTAAATAATTACATGAAATCCTTCATTTGTTCCTTTGGGAGAAGACCTGGACGATAGTTCAGTTACTACATCATAATTGAGTTACACTTGACTTATAAGTTGAATCTAACATGAAATAAAACCCTAACATCATGGGAGCTCCATCTCGCCCTCACACAACCACATTGTGCCACTGGATCAGCGTACCTTCAGTGGCACTACTGTGGGATGCTATTCTCCCTCACACTACTGTGGGCGCGAGCAAGGGCTTGAGCCTCCCCTCCCTCTCTCTTAGAACTTTTCATTTATATACATATATATTTTTAAGTTAATTAGTATAAAATTATATAAAATTAATTTTGTATGTTGTTATTATGATAATGGTTAATGTTAATTAGCGTAAAATTAGTTGTGTTTGTTGTTTTATTGAAATGATTAAAGTGATAACTATCGCAAAATTGTATACAACTAATTATATATTTATTTTTATTATAATAAAATTTAACATTATCATCATTTCATATAAAAATTAGTTTCAATTTTATGTGTAAAAATATTATTTATTAAAAGCTAGGCATTTAAACAATTATATAGGAAGGAAAAAAAATTGAGCCCCTTTTTATAAGGTTTATGGATCCGTCACTAGTTGTAGTTGTTTGGATATATTGTGTTGGATTTGGACCTGTTGTTGTTGTGAGTATGGATATGTTATTCTTTGTTAGGTCTAATGTTCTTCTTGTATTTGATGTGCTTTTTTGTTTCCTTCTCCCCTCTCCCTGTTCAGCTTTCCTCTAGAAACGAATAGAAAGAGAGAGGAAAAGTAAAAAAAAATGATTTTTTTAAATAGTACATATTTTTAGAATTATCGTGGAAGATTTTGAGTCTAACTCTTTTAGTAGATCTTGTCAAAATCATATCTTGAGCTCAATATCTTACTTCAAGACTCAATATTAAAGACACTCTAATAGATTAGTATCAATTAATGACATGAATTGAAAATCATATTTTTTTAAATGATCAAACCTAAACAAAATATATATTTATAAAATTTAAAACATATATATTTAAACAAAATCTCTCATTACTTTTTTTTACAAAAATTATTTTCATTTTGACTTTTCAAAGAAAAAACTGAACTAAAACCAAATGAAAACTTTCTCATCAAATTTTAAAACACATACGTTTGTAATTAGAAGTGATCATAATGAGTATACCCTGACTTGAGAAAAATAAAGGATAGAGTTTATGGATTTGATCAAATGGATTTTGTATCAAGACGAGCCGGACATCATGTTTAACAATCTCAATCTCAATCTCAATCCCCATTATATAAAAGAACATTTAATATATTACTTGACAAAAAAAATACAACAATACTTAATATGATTTAGTGAATGTGTTTTAATAGAATAATTTTAACTTTTAAGATAGGATATATATTTCCTTTAAATTTTTATAATTTATTTTTTCATTATTCTGTTTTTTTTATTTCATCTCTTCTATTTTATTTTATTATTTTATAGTAATCTTTATGAATCTATCCGACCCAATTCAGATGGGATTGGGTGCATGTAAGACGACAATCATGAATTACACATGTTTAAGTAGATTAATTAAAACTTTAAAATATATTCAGCATGTTAGTATTTAATTAGATAACTTATACTAAAAGCACTTCCTTACCAAAGCAATATTAGTATTATTTTTTGTTTGCCTTTCAGTTAATGGCATTTGAAATCTTACGTGGTCCTCATGCATGTTAGAAAATTGAATTGCTGAAAGGGAGAAGCTAAAATACACCGCTAACCTTGCACTCAAAAGTATTAAATTAAAACCGTAACACGAGGGAGACTCATTAGAACCCAAAGAAAAGGAGAAAAAGAAGAAGAAAGAAGAAGAATCTTGTGGAGAAATCACTTGAAGCTCAAGGAAGGAACTTATCCGTGAGTTTTGTAAACTTTTTTGCTTTTCCTTTTCGTATAATAAATGCCATTAATATTGTTATGCTCTTGCTTTTATAAATATACAAAACTTGTACTCTAAGAACACTCACTCACACCCATGGCATGTGGGAAAAAGTGCATATTAATGTGCCAATAAAAATTCACAGCTTCCATCCTCGATTAGGTGTGGCTTTCCGTACCTTTAGCATATTCTTAAGGTAGTATTGGTGATTTCCATGCTTCACACAACTGTACAACAAAGGTTAGATTCATTTAACTCTAGTTTATTCAACACCACGCTTTTCAACTATTTTTTAGTCGCGAGCCTGATTGCATCTAGTTAGAATGTTTGATAAATAATTCTCTTTAAATGCTCAGTAATATTGACTTACTTAAAAGATAAATTGTGTTATTAAATTATTCTTCATTAAAATTAAAATTTGATATTAAACACAATTTTTTTACCTAATTAAATTAAAAATATTTTAGAAATATATAATCTCATTAAATAAGATATATATAATTGAGATTTATTTATATTTGAGATAAATAAAAAATAAAAAACTTTTATTACTTATATTCAAAATCGAAGAAAAATATTTATTGATTGAAAAAAAATATTCAAAATTGAGTTTCTAGGAGTTTAATTGTGAAAATATTATCCATATATCTTTACCATTTTTTTAATAACATCAAATTGTTTAATTTCCTTCATAACTTGTTTCCAGAATACAACATGGTAATTGCTCAAAAAATATATATAACCTAGCCACTTTATCAAGACTATGAACCACCAGGTTAGCTTGTCTTCTAACAAAAGAAACTCGAGAGTTTGATACACTTCTCAGGAAGTCCCTGCACTTCTCCAGAATTACTCCACATACGAAATAATCAACCTTATTATTGGATAATCCAGACACCACCTGTTTGCAATCCACCTCAAAAATAACATATTCATAAAGGAGACCCATGAAACTGTCCTTAAAGGGCCTAGAGCATCACCTTCTATAACCAAAGGGCAAAAATCATGTTTTACTGTATGCGCCTTCACGAAATCACCCCACTCATCACAAACAAACATACCTATACCAAAACTCCAACCAACTTCAGAAAGATCCACGTCCATGTTGCATTTCAGGTAACCTTGTGGAGGAACATCCCATGACACCAACTGATATTACGAGGTAGTCACCTAGTTCCTCTCATCACTACTAGAAAACCAGCTTTTAACATCGGTTAATTTCGACATACGACATCGGTTCCGACCCGATGTTGAATCAGGCGACGTTAAAAGTGTTGAACTTAACATCGGTTCTGAAAACCGATGTTAACAATGGTACACAACATCGGTTTCCCATCAATAACCGATGTGGACATCTGTTTGTTGAAAACGTTGAAAAGTAGCTACATCGGAAAACAACATCGGTTCTCATGTCCAACCGATGTTAACGAATAAAATCAACATCAGTTTCCTTTGAAAACCGATGTTAACGAATAAAACAACATCGGTTTCCTTGTGCCAACCGATGTTAACAAGGTTAAACAACATCGGTTTCTGTAAACAAAACCGATGTTAAAATTGATTAATCAACATCGGTTTTGCTTATAGAACCGATGTTGTTGTATATATTACAACATCGGTTTTCTTCTTAAAACCGATGTTGTTATATCACAACAACATCGGTTTTGTAATTAAAACCGATGTTGATTTGTAATTTAACATCGGTTTTCCTTACAACCGATGTTGTTTTTTAATTTTTTTTTTTTATATATTTTATCTGTTTATTGGATTTTGACAGTTCTTCAACCTGAAAATTAAAAACTCCAGATCCAGCCAATTCAGTATATAATAATTATTCCAATAACAACCAAAAATAAATAGTGTCAAATGTACATACAAGATTTTGCTAAGCTATATACAATTGTTTGCAAAATCCAAAACATAAACTACCTAGTCTACTACTAATACATCTTCTCTAACTTTCAGAAAAAATTTCGCCCATTCGATCCTTATCGCCTTCAACGTGTCGGCCTCCAATGGTCTTTGATCAGTGAAAAACTGCACGACATAATATAACATGTAAGGCTTACATAACGAAAACAAGTAAACAACAACAATTTGTTTTGAATTAGCTAGGCAACTTATTACCGTGTCCCAGCTATCTGTGAAGCTTCCTTGGACTATTGTCTGCATCCAATGCATGACATAATAGCCACACTCAGTGCTTCCTGTTTGCTTATTACACTAAATTGAAAAATCAGTCAACGTTAAATGGCAATTAGCGTAAATAGTAATGAAAATTACTAGCATTTTGGGAACCATGATTTATGAAAAGACTTACTTTAAGCGCAATCCATTTAGTTGTAGCCTTTGATTTATTTTCTGCAGAGTCATGGACTCCCTTCAAAGCACTGTTTAAGACAAACAAGTATGCAAAGTGTACAAGTTACCTTTCAACTATAGAAACAACGTAAATATGTTAGAAATTAGAACCTACCTGTTAATAATTCCCTTAAGGTAGTTATCAGGCCTGTTATGCAACGAACAAAACCAGGCGACTACATTGGCCTTCGGACATATAACTACCAGTTGCCAATGTGAACTGCATTGTGAAAACAAGGTTATTATACTGCATACATTAATGAAATTGTGATTAACATTTATACTGACCCATTCAAATACGGTGCAAGGTAGATTTTTTTCTGTGAAGTCTGCATCCATTTCTTCACATAGTCCTCGACTTGAAATTGAGATTGGCCAGATCTCTGTATGGACTGTGGCTCGAGGAAACCGAACACATCGGCATGATCGGATTGCAGACTTAAATGACTCATATGCCTATTGTGCAGTGAGAATAAAGTCAGTTATGGTAGAATATAAAACAATTCACCAAATAATGCTACTCAATTGAAAGAGACTTACAGCATCCACAACTGTATAACAGAGATGTTTAGACATTGACCACCATGGATGATCTCCGAAAGATCCTCATGCTTGATGTACAGCGGGAAGTTGTCATTATGCACCCCGAACATCAGTGGGTCCCATGGCACCTGGAAGGGTCTGAGGAAAAGATCGGGGATGGTCAATGCTAAATGGTACAAGGGATCAGAAACATGTTCCGGCTTATGTACAGGTTTTGCCGGTCCCTTGGGTTCTTGTTTATCCTACACAGTTAACAACAAAAGGTTAGCGATCAGCTTAACTGCATATGTGACAAATCATTCGTAATTCATAAGAAATCAGTCAAAAAATCAAATACCTTAGTCAAAATTGTATGTACAAGGTGTGTCGGCCAAGCAAGGAAAGTGTTAAGTGCCTGCCCCACTAACTGAATCTCGTCAGTGGGAACAGGGACGCGAGCGTCTCCTTCGCGTACTTCCTCAACACTAACCTTTACATGATCAGCTGCAAGAGGGACGCCGTGCACAGTCGTGGATCCCTCATGAACTCTGCCAAGGGCAACAAGGCGGGGAGGATTGTCATCCACATACAACCCACGCCTATCAGATGCATCCGTGTCTCGGTCATTGCCCGAGGGATCAACACAGCTTCCCTTGGTGCTGACACGGGCACCAAGAGGACAAGACTGAACCTCCGGAGGCTGCATGGCACCCTGAGACTGCATGTGGGACTGCAGCTGGCTGAAGCTCATCATCACCTGCTGGGTGACTCTCTCTGTGATCGACTGTGTAAGACGATCAGTGATGGACTGCTCCAGCTCTACCCTGATGTTATCTTTCAGGCGATCCAAGTCTTCAGGCGCCATGGATGCAGATTTGGACTTGCGAGAGGATGATGGAGCCGGTCCGAAGTACTGAGTGATCGTCACACCAGCTCCAGCACCACGAACACGGCCAGGATGCTCCGGTCGTCCAATGGCAGTAGTCAGGACATCCTGGCGACCACTGGCGACAAAAGAACCCTGTGTGGATTGGTCTTCCAGGGAATCCTGCAATAAAAATTAGAAGATCAATTTGAGTCACAATTTGTGAGAAGGAAATTAGTTAAATGTGTATGAGCTTGTTGCGTGACTTACAATCCTCTCAGCAATCTGTCGTGCCGCCTCCGAAGTCATCTCGCCGGTCTTCTTCGTGCGAGCAAGCTTCCACTTCACGTGCCGGCGCACAGGGGACGGAGGATGAATGATGGTCTCCGTGCTGTCATCACGAGTTGCTCCCTCTAGTTGCTTCTTCTGTTTTTCCTCCAGCAATTTCTTCTCTAGCAACTCGTAACCCCCCGCGTGACAGCACGTGAGGTGCGGTGTTTTGCTTCTGGATCGCCTGAGCCTTCTTTCTAACATCCTGTAACAGGTAGACACATAGGGTTAGTAAATTGGAGACTGTATGACTACCTAAATGAGAAATTGTATGTTTAAATAAAACAACATACCTCCCAGGAAGCTGCTCGCCGACTCTGACAGAATTGGGTCCACTGTTCGTGACTGATGCCGTATTTACCACAGACAGCGTCGGCATCGTCGTCGTTTCCTTCTGCGAGGACCCATTTCCGCGTCAAGTCTGATTTGAATTGCCTCCACCGCTCACCCACGGTCTGCAGAATCTTCTTTTTTGTCCGTTGGTCGGACGCTTCAGGGATATCAAATTCAGCCTGCATTAAAAGGAAGTTAGTTTTCAATTTAAGCTAACATGAAGAACATTTTAATTGTGTAATGGTTTAAATTGTAATACCTGAATGTCCTCCCAAATCAAGTCCTTCTGCACTGAAGGCACTTCCTTCCAACTAGGAAGGGTGATATCCACCTTATCTCTGGCCACGATCCCAAGATATGTCCTCAATTTCTTTGCCTGAGGACCATCAGCCTTCCCTGTGCTAGGATCCACATGGACCACCGGTCTGTCAGCACCAGGAGCTCTAGTAGCCAGTGACCTCAGCCGTGTCGCTTTCCTCGTCTTCTTCGATGTAGTCGACGAAGGTCCTGCCTCAAGAGGAGGTGCTGAGTCAGCATTAGTCGGTGCTGACTCAGGAGGAGGATGTGCTGACTCAGGAGCAGGAAGTGGTGGCTCCGCACGCGGAGGGGAGCTGGGTGGTGTAGTCATGATCCTGTAAAACACAATAACACAGATCAGTAAAGTTAACTTAAAAGTTAAGTTACAAGAACACATATGAAATTGTACGTAGAAGGCAAAAATAGTTAACAAACAAAAATTACATTAGCTGATGTTAATTAATTCTCCTTCATCATGATCATTACGATTTGCGTGAACATCGTCAACCTCGTTTTCTGTGTTGACGTTAGCTATTTGTGTAGAGAAATGAGGCACACTTGTATCGCCGGTTGAGTCATCGTCGTCAACATTAATGCCAATGGTTTTTTCCGTGTAGTACCACTGACCACCTTTCGTCACACGGATCTTGTACATAAAAGACTTGTTTAGCTTGTTCTGCCATGATGAAAGGTTCATCTTCGTAAGCTAGCTTGTTAAGATCTACCAAAGTAAATCCTAAATCCTCGGTTCGCACACCACTGTTGACATCAACCCACATGCATTTGAAAACACAGACAGAGAAAGTAACATAATTAAGCTCCCATATGTCATTAATGACTCCAAAGTAAGGCAAGGATGCCAAACGTGGATTGTCATCATTGACAGTAGCAAAGTGCTGTGACTCAGCTCTTAGGCTAACCCCACTGTTCTGCATGGTGCTCTTCTCATCTTGCTGTTTGGTATAGAAGGAGTACTTGTTGATATCGTACCCTTGCCAACTTCTCACATTTCTTTTTGGGCCATCTGCTAACTTCGTCAGTGTTTCAGATGCAGATTCATCAGCAAATATTGTATGTTTAAACCAATTCAAGAATGTCTTGTTATGCTCTTTCATAAGCCTATTCTTCGTCATTCTTGGATTACTTTCCTTAAGTAGTGCTTCATGATGAACAATATATGGCAGGACTTCATTACTGTTATTCAAGACATACAGATGAGCTTGATGCAATTCCTGCAACGAGGGCGTTATAACATGTAGCCCTCGTGTACCTTTTCCTCCCACTCTGTCCTCATGTCGCAACTCCGGAAGACCAATAGGTTTTGCTTTCTGAAGGTACTCTGAACAAAATTCAACCGCTTCTTCTGCAATGTACCTTTCAACTATGGATGCTTCAGGACGGTGTAGGTTTTTTGTATACCCTTTCAAGATCTTCATGTATCGCTCGATCGGGTACATCCACCGTAAATAAACTGGTCCACATATTTTAATTTCCCTCACCAGATGAACAAGTAAGTGAACCATTATGTCGAAAAATGAGGGAGGAAAGTACATCTCCAACTGACACAAGATAATTGCGGCCTCTTCTTCCAAGCTATCTAACTTTGCAGGGTCCACAACTTTTGTACAAATGGCATTGAAGAAAAAGCACAGGCGACTTATAGCATGCCTGACTTTGTTAGGCAAAATGTTTCGAATCGCCACGGCTAACAGTTGTTGAATTAACACGTGGCAATCGTGAGACTTTAATCCAACTAGTTTTAAATCCTTCATCTGTACAAGGCTCTTAATATTTGAAGAGTATCCTTGTGGCACTTTAACTCGGCGTAAACACTGACAGAAACTTATCTTCTCCTTTCTTGACAAAGTGTGGCATGCTGGAGGCAAGTAAATTTTTGTACCATCGGACCTAGGATGTAACTGCTCACGTATACCCATCTCAGCAAGATCTTGACGACTGTTCAAACCATCCTTTGTCTTCCCTTGAATGTTAAGCAACGTGCCGATAACACTGTCACACACATTTTTCTCGACATGCATAACATCGAGACAATGTCTAACATCTAGATCAGACCAGTATGGAAGGTCAAACAATATGGACCTCTTTTTCCATAAGCATGTATTTCCTTTCTGCTTCTTTTGAGTCTTTCCAAATACAGTATGGATGCCCTCAACCCGCTCAAGAACCTGGTCCCCGGTTAACGGAGTAGGTGCAAGTTCATGCTCTTGACTACCGTTAAATGCTTTTTTCAATCTCCGATAAGGGTGATAAGGACTCAAAAAACGTCGATGGCGAGTGTAAACTGTTTTTCTTCCATGTTTCAGTTGCAAGTAACTGGTGTCTTCCTCACAGATAGGGCATGCCCGATGGCCCTTAACACTGTATCCACTCAAATTCCCGTATGCAGGAAAATCGTTAATGGTACAAAATAGCATTGCCCGCAACTTGAATGTCTCCTTACGATAACCATCAAACACTGCAACCCCTTCATCCCACAAGTTTGCCAAGTCTTCAATCAACGGACTAAGATAAACATCAATGTCATTTCCTGGCTGTTTTGGGCCTGATATCATCATAGACAACATCATGTATTTCCGCTTCATACACAACCAAGGAGGCAGGTTGTATATGACAAGCAAAACAGGCCAAGAGCTGTGCTGAGTACTTAAACTGCCGTACGGATTCATTCCATCACTGGCAAGTGCAAGCCTTAGATTTCTTGGCTCCTTGCCGAACTCCGGATACAAACGATCAATCTTCTTCCACTGAACTGAATCTGCCGGATGTCGGAGCATCCCATCAGAGTTCCTTCCCTCTGCATGCCATGTAAGGTCTTTTGCGTCATCTTCATTAGCAAACAGACGCTTAAACCTAGGAATGATCGGAAGATACCATAACACCTTTGCGGGAGGGCCTTTCGTTGAACTCTCATCACTACCACATTCGTCATCGTCCTTCACTTTGTACCGTGATACCCCACACGTGGGGCATTTATGCATTTGTTCAAATTCATTTCTGTACAATATGCAGTCATTAGGACAGGCATGGATTTTTTTATACTCCATACCCATTGGACAAAGTATCTTCTTCGCCTTATAGTAACTGCTTGGCAACGTGTTTTCGTCTGGAAGCATGTCCTTTAGTACCTCAAGCAGTGAACTGAAGCTTTTGTCACTCCACCCATATCTGGCCTTGACATTAACAAGAGTTAACACCGCAGACAACAGTGTCAATGAGTCTTTGCACCCCGGATACAACGCCTTCTTCGAATCACTCTCCAACGTATCATACATAGGGGCATGGGCTTGCTGAAAAGACTCATGTCCCAGATCACGAATCATATCCTCCAGTCGATCTCCAACGTCAACATCAACCCGTTCAGTCTGCGAGACCCTCTGCGTGTCTGTCAATTCACCATGCCATATCCATGTCGTATAAGTCTTCTTAATCCCATCGCACAGAAGGTGCTCCCGCATGTCTTCTAGTGATTGTCGTCTACCATTCAAACAATTGATACAGGGGCAGAAATATTTTCCATCCCCATCCGGTCGACTTCTTTCGAAGGCAAATTGCAAGAAATTTTCAACGCCCTCTTCGTAGTCAACCGTCATGCGATTTGCATTCATCCAACTTCGATCCATGTTATTAACAACTGTGTGATACTCACAATGTTATTCCATGCATGCAAACCTCACTTTTTTCATTCAAGGTGGTGGTCCTATCCCATTTAGGAAGACAAATTTTTAAAGTATATTCATATGTATAGGTTGAGCGTCTTATCTTAAATTTGACAAAATTTCGGCAGCATTTCGCTTTGGTCTCCAAGTACACGAAATGAAAGCAGTGACATCAGTTCCACCACAGTCAAGTATGCACCCGGAGAACAAAGTGAAATGCATTGTATCGAAATTTCATCATATTTAAGACAACACGCACAACCTACACATAGTAATATACTAAAAAAATATTAGCCTTCCCAAACTGTCCAAACGGACAATTCGAGAATCAATACAATGATTAATCCAAACTGTCCGGAAGAATCACTGTAATGAATCTCAAACGGGCAACTAAGGTTCACTCATAATGAACAATTTAACATTAATTGTATATACAAATAGTCATTAATGGCATAAAACAATATACAAAAGTACGCATTACATATACAACCTAACAAAATATGAAAGGCATTCGTCAGTACCTGAGATGATGGTCAGTGACAAGGTCGAACAATGAATCTGGTGATGATGATACAAAGAGGCAAAGGACAACTACCTACAAATTATGTTGAACAGTCAAGTTGTTATATTTAAACTTGAGACACATACGATTATATATGTAGGATACAATTGGAACTCAAGTGACTCTTAAGACAAGCCTTACCTTTGGTGAAGGAGCAAAGGCTGCCTGTGGATTCGGTGCTACTTATGGGGGTGTAATTGGGGTTGCAGCCTCACTTGGTTGTTCTTGCTGCAAACAATTAAAAAACAAGTATAGGCGTTGCCTATGTATGTCAGAAAAATGGACTACATCAGAAAACATATATACAATAAAAATTGACCTATGAATTGCTTAAAGAAAATAGAAAGCAACATCCTAACTGAATGACCTTACGACGTATCCCAGACATCAATAAGGTTTTCATAAAAAATACTAAAGTTCAGAAGTTTGATGACAATCAAGGTTTTAAGCCTAATGAGGAATGGATGCTTCATACCGATGCACAGTTTTCACCTTATGTTAGTGGGATGACATTTTCTCCTACTTCATGTCATGGTTACAGCCCATCATCCCCAGGCTATAGTCCCTCATCACTCAGGTACAGCGCCACTTAACTTGGGTACAGCCCGACGTCATTTGGGCCTATCTCAACTGGGTACAGTCCCACCTGTCCGACTTATAGTCCTGGCTCTCTGGGATATAGTCCTACAAGTCCAGCTTATTCGCCCACCAGTCCATCCTACTCTCCCACATCACCCAGCTATAGCCCCACATCACCCAGCTACAGCCCCACATCATACATGTCCCATCTACTCCATGCATTTACTACAATAGAATCCTCACCCATTCTGCCATAACAAAATCCTTACCTCGCCCTGCATTCCCCACCCTCCTCACCCAATTTTCTTCCTTCTCGTGTAACCTCTCCTAACACACTGCCCCTAGTCACAGCTCATAGATGATGGCACCACATTCTTGAAATCTCCCTCTCTCTCTCTCTCTCTCTCTCTCTGATTACTCAACCTCACAGTTCTTAATCCTTTGGTATACATGGCTTACTCAAATCTTTGTAAACATAAAAAATTGTAACTTTCAGCATTGTATAAGAAAATAGAATAACTGAAAACACCAACATTATCAACATATTTACAAGAGAAATAAAGGTAATAAATAAAGAAAGTGAGGAGATTGAAACATATATACAATAAGGTACATTTTGCATAATCAGCAATTCTGTGTTTTATTTTTATTTTATTCTTTTGAGCTCTCCTTTTATTTTCTAGGGGCATGGGTTGAGCTTGTAGACATGGGCCATTGCATGGCAACAGTAATGTGAATCTTAGCATTTTATTTGGGCTTTGACTTCAAAACTCCCATGTGCATTCCTCACTTGCTTTGGTAAGGGTACAACCCTAAGTCAAGAATTTGGTACACCATACCATTCTGGGGTCCATGTAGACCTCCCTGTTGCCATTTTTTCTCCATTTTTCTTCATTCTATGTTTTCCAAATCCAACAAATTAGGTGGCTCCTCTGCCACCTCAACCAAACTACATTATTTGTCATTAGAAATAAAAATAACATTTCTATAGGCTTACAGCAAATGTATTATGCAGTTATGCTTTTTTAAGAAATTGACCTTCACATTGTTATTATTACTACTCTTGTTATTTATAATCTAATTTCGAGGTGAATGCTTGCAAGTTATATACAATTATGCATCCTGGAATACTTCATTACTTTCTAGTTTCTACAATGTGTATTGTGTTACAAGGATAGATGATATCTTACAAGTGTAACAAGGATAATCTCAAACTTCCACATCACGACATATATATCATTTCTTTACCCCTTAATTATTTATTGTCTTGGTTGCATATTTCTCAAATCCCAATCCATGTATAACAAAATAGCCTCTTCTACATCATTCTTAACAACATCAAAGTCTATACACTTTCTTTTTATACATACATCCACCACAACTTTCAGATCTTTTTATAGTCTCCTCCACTTCATTTTCAAGTTTATTATTAGCTCATTTAAGTCAAGGTTTAGAGACAATTAAGACAACCAATAAGCACACAACACAGAAAAACCAAAACATTAATATGGAGATCCAACAACATCAACATATCCAAAAGTAAAATTGAAGTTACTATTTTCTCAAGAACTTTCTTGAACTAAAATGAGCAGATTTACAAGTAGTAAAAAACAATGCCTTAGAATTTCTCTTTACAAATAGTGTACATTCCACTTATTATCTCATTGTCTCTTTCACATGAATAAGCAACACCAACAAGCATGTTATTATAATAGCTTCAACGAGTAGTCGCAAATCCAATACAGAAGTCACTGGTAAGAAAAATTAGATAATCTCACCTGTGTAATAGCACCAAAGCTGCCAAGTGTGATGTTTGGAATGAAGAAAGGTATGCTTAATTTTACTTGTTTAGGAAATGCTGCTAGAAAGTGTCCAACCTCCTGCATTTAGTCATATCCATCAGGTAGAATATATACAAAGAAGCAATAAGGGCAATTTATGGAATTTAGTACAAATACATAGAGAGAAAATTAAACAAATAATGCATTGGGCCATTGGGCATAGTCGCATAGAAAATAAATAAGTAACCTTTAACACAGCACACATTGCAGGTATTCCTACTTGTACAACACTTGACAGCAAATATACGTATAAAAGTGGATTATATGAATCTGCAAACTAACTGAAACTTCTGACTGCTGTCATACATTGCCAAAAGTAAGTCAATCAACATAGTTGGCAACAATATTAGATTGATAGATAGATTCTTATGACAGATTGCATAACGGTATTGTGGAAATTACAGAGTTTAGGTAAAGGAAGAGAAAAGGAGAGAGTAGAAACTAAAAATTATAGGGTATTAATTTGCTTATAATCTGTTATCATAGGTGTCATCTTCATCACAGCACCTCTGCTTATAAGCCACCAATATTAAGTTTACTTGATGAAGCGAATAGTTTAAAAAGTAGTAAGTTTATTTTGATCATTCAGATCCCACATTTCTATAATGAAGAAACTAAGTCTAATAAAAGCAAAAGACCAGAATCCCAGACTATTCTCCGAATAAAACTCACTCCAACTTGTTGTAATGCAGAAGATAAAGAAAGAAAGGAAGAAAGAAAGTTCAATTTTATTTAAAAAATGCCAAAAAAAATATGAAATGCTTACATGAAACAGAAGAACCCCTAAGACACCATATGCTAAAGGTAAAGCTGAGTCAACAATTTGAAAGGTAGAAGCAACAATACACGCATCAAAGTAGTAAGTGAAGGCTGAAGACACACCTTAATATCCCTCAATGCAAACAGTCAAATACAGATTTCCCCATTCACCATACACTGTTGAAAAAAAGGATCAAACACAAGGTCAGGTGATACAACACAACGACCATGGAATAAAGTGTCAAGCAACAATGCGAACCACGGTCTCAAGCAAATGAGGACTCCAACTTTGGAAATCCATGGCGGAAACATAAAAATCGAATACCAAACACTTATTAGTTCGAAATGTGAGTTGCCACAGTACCTCGAACAGAAGAGAGCAAAACACTGTGAAATCTGAGATTAGGGAAAGTACCTGACCGGAAGAGAGCAAATGTGCGACTGCCGTCACGGTGGCCGGTGACGTTGAAACCTTGGGATGAGGAGGGTTGAGGTCGCGAGCTTAAGGAGTGCTTGGGATGAGGAGGGTTGAGGTCGCGACTGCAAAAGCAAGGGTTGGGGATGACAGGGAAACTTAAGCGCGCGACAGAGGTGGTATTTGATCTGGGGGATGATTCTTATTTTAACAAAGACAACATCGGTTTTCATTCAAAAACCGATGTTAACTAGTACAACTCAACATCGGTTTCATTAAAAAACTGATAACCGATGTTAACTACTTCACATTAACATCGGTTTTCTTAAAAAACCTCAAAAACCGATGTTAACTATTGCCCCGTAACATCGGTTTTCGTTAAAAATTTGAAAACCGATGTTAACTACTTAACCTTAACATCGGTTTTTCTGTAAAAACTTAAAAAACCGATGTTAATATGGGATGGTTAACATCGGTTTTGTCTATTTTTATGAAAACCGATGTTAAATTGATCCTGTTAATTACGAATTTGCCACCGCGTTTTCGTTAACATCGGTTTTTCACATAACCGATGTAATAGAAGCGATGTTAAAAGCTATTTTTTTAGTAGTGCATGTAACGAAGCGCAAGCCTGAAGCAACCGAGAAAGGGAATCTTGCACCCTTCTCTAGACTTGATCAGCAGTGACCAATCTATCCTCCCAAAGCACCTCATTTCTCAACTTCCAAAGACTCCACATGAGCATAATACACTCACCACGCCACACACACCTTCTCCTCCCTCTCATTCAGGACAGAGAACACAAGTTCCTTAAAGCTTTTCGATCTGTTAACAATATCCGAAATAGCATCCTGCATATTAGCCCTAATCCAGACTTCCTTTGCACGAGGGCAGGCAATCAACACATGCCAACAATTCTCCATATCTGTACCTCAAAGCACACATGCATTTCACATGGCAAAATACACCAATTAAGCCACTGCCACCCTCGTAGGTAAACATTCCCTACAAACTCCCCATACAAAATGTTTGACTCTCAGAAGCACCCTCAAACTCCATATCCTCTCCCAGTTCCCATCCACCTTCAAGTGCTCCATATTCAAACGGTTCTCTCGAAAATCATGATATGCGGATTCACCGAATAGTTATCATCCTTGCTCCGCCCCCAAATCCTTCTTTACCTAATAATTTGTGTTATTTGATTAATTAGTTTGTTTTTTTAATGGATAAATATTAGCTTGTTAGTTTTGCTACAAAAGTCAATTATTTTACTGTAATTTTTAATAAAAAAATAAAAATTTGGGTACATTATTCACTCTTTCCGGTTAAACAAATATCGCACTTGGAAATGTGTTAAAGATGCACTAAAAAAAACTAATTCATTATACGTTAAATTAGTTTTTTAGTATTCTATTTTTTTATAGATTTAATTTAGTCTTTTAATTTTTTGGGATTTGTTTTTTTAATTTTTAAATTAATTCAATTTAATTTTTAATTTAAATTTTAAGAAATCACAAGTCAAAATCATCGCTAAATAATTTTAAATTGATACAAAATTCATATTTTTCAAAAAAAAAATGAATCAGTTTTAAAAATGAAAGACTAAATTTAAGATTAAGAACCAAATTGAATTGTTTTAAAAATTAGATGATCAAATTGAATAAAAAAAATTAAAATGCCAAATTAAACCTAAATAATAAATAAAGAAAAAAAAACTAATTTAACCTTTTTTACGTTATGAAAATTAGTAACTAAATTTATTTTTATCAGTTTCTAGAACAACTTAAAAAATATAAATTATTGATAAACTTAATTTCACTTACTAAACTTATATTTAACTTCACAATAATAAATTAGCTACGGGCATTAAAAACTGATAAAATGAGCACGTTTAAAAATCAAACCTTTTATAGAATGACCTAAAAGAAACAAATTCAATGAGGATATAATTTTTTGTTTCCCCACTTGAATATTCATTTTTCGTATTATGTCTTGAATATTCATATGTTTGAAATCGAACAAACCTAACGACGATATATATTGTGAAGTTAGGAAAGCATATATTCCATGTCCTTTTCGTTTCCTTTTTTCTAATACACATATTCTTGTGATAATAATAATTGAATCCCTTTCAAAATTTCAATTCCAATTTCTAAAAACAAAAAATGATACCGGCCGTTCCATACGCAAATAAATTGCTCCCTTGAAAATAATGAAAGCAATTTAAAACACGTGGAAGGAATATATTGGCCATTTCTCAATTCTGCAGAAAAGCTTACAATGATACTGGACCCAGCCCAAGGCTCACAAAAAATAATGTAAAACACATTGATTGAAGACTAGACCAACAGAAGCATAGAGCCTAAAGAATAACAAAATATTATGAATCCAGTGGATCAACTAATATATATATATATATATATATATATATATATATATATATATATATAACAATAGATAATTGATTTCAAGGGAAATCTTTGGAATATAAAACTATATGATTTTGAAATTCATAACATAAACACACATGTATTATATCAGGCTTATAATCCACACTATAGGATATTAAAATATTAAACATAAACGATACTAAAAATTATAGAGAACTTACTAATATAATCCACAAAAGTAACAAGCAAGATGAGAACACTGATTATCAACAGGCGGGTTGAAAACGAGAGAATGTTTGCAAACGTTCAAATACAGAAAAGGAATTTTTTATTCATAAAACTTCGGATATTCTACATCAGATAAACACACCTATTTATAATACAAGCACACCTCTCCGGAATTCAATCCGGACTTAACTATATTATATTAATAGTGAAAGCATAAAACACTCTTATCTTTAATAGACCTACTAGCTAAAGAATACAAAACACGCAAACTAAGATTCAAACTATCTACAGAATGTCTTGTCTTGTCAACAGTACTTCTGTCTTCTGCCGACACTTCTTATTGGCTTCTCTATGCTGGAAATCCGGGAAATCTTATCTTCTTATCCTGCTCTTGGTCTCCTTTATTCTGAAAATTCTTCTTTGGTAAAATAATCTAACATGTCATGGTTTTTCTGATACGGATTTGTGCTAGAACTACTACCTTCGTCTTTTATTAACTTCTGTCCGCAACCCGGTATTGATCTCATTCTTTGTAGCCGTTCTTCAAATTCTTCTTGTGAAGAAGCTGTTGATAATTCTGCCATTATCTGTCTTTTTTGTGCCAAAAATAGGGCTTCTTTATCAGCATCTATATCTACTTGTGATCGTGGCACCTTATTCATATTTGCCCACTGAATGATTTTTTCTTTATTAATTATCCTTACATCAAATTTTTTCCACCATTTTATCTTTATTTGTCTGGAGAGGAAGTACAAATCTGTCTCATTATCAGCTCTTGAATAAGTATATGTCCATGTTGTAATCCAAGTTATTCCTTGGGAAGCTATAAAAGATAAAAACTTATAACCATCTACAAACGAAGTATTGTCTTTAAAAAATTGATATAACTCTTCGACCTCCGGAGGAAAAATCTCTCTCATAGGACCAAAGTTATAAAACCATCTGATGAACCATTTTGGGAATTTTAACGATATGCCTTTTTTGAACCATAAGAACCAGGAATGTTTATCAGGCTTGAGGTAAAACATGTTATCCCAGGCAGTCATGTAATCATAATAATTATATTCTTGAGGGATAAAAGTTCTGGAAAACTTCTTAGGCTTATGCAGAGGCTGTCCCCAATCTATATCAGATAATACATTAACAATTTTTATTTTGGAGAACTGTATTATACCATCTTTGTCTTCATTATGAACCAGGTCTATAGAATTTGTATCTATCAAAATAAATTCATAAAATAGTCTGGCTTTTCTTGTATCAGGACATGGATATGGTATATCGGTAGGGAATATCTTATTAGCAAGATCAACTGGGTTTAATTTAAGCCAATGTTTTTTGGCTATAATTATGGGAAGAGTATTTTCTTTTTTAATATATTCTGGATCAGTTTCTGTATTGGTTTGGAAAGTGGGTTTTGAAGGAGAGGTTGTAGTAGTATAGTCTCTTGGGCCAACTAAGGTATTGAGGTATTGTAATGGAGTGTATTTAGGTCTTGGAGCATTTCCTCTAATGGGTTGAGATAAAATATTAGGACGGATATTGGGATTTGTTAAGAATCTTGATGTACCTGCTGTATTTTGTATTGCCATTTGTGAAGGATCATCTTTATTCGTTCCCAGTGGGGGTCCGTATTGATCTTTTGATTTGGATTTACTCATTCTGAACCCTGTAAAAACTCTCTTGTTAAAAAATCTGGTAAAAAATTCTTTTCTCCTTTAATATGTTCAATATCAAAATCAAAACAAGATAATAAAGATTGCCATCTAGCAAAAATATGTTTTGAAATAAGATTTTTAACATCTTTTTGTAAAACTGAAGGAGCTGCTTTACAATCAGTACGAATTAAAAACTTCTTATTAAATAAATCATCTTAAAATTTTTGTAAACATAAAACTATTGAAAGTATTTCTTTTTTAACAGTAGAGTAATTCTTTTGAGATGGATGCCAGATACCTGAATGATATCTGACGACTCGCTCTTTTGACTCTGGAGTGACTTTTTGTTTTAATATACAACCATATCCTATATCTGAAGCATCAGTTTCTACTATTAAGAAAGCTAAGGGATCTGGGATTCCTAGACAGGGTAACTTCTTGGTTATCTGTTTAATTTTCTTAATGGCTTTAGTCATTTCTTCAGACCATTCAGGTGGATTTTTTCTAAGTCTTTCATATAGTGGGGCACATTCTATCCTAATATTAGGAATAAAATCTGCAATATAATTTATACATCCTAGAAATCTCTGTAATTGTTTTTTATCCTTAATTTCATCTGGGAACTTATCAGTAAATTCTATAGATCTTTGTATAGGAATAATTGTTCCTTGGTGTATCTCAAATCCTAAAAACCTTATCTTAGTTTCAAATATTTTTATTTTTCTTTCAGATACTACCAAACCATTTTCTTTTATTATTTCTATGAATTTTTCTAAATGTTCTATATGTTGGTTAATATTTTTAGAAAAAACCAATATATCATCTAAGTAAACTATTGTAAAATCTGAATAATTATAAAATATATCATTCATTATATTTTGATATTCACTTGGAGCATTTTTTAATCCTTGAGGCATTACATTCCATTCATAATGACCAAAAGGTACTACAAACACAGTTTTATACTTATCTTCCTCCCTGACCGAAATTTGATAGTATCCAGATTTCATATTAAATTTAGAAAATATAGAGGAATTATTTAAGCGTTTTATTAGATCAGGTTTATTTGGTAAGGGGTATCTAATCCATTTTAAGACTTTATTAAGAGGTTTATAATTAATAACTAATCGGGGAGCACCTCTTTCTACTTCTGAAGCTTTCATGACATAAAAGCCTGAACAACTCCAAGGGCTTTTAGAGGCTCTTATTAATCCTTTATCTAAATATTCATTAATCTCTTTTTTACAATATTCTAAGTATTGTTGATTCATTTGTATAGGTCTAGCTTTAGTAGTGATATCTTTTTCATTAAAATTATCAATATATGGCAACTGATTTCATATTTCTTTCTATGCCAAAAAGCTATAGGATTTGTCTCACAAATTTCCTTTTTAATTTTATTTTCAATGCTTAGTTTTTTATCTTGAATATTTTTATTAAATAATTGTTCTTCTATTCTTTTATAATGTATTTCTTTATGTAAAGAATTAATATGTTTAGTTTTATTTTTTATCAAACTAATTGATGAGCTTTTAACTATATTTAATTCTCTTGTTTTAGGAGGATTTATAAATTCAAACATTATTGTTCTTCCTATTACTTTAGTTATCAATCCTTGTTCAGTTATTTGGAAAGGATATAATAATGCTAAAAAAGGTGTTCCTAAAATAACCTCATGATGCATATTTTTTACTAATACAAATGAAGTATTATAACAGATTCCATTTTTACATATCTTAGTGTCTGATAACTTATATTTAATATGCATTTTACTTCCATTAGCGCTAGATATATTTTCTATAGATTTCTCATAATATTTAGTAGGTATTAATCCTTCTTGTATGCAATTTACATCTGCTCCTAAATCTATTAAAGCTATTAACTTAAATTGTTCTTCTCTAATTATTATATTAATTAATAAAGTTTTCTTCATTATTTTCACTTGTTGGTAAAGGGAAGGATGTGCTAGGAGTGTGTTCTTGGGATCTTATCCTTTCTTTTCCTTCTAATTCTAAAATTCTATATTCTAAAGAAATATCATTATGTCTTAATTGGTTAATTTCTTGTTTTAACAATTTTACTTCTTCTTGTAAATCTTTTAAAGTAATATTTTTATTAGGCACAAATCTGTTATATATTTCTTTCATGTCAACCGTTTTTACTGATCTCTCTTTATTAATTCATTAAGTTGATTTATAAATTCATTTCTTATGGGTGAATCTTCTAATCTTCCTATTATATTAATTAAGGTTTCACTTTGATCTCTAATTAACATATTAACACTCTTACAGCTATTACATGTACATAGTTCTGGACCTAAGCAAACACCTATATCTTCATCACTAGAGTAACTACTACTACTAATATTATCCAACTGATATATAACTCCATCTTCTTCTTCTTCAGAAAGGCTTTCCTCAGAAGATTCATTATCTTCTGGTTCTGAATTTATCACTATTTGCATTAATTGTTGTTTTAAATTTTCATCTATTTCTAAAGAATTAATTTTTTATTGGGTTGTACATTTATTAGCATAATGACCTATTTTACCACACTTCCAACAATGATTTTTCTTCTTTTTAGGATATGATTTCCTATAATTGTTTTTATTCTTTTTATATGGTTTTTTATAATTCTCATACCTATTAATTTTATGATCATAATGTTTTCTGTTCTTATATGTTTTAGAATATTTATAAGATTTTCTAATTCTTCTTTTATTTTCATAACTAGGGGCTTTAACCATTTCTACTCCATATTGATGACAAAAAGTTCCTAATTCTTTTCTATTGTTTAAACTATCTTTTCTCATTTTATTTTATAACTTAAAATCAACACATATTTGTATTCCGGTTTCTATTATTACATTATGAATTTGACCATAAGTTAATTTATCATATGGAACTGGGTTTTGAAAATGTCTTTCTAAATTCATTCTAGTTTTCTCTGCTAGTAATTTAGGTAATCCACTTATAAATCTCTCTTTCCAATATCCTGCATATATATCTTCTCTTAATGTGACTTTTGAAAAGAAGACATCTTTATACCATCTATAATCAGTCATACTAGGACATCTTAAATTCATTAACTGAATACTTATTCTTTCTTTAAATATATTTGGGTCTCCTATAAAATTTTGTATTACTGAAAATATAAGGGTAGCTACTGCATCTTGTTCCTGAGTCTCCTGTTTTATACTATGTAATATAATATGTCTTTCTTCATCAGTACATAGATTATCCCACCATCCTTTTAACTGTCCAGTAAATCCTTGTCTTAGCGCCATAGCTGTATTCTTATCGGAAATACCTTTAGTTTTGTAAGCTGTAGCTGCCATGGTCATTTGGAAAGTTAAATCTAATATTTGTTGTTCACTCATACCATCTACATTCCACTCAGCTATTTCTGTTCCACTAAATACATTTTGTCTTAAATCTCCTCGTTCTTCAAATTGTACATCTGCGGGAGAAGGTCTTGAATAATAATTTCTCAGTTTAGGATAGTAATTCCCTCTAAGTTTATTTACTTCTAATGGTTCTTCATTTAAAGTATTAATGGTAAATTTACCTATACTTAGTTTTTCTAAATTTTTCCTTATTTCTTCAATTTTATTATCAGTTTCATTTCCTAATTTAATACACTCTAAATCTTTTTGTGGTACATTCATTATCTTATATATAGGTTTATCTATAACTTTTAATAAACTACCTTTGGTATTATTACTGCTGCTAGCTTCTGTATTAATATTTTCTAATCTAGTTAAATGTGAAGACATAGTGTTTAACATAATATTTGAGTAATTTAATTGGTGGTGTATCTTCCTAATGTCTTTTATTTCTACATTTCTATTTTCTTCTATTACATCTTTAAAAGGGGAAGCTTCTATTTCTATATTAGCAACATTAATTTTTATACCTTTAGTGGGAGGATATTCTGCTTCTATAATTTTATCTTCTGTAGTTTTCCAAGTATTAGTATTTTTTATTATTGGACTTATTTCCTTCTTAGTTGTTTCAAACCAATCAAAGAAATAAATATTAATTTCTCTTTCCTCTAAATAATCATAGTAAATTTTTCTAATTGTCTCTCTTTCTTGATTATTATAATTCTCAAAAAAGCTTTTTCTATTTTCGTTATTATATTCTGCCAGAAAATCTTGCTTAATCCATTCTTTATCTATTCTAAAAGGGTTTATTTCTCTATCAATTACATTTAATACTTGAGATCTGGTAGGAGAGTATCTAGGTGAGGAACTATTATCAATATTATCTTGATATATTGGAATAGATACTTTTGGATTACTATTATCTAAACCGGTTAAATCTAAATCTATAGTAGATCCACTAATAGAATGTCGCGAAGATTGTCCTTTATAAATCATATGAGGTTTATTCATTTTCATTGACTGAGACCTATTCATTTTTAATCTTATATCTGTTCCATCTTGTATTATTTCTCTCATATTCGTATTATAAACCTTAGGGGGTTCTATAACCTCTTCTATTTTCCATTCTTCAGGAATATTTTGCATAACTTCATTATGTTCTAATCTACGAGGAACTTGTATTGATGATTTTTTTAGATTGGCTTCTACTAATATGGTAGCATCTTTTTTGGATTCTCTTAATGCTCTAAAGTTATAATCTATTTTAGTAACTTTATAATATACTCTGAATATTATTTCTATTGGACTACAATCTTCTATAAACATATCAGCAGACATTTTTATATGTAATTTTAAAGCTTTTGCTGTGTATTCATTACGCATATTTAGAGCTAAATTAGGATAACAGTTAAAAAATGCGGGACCATCATGTAAATTACTCTCTAGTATGCTATTACAGAATCTTTAAAACTTTTTAATCTGGTATCTCTTAATAACATTAATATATGACTATTTACTCCTAATCTAAAATTAGGCTTAGCTGCTACTTGTATTAATCCCAAATGAATAAAGTTAAATCCTTTTTCCATATGGGTGTCTAATAAATCTTGTTCTAATATACTTATAATTTTATTGACATCTGTTCCTGGATAACTATATTCCATTACATGTATTTCATCCTTATTATTAGAAAATATACTATGTCTTTTATATACTTCACTTTTCCTTATTATAGGTATAGACCAGTTATGTAAAGATTTTTCTATTCTTGAAACTAGTATGATTGTAGCATTTTCTAAAGATTCTATTAATTCTTCATTTTCTATATTTTGGGGAGTTCTTAAAGCTATCTATTTATCTTTGTTACTTCTTCCTATTTCACTTAAAGTTTTTAATATACTAGGTACTCTACTTCTCGTTTGAGTTGTTGTTACGGGACCGCCTCTCTCCATGTCTAAGCTAAACCAACGGTCTTACTCGCTCACGGCTGCCGGGACCACCTAGACTCAAGGGTTGACCAACATATAAACACCTCTTAGTGCTACACTCAACTCTTTTCAAGAACTAAAGTAACAGTGTATTTCAAACTCTTTATGAAATATTGAAGATTCAAAGATTTACAGACTCTTAATGAACTACCAATCAGTGTATATATATATAATAAACATAAAAACTAATATATAATATAAGATTTTACTAGTTCAATAAATAATATTAATATATAATTGTGTTAAATATTAAATTTTGTTATTATTATTATTATTTATAAGACTTTTTTATTTGAACTAATTTTTTAATTATTATTATCTCCATTTTTTATAATAGTTGAATTTTTAGAAAATTTTTGTTCTTATTTATCAGTCGCCTATAAAATTTAAGATGACATTAATTATTATTTTTATCGAGTATGCTCTCACTTGTCTCATAAATTTAATTAATTTATTCATGACTTTATTGTGAAGTGAAAAGAGAAAGGTAAAAATAGAAAACTTTATAATTACTTTATTAAAATCAATAAAATTTATTGTATTTCTTGATTTGAAAAGACATATAAAAAAGTAAAAATAATATATTATTGATAGATAGTATTTATTGATAGTGACATATTTTTTCATGATTCACAATGTTTGAATATAAAACTTTACTTTAAAAGTCCAAATTTAATTACAATCAAACCAATAACATGTTATTAACTCATAATATTTTTTTTCTAAATCACATATTTTTTTAAATAATCTTATTTAATTTAGGTAGAATTACGACATATAATAAAGTTTTTTTTTCAAATATTTAATGTAAGTTTATATTTAAAACTTGGATATGATACCATTGATTAGGTTAGTTGGCTTAGGTAAAAAATACACCTGATCTCTAATTATAATAATAATAATAATAATAAATAAATAAAAAAAACGAAACTTCTTTTTTTGACTCTAAATAAATGAAACTTTTCTTTGACTGTATAAAAAATGAAACTTATTATAACATATTTTTACCAAACTACCAAACCAACAACTGCTCTCTCTCTCTCTCTCTCTCTATATATATATATGTTACAAATAAGTACTTCTTAACGCCTCTCCCAGGAGCCTCCACTCCAAAACAACACACACACTTTGCGTTTCTTCTCAGCCTCTTAAAACCAAACAGATTTTTTCTCTTTCTTTCTCTCACTACATCCTCAATGGAGAGTCCCCATTCATTGTCTCCCTCTTCCTCCTCCTCTTACTCCTCCGACGGCGTCGTCGGCTTCGAGACGGAGGAGCCGCGGACGCCTCTGGCCGTGCGCCGCGCGCTGCAGCTCCTCAACTCCGGCGAGCCCGACCTGCGCCTCCAAGCCGCTCGCGACATCCGGCGCCTCACGAAGACGTCACAACGTTGTCGGCGCCAGTTATCCGAGGCTGTCGGTCCACTCGTTTCCATGCTCCGAGTTGATTCGCCCGAGTCACACGAACCCGCTCTCCTCGCCTTGCTCAACCTCGCCGTCAAAGACGAAAAGTACCGTACATCTCTTCCCCTTTTTTGGCCTTCTGTTACCTCATTTTTAATTACTAATTACCCCTTTCCTCCAAAACTAAACCTGACTAATTATATTTTTTATATATAAAAATAAGTAAAAAAAAACTATATTATTGACTAATTAGATATTTTTGTTGTGTTTTATTAATTTATTTGTAGTGGGTTTAATTTTTATTTACTAATTTATTTATATGGTTTTTGTTAGTTGTTGTTGTTTGACGTGCTTTTTTTTTTCTTGATTCTGGAAATTCGTGCGCTTTATGAAACATTTGCGATACCTTGAAGCCATCGACTTGGGGATTCGATATAAAATTGAAATAAAATAATGTCAATTTGGGATTTCATGTATTTGTATAATATAATACTATAATATAGTATACGATATGGTACTATATAGCTTATATGGTGGATGTAATACTCTGAGATTCTGTTTCTGCTTTTTATTCTGCCCCCCAGATTCTTTTTTCTTTTGTATTTTCGTTTTTATAATCTACATAGATATTTCTTTGAAAAGTTGATGATGATGAATGATTCATGACATACCTTCCTTTTTTTCTTGGGGGAAGGGAGGGGTAGTTAGTTACCATCCTTGACAGAAAATAGGAATTGAAATACCACTTTATCATGTCTTAGAGTGCAAGAGTCACACATTTCTGTGGTTGATTGAATTCTTTAAAATATATTGTTTTATAAAAAAGAGAAAATGACCCAGCAAATTGGTACTTACCTTTTATTTGTGGCTAAATAGACAAATTATGTGATGCGGTTATAAATTGGTGTAAAAACATGAAAAATATAAATTTAGTTCTGAACATGTAAATGTGTGACTGATTAATCTTAAATTATGAGACTATTTTATCATTAAGGTTTAATTTGATAATAAGTTATATTTTCAAAGATTAAATTTATATTAAGATACAAAATTTAGAGATCAATTTGATATTAGATTATCTGTAAAACTAATTTGTTACACTTTTTATATATTCAAATATTAAATTTGAACTTTTCGTCTTTCACAAACAAATTTATCAGCCCTTCATACTTTTAGAGATGAAATTGACTATTTATCATTTATTAATTATTATTAATTATTAATAATTAAAAATGATATTGTTATTATTAAATTTGTGTTTTGTGGTGAGTACTATGTTGTCTTGTGAATTCTAGAATGTCGATTACGTTGCTTTATTAATGATAATTATTGCTTTTTGATGGCTGAAAAATGCATGCACACAAATGCTATATCACAAGAAATAATTGGATGCTTTTCATTGTTGAAAACTTATCCGATTGCGAGGTGGATTCCATTGTTTCACATGGGGCTCTTTATTTTTACCTTTTGTTTCTTTTCCTTTTCCGCTCATGTCTTATTCCGGAAGTAATCTCTTATACTATCATTTATTGCTCATTGCTGCGTGTCAATTTTCACCTTCTGGTAAAAGGAATAGTTTTAATTCCTTTATTTTTCTGTCGCTTCTAGTTGGTAACTAAATATTTGCACAAAGCAGTGCTAGTTAAAACTTTTAGATATTGGTTTGCCATGTTTATCATATCATATAAAAAAATATCAAAAAAGCAAACGGGTTGAAAAAAAGGAGAGCTATTCAGCTCGCCTTAATAATTTTTAGGATAGAAATGGGAGAATTCCAGCTGTTATTAACTAATCTATTTTTCTTCGATGCTTTTAAATTAGTGATTTCACAACTGTATGCTTAATTTTTCTAGAGATGGTTCAGATCTCTGCATTGAACGTGATGTTCAACCACTGAATGGCTTTTTTCATACTCCTGTCCTCATTATTTTTGTTCAAGTGAAGAGTGACCAAAGAGGGGTAGAAAATTTTGATTTTTACTAATTGTTGCTTGGACAGAGGGTGGAAAATCACTTTCATGCTGTAGGAGTGACCTAAATTTGTGGTGTGGAGTGTAAATGAGTTGCACTCTTCCCTATATTTTTTGTTATACCAAACAATTGTGAAGTGATTTTGATTCATTCCAAATTTCCTACCTTCCCATCCTATGCAAAACAAGCATACCTAAAGTTTCTTGTTTTGGCTCATGTTTTAATACATGAATATTGTCAATCTAGATCCTTTTGAGAAGAGAAAACAGTACTTCTTTATGTGTTTATCTTTATCCATTCCTTCCCTTCCACTCTCTCTTGTTTCTTTCTCTTTGGTGGGACCTTTAGCAAGTCGTTTTGAGCCAGCATCATGAATTTGATGCTGTGCCTAAATTGCCCAGTAATAGAGAGGAAGGGAATTAAATATGACATGATATCTAACCACTACAGGAGAGTTAAACCAGGGGAATCAAATTTAATTCTACTTTGGCTTGAGAATGAACTCCAATTACTAAAAAGTCTAAAATATACCAGGATATCAATTTCTTTTGCCTGGCATGTGTTACATAGCCTGATGAAGTTATAACAGTAAATCATGAACTAAATATTGGCTTGTTTGTTGTATCATGTGCTTTTTATTTGTTGCGTTACCATTATACAAGTATCAGCCAGTTGGTCTTGATTTCTTTTGTGGTTCAGATTTAGTGCTGATTAACTTTTTGCTAGATAATCTTTTGTCATAATTCAGTCGAATTCATCACTTGAACTGGTCTTATCTTGCAGGAATAAAATCAATATTGTGGAGGCTGGTGCATTAGAACCGATAATTAGTTTCCTCAAGTCTCAAAATCTAAATCTGCAGGAGTCTGCAACTGCATCTTTGCTCACACTATCTGCCTCTTCAACCAACAAACCAATCATTAGTGCTTGTGGTGCCATTCCTCTTCTTGTGGAGATCCTTAGAGATGGAAGCCCCCAAGCTAAAGCTGAGGCGGTAATGGCTCTCTCTAATTTATCAACACACCCTAACAATCTCAGGATCATTCTTGAGACAAACCCAATCCCTTTCATAGTTGATCTTCTCAAAACCTATAAAAAATCCTCGAAAACTGCTGAGAAATGCTGTGCTTTGATAGAATCCTTGGTGGATTATGACGAGAGCAGGACTGCCTTGACATCCGAGGAAGGCGGGGTTCTTGCAGTCGTGGAAGTTCTCGAAAGCGGCACTCTCCAAAGCAGGGAGCATGCTGTTGGAGCACTGCTGACAATGTGCCAAAGCGACCGATGTAAATACCGGGAACCAATTCTTAGAGAAGGTGTCATTCCGGGACTTCTCGAGCTTACTGTCCAAGGAACACCAAAGTCTCAGTCCAAAGCTCGCACCCTTCTGCAGTTACTGAGAGAGTCTCCTTATACGAGATCTGAAATTCAACCTGATACCCTTGAGAATATAGTATGCAACATCATACAACAGATCGATGGCGATGATCAATCTGGTAAGGCAAAGAAGATGCTGGCTGAGATGGTTCAAGTCAGCATGGAACAGAGTCTGAGACATTTACAGCAAAGGGCTCTTGTATGCACCCCAAGTGATCTTCCTATAGCTGGCTGTGCTGCTTCTGAAGTTTCTTCAAAATGATAGTTGCCGCTGGCCAACTGCCTTTTTTCCCTTTTTTTGTCAACTTTTTTTGGTCTTTGCATTTGAGTTTGTGAGATAAATTTCTATAGTAGAAAACAAAAAAAAAAAAAAGAGAGGAATAATAATACAAAGTGAAGTATGCCAGTCCAGGCCATTGTGGAGGTATCGAGTGACTGGTAATTGTCAATAAACTAAGTTGTCAGTTGTAAAGAGCATGATTTTGTAGTTGGCTTGTAAAGAAACGGTTGTATAAATATACCTACTATTAGTAAAAGCTTTGTCCAAAATTCTTCCTGTTCTCCATTTCTGCAATGACGTGATGACCTCTGCTTGCATGTTTGTTTGGATTGAATTTAAAAATGTTGTAATTCCAATACAAATCCAATGTATAAAAGTAAAATAAAAGCAAGACTAAGGGTTTTGATCCTTTCACTTGTGCTTTAAAAAAAAAAAAATTCACGTGTGAAAATGGGCCGGCGGACAAACCGACCAAGTGTAGTGAAGAAATGTCCCCCATTATGGTTTGGATACACTTTCTTTGCATATGCTACAAGTGTGACACGATTGTAAAACTATAGTCAAAATTTTAATAATTAATAACAGAATCCTAAAGTTTATACCTTTTCATTAAGCAAAAAGCTCTTTTAAGAGGTAGAAAGGCCATTTCGTTTATCTCTGCAAAACAATTATTAACTCTTTGTGATATTTTTATAAGATACGGTCGTTGATTAAGAAATACAGTACTATTTTTTCTATAATTATAAAAAAATACAAATTTATTTTCAAATGCATTAATCATTTATTTTTATATATTTTAAATTTATTGTAAAGTCTGTAAGCGAGACACTCATTTATGTATCAGATGAGTGAATATATTTATAGATTGATTAACAATTTAAACTACTTTCATTAGTGAAAAGAAAACATTCCTGAAATTTTGAGAAATGTCATTACATATAATTTTTTTATCCACCAAAAAAATATATAAATAAACAGAGTACAAGGAGCTAGTACTGGAGAAACGGAACACCTTAAGGCTACTCAAGGTTACAACTCATTCAACGCACTAAATAAGCCATAAGCCATAACCAATAGCCAGAAAACCAGAAAAAAAAACAAAAAAACAAAACAAAAAAGCATAATAAACTAGTATGTATATTTGTACTGCATGATCCTATCAGCATCCCCTTTCGATATTTAGTACCACCTTGATGTTATTTGTCCAATCATATAGAGACCAATCAAATTTCGTCTTAGCTTTACACCATTGCCAAACACGTAACATGATCAAGTCCATGACCTTTTTCTGATCACGTTTGCCTCCTTTAAAGACAATGTGGTTACGATGTAACCCAAAAGACCACAAAGCTGTCAACCAAACATTAGTCCACACCTGACATGCATCTTTACCCGAGACTAAAGCCCCAAACTGAGTAAAGTGATCCAAAATTTGTGCTTGCATGGCAGATTGAGTACTGCACCAACGTAAGCAGCGTTTCCATATCGCAGCAGAGAAATTACATGTGAAAAACAGATGCGCATTAGATTCTTCCACTTCCTCACTCAAGTGACATCATTATTGGCCAAAGAAATACCCCTCCTCAAATTCTCCTTAGTCGGAACACTATTAAGGGCAATCATCCATTAATTGAGGGAGCCTTAACTGCCCATAATTGTTTATAAAAACCATTCTCCTCCAAATCCAGGCTTTTTATCCAAAGGAGGTAAAAAAATTAATTATCATTTAGGAGTATTTTTTAAAAATATTATCAAATGGGTAAGTTGTAACACACGCTAGAACTTTTATTTATTTTTTTTTGAATTTTTTTTATTAAAGTCGTAAATATATTTATGACTTTTGACTTGTTTTACTTTTTTTTCTTCTTAGAAATCATAAGTCTAAGTATGACTTTTGACTTTTTTTTTTACAACTTAGAAGTCGTAGGTCTATCTATGACGCTGACTTTTTTGTTTTTTTGTCTACAACTTCTACTTTTTTTTTTTTTCTTTTTTAAGTTGTAATTTAATTATTTAAAAATGTAAGTAATTTTAATTTTTATAATTTCATTTAATATTTTACATATATTTTTATATCATTTTATTTAATATTTTAGTGATTTATGTTATAAATAATTTTTTATATTTATTCATTTAATTAATTTTCTATACTTTTTAGACAAAAAAATGTATAAAATTTAAGTACATAATCATCATAATTGTTCATACAAGAAAAATAATGACTAATATTATATCTGCTTTTTTATTTTTATTTATTTTGTAATGTTCATCTCATATTCATTACACTTTTAATAAAAGGCATCTTAACTACTTTTATTACTTAAATAAAATATATTGCTAATACTAAAATAATTGTTAAAAAATTAATTAATATTATGGTGACAAATGCTTAATTAAGATAATGATAATTCTAAAAAATAATTAACAAAAACATAAATAAAAAAAATCTGAATTTGATACATTATAAGTTAATATTAATAACAAAATATTTTGATCTAACAATAAGTCTTTCAAAATATAAATCTTAACATTACTAAAAAATATAGAAAATTAATTAAATAAATAAATATGAAAAATTATCTATAATATAAATTACTAAAATATTAAATGAAATTACAAAAATTAAAATTATTTACATTTTTAAATAATTAAATTATGACTTAAAAAAGCAAAAAAAAGCAGTAGTCGTACAAAAAAAGTAAAATAAAAAAAAGTCAAAAGTCGTACTTAAACTTACTACTTCTAAGAAGCAACAAAAAAAAAAACAAGTCAAAGTCGTAAATATATTTACGACTTCAAAGGAGTAAAAAAATCCAAAAAAAAATTAAAGTTGTAAAAGGTGTTACGTTACGACTTCTGAAACTTACCTCCATTTGGTAATATTTTTAAAAAATATCCCTAAATGATAATTACTTTTTTTTATCCCCTCTGTGTCAAAAAGCCCCAACTCTATTATTTTTCCATAATACTATATGATTTCCCCATAGAGAAACCATCAATCTCCCTTCCCTCCCCCCAACACCACTTGTCCCTTTGCCTAAAATTTGGTTTTGCATAGGTCAATTCACTCAACAGATTATCTACCAACTCCTTTTCCCATACCAAAGGGGCCTTCGCCACCAAAAATTCCAACTCCATCTGTCATTTGACCACTCGCCCATATCACTAATCTTAAAGTTGTGTTGGACAGATACATAAAATAGTCTACTATATTTGATTGCCAATTTCTCATGACCCAACACTCTTTTAGTATTACTCCAGAACCAGTCCTGGCTACTCCCCGCAATACATACCTTGCTAACACCCTTCCACCAAGTGACATAGGAGATAACAAAATATCCTCATTGGCTTTAGCCCTTTCTCTAATTGTCCTAGTCCACATCGAATTATTATCTACCAAGAACCTCCACATCCACTTAGACAGTAATTCATTATTAAAAGTCTCTAAATCCTTATACCTAGGCACTCCAAATCCTTTAAGGAGCACATTCTCTTCCAATTAACCCAATACATTCTCCTTTCATCATCCTTTGCTCCCCATAGAAAGTTTCATTGTATTATAGTGAGCTTTTCAATAACCTAAGAAACACAGATTCGGACACGGTGTCGGATACTACACGGACATGGGGACACGCCTACAATAAAAACCAAGGGACACACACACACACACACATATATGCAAAATATGATCAATATCAACATGACATTTAAATATGATCAAACATGATAATAAAATTTATATATTCATATGATAATAAATCTAAGAGAAAAGTACTAACTATTAAGAGAGATCAAGAGATATGTCTACAAAAAGTACTAAGGCTATGAGGCATCAAGTCTAACAAAAAGTTTAAAATACTAGTCTATTAAAGTCATTGGTCTTCTTCATTGAAAAAGATAGCTTCTAAAACAGGTTCATCAAGAGATAAATTGACTATTTCAATGATTTCATCGTCATTAAGTGAAAACCTATCTCCAACAATATCCCACATTCTAATTTTCTCTTCATTGTAGTTTGAGGAATTTCTTGAAATGAGGCAAAGATTGCTATGAACATATACAAGATCTTCCGCTCTTTTAGGTGTCATCTTATTTCTTTTCAAATTATGCATGAAATTGTAGGTGCTCCAATTCCTTTCACAGCAAGAAAATGAAGATGGTTACCCAAGTAGCTCAAGGTCAATCTTTTGAAGTGTTGGTGCATGGGCACCATGAATAAGCCACCAAAATTTTGCATCCAATTCACCTTTAACTCTTAAAGAGTCAACATCATGAAAGCATTCTCTTCCAATAGAAAAATTTGCAAACTCCAAATTGACTTGTCTCCTTACTTCCACATCATCAAAGTATCTTCTAAAACATTTCTTCCTTTCATTAGTAAGTTCCACATCTTAACGTGGGGGAACTCTTCATGGATCTTTACTTAACCATTCATGACTATAATATGTACAACAATAAAAATAAATAATATATATATATATATAAATTAATATAACCCACAAAGAAATGCATGTAAAAAAATATAATCACAAATTAATTTAAGGATATAAAGTATTAACTTAGATTTAAAGAATGTGCTAGACAATGAAGAAGTGTGCAGTCAAACGGTCCATTAATATTTTGTGCGCTACGTCATAAAGTGGTGATTCTTCATTTTTCTGTCTTTCTTTCATGTCGGTATATGACTTGCTCACATTTTCAATCATTGAATCTTGTTGCAATGTGGCAATCACAATGGGACACTGATAAAAAGAAGATAAAGAGAGTGTTCCTAAAAAGGAAAATTTAAGGAGTCGCCACTAATATTTATTTAAGGAAAACGTCGAAAAAACCAAGAAAGATAAGAAATGGTCTATGATTTGAGATAAAAGGATTCGGAAGTTGTTTACACACGGGGAAGGTGTTAACACCCCACATGCTCATCATGAAGACAACATTTAATCTAGTGTGCTAAAAAGAAAGTGACTTATTAATTATTTATCTTCCCTTAAGAACATGAATCATGTTTGTTATATTTTGTTTATTCAAAAAAAGAAAGCAAATTTTCATTTTTTTAGAAAATGGAGGATTTTATATATTTTTAGTTTTTTAGGCCGACAAGGGATTTGCCCTCACTCTTACATATCCCCAAATGCAATGAGGAAATCAGACTTGCGTAGTTCATTTGTAGAAAACAACTTGTGTGTTAGGTTTATTTTATTTTTTTGAAATTGCTAGAATAGAAGTGGGGAGTACACTTAGTAATTAAGGGTGCGGGGTTGAAATATGGGGGGAAATAAAATGAATAAGTAGCGAAATATTTAACATACATTATTAATTAAACTAACTAATTAGGCAATGATAAAAGACAATCAAATTAAAGAATAAAATAAATAATAGAGACAAACAGAAAAACTAAATAAAAAAAATTGTCTATTAATTAACTTTTTTAAGGTCAAAGTCAAAGGGTTGACCTTGACTTAGTCAACATTGATGGAGTGCTAACATGACATATTTGGTCATTAACCTATGTGGTAGGGTGCATACATGAAGAAAAAGGGTGTAACTAGCAGACCTTATTTTATTTGGGACCTCTCAAAAATGTCCAAAGTGAAAGGGGTGTACGGTATAACAGAGGGGACGTAACTAGCGTCATTTATTATTTCAAACTTGACAAGGATATGGGCTAGGTCCAAAAGATAAGGGGTTGTATATATAAAGTGGGGGTGTAAATAGTTTTTTTTATCATTTCATTTTAGACAAAAACAACAGCCAAAGAGGAGAAGAAAAAGGACAATAAAGGGAAGGAAGAGCTAAGGAGAGAAGAAGGGAGAAAGGAAAATAGAAGAATGAAGGAATAAGTTGATACATGAAGACTTCTCCTCTTTCTCTAATTGTTGTGCCAAATGACGTGATGTTGTTGACTCCTTTTTGGCTCCTTGGAATATGTGTCTTTTCAATTTTTTCTTCCTTTGTATTGATGTCGAGACCTCCCGATTTTATATGCTTCTTCTGTTCTCATCATTATTTTTTTTTTCAATTTTATTATTGTTCTTACTTCTCCTTTTTATTATTTTTTTGTTTTATTATCTTTCTTTCCTTTTTTTATTTTATTATCTTCCTTTCCCTTTTTTTTGTTTTATTATCTTTCTTTCCTTTTTTTCTTTTTTCCGTTTTATTATCTCCCTTTTCCTTTTTTTTCTTGTTTTTCATTTTATTATTGTTTTTTCTTTCCTTTTTTTATTTTTTGTTTTTACTATTATTATTATTTTCATTTTTGAATTATTATTCTTTCTTTCTTTCTTTTGGGGGGGGAGAAAGACCCAAACATAATTAGGGTCTGACAAATCCCACATTTCATCTATGAAGACAAGCTATATCAGTATTCATCTTTCTAAGAACATCATGAATATGAGTAGTGAAAGAAAGTATGTTATCAACTTTATCCCACCAAATATCATCCAACAAAGTTTTTTCCAGTTTTTTTGTCTTTCCAACATCATCTTCCTTATAAGTAGACCATTCAGGACTAATAACCATCTTTTGGAGTCTTTCTTTCAAGCTTCTAAACCTCTTAATTATCACAATAATTGAAGCAAATCTTGTAGGAGCGATAAAAAGCAAATTTAATGAGTTGAAGTTGTTGTACATTAATAATTTCATAGAGTGTCACATGATAAAAAAATTTAATCAATGTAGCATTGTTTGCAATTTGTGTGATCCAAGAACATTGTTCATTGGTAACATTGTTTTTCTCAGCATCCTTGGCTGCACAAATATTTTTCAATGCAAGGTTCAAGGTGTGCACAACACAAGTAGTCCAATAGATGGCAGGAAATTCGTTATCTATGATCATACCTATTGTCTTACATACAATTGCATTATTAGTCACAATTTGTACCATATTTGATGACCCAACCTCCATAATTGCATCTTTGATGTGTTAAGCAAAGAAATCCTTGTCTTTTATATCACTAGAGCAATTTACCTCATTTAAGAACATTGGTTCACTCTCAATGACAACCACAAAGTTGATAAGATGTTTCCTTTGAGGAGCACTCCACCCATTACTAACAATGGTCACACCTTTCTAGTTCCATGAATTTCTTAGTGGTTGCAAGAGGTTTTTCATATGGCTTCTCTTTGTTGTAAGCAAGGTAGTTCTCAACTTATTGTAATCTGGAGGCTTATATCTATTGAGATTAGGAGTATTGGTAGCATAAGAAAATGCTTCCCTATAATAAGGATTCCTTGCTAAATGAAATGGTAGCCCTGAAGAGAAAAACATCCTTTCAATTCTGACATCAAGACCATATTTGCCTTGCAAATTGAAACCTTTTTCGAAAGGACCTAAGACTTTTGGAGGAGCACCATTTTGTGTTTGTTTGCCTTCACTAAGTAGAGAGACATTTGTTTCCTTTGAATTTTGTATCTTTAAAGTTGCTTCACTGTCTAGTTTTTTTAATTAAGTATGTTTTGGAAGAGTCACCTTTGAACAAGGTCTAACTCCTTCTCCTGAGATTTTCAGCGAGTCCTTACTCGAGTGTAAGACCCAATGAATGAGATTTCACACAAATTGCATTTTGATCACGACATTTTCTCCACCAGGAGTCTTTCTTAACTTCATGACATATCTCTATAGGGGTTTGATTTGATTATCTTGCTTCATAGCTTCATTAGCAATACTCATCTCTACAATAAAAAAATGGATACAATAAAAACTAAGTAAAATAAAACATTGAACAAAACCTATATATGTATGAACGAGCACATGACCAATTAGGGGGGAAAAGGGAAATCTTTGATTAAATAAAGAGAGACAAAATAAAAGGTCCATAGTCACTTTGTTTATTTTTTTATCAATCAAATAGTAAAAAAAAATTATTTATAATAAACCCACAATATAGCTAGAGAAACAGCCAAATAGGGAATGTCAAACCCAAAAACCCATAATTTTATATTATGAAATAGGAAAAATAAAACATAGAAAAGAGAAACAGGGGAGTAACAGAAAAATAAAAACGTAGAAGAAAGAAACAAGGGAGCAACAGACAAATAAAACATAGAAAATAAAGAAATAGGGGAGCAACAGAAAAATAAAACATACAAAAAAAAAAGGGGGGAGCTACCTTGTGTTCTGCACGCGACAATAGAGGTCTGGCGTGGTCTGAGTGCACGATGGTGTGCTTTGCGTGCGGCGATGACAGTCTGACAATACTGTTTGGTTTGCTTGCAAGCGGGAAATGTGAAGGAGAAGAAAGTTTGTTTCTTACGTGAGAATTGAGGCAGTTCATTTTCTTTCATAAATTTTTTTTTTTGAAAAAATAATAAAAAAAATAGGTGATGTGTCTGCATTCGGATGGTGGGTTAAGTCCAATTGTGCATTTCCGACTAACTCAAATGCACCCAACATTACGTTGCAGCGAGTTGTGTCTGAATCCATATCCGGTGCAATTCCAACATTGGACACGCCCCTGCGTGGCCGTGACCATGCTTCTTAGTCAATAACCAAACAGGGAGCCTTAATAATTGATAAATAAAACAAAGGTATAGATGAAAGAGTTGATTTGATAAGACAAACTATACCTCCAAACGAAAAGTTTCTTTTCCTCCATGGAGCTAGCTTTTTTGTCACCTTTTCTATCATCAGAGCCTACATATTCACCCTTCTATGGTTGACACCCATTGTTATCCCCAAGTCGATGAATGGAATAACCATTACCCGACAATTCAGAATGACTACCAATCTTTGTAGAAGATCCGGAGGCACTGCAACTTCAACCAGCTTGCACTTAAAGAAGTTGACTTTCAAACTTGAGACCAATTCGAAACATCTAAGTATAGTTTTACTCAACACATTTTGAACTGAAGGTCATCCTATAAACACAACATCATTCATAAATTGCAGTGCAACAATACTAAAATTCTCCCTACCCACTTTGTGCCCATCAAAGAGGCCTTTATTAGTAGCCACTCTCATCAAACCTCCTAGACCCTCTGCCACCGTAAGGAAGAGGAATGGTGCCAACGGGTTGCCCTGCCTTAGTCCCTTTTGGTTTTTGAATTCATCAGTGGGGCTTTCATTCACCATAATAGACATGGTTGATGTTTCCAAGCATCACTACATCCAGTTAACCCACTTATCACAGAACCTAAGACGTCGAAGCATATAATAGAGAAAAGACCATCTCAAAGAATCATAGACCTTCTCGAAGTCAGTCTTCAATATCAAACAAGGCCTCTTGCTATCCTCAGTGTCTTGTATCACTTCGTTGGCCACCACGACATCATCCAACATGTTTCTACCACCTAAAAAGGTAGACCGAGACCCATCTATCACCTTATGCATGACACGCCTTAGCCTAATGTAAACCACTTTTGCTATAATCTTGTAAATACAACCCATAAGAGATATGGTCTGTATTTACACGACTTCACCGGATTATTCACTTTAGGGATCAAAGACACAAAAGTTGCATTTGCACCCCTCGGCAAAGTACTATTGTGATGAAATTCATTGACTACTTTCAAGATGTCTTCCTTAATCACCTCCCAGCATGCCTTTATAAAATTAAAATTGTAGCAATCTAGCCCAGAGCACTTGTTGCTGTCACACTCCCATACTGCACACCCAATCTCCTCCTCAGAAAAAATTGCACAAAGCATCTCATTATCCTTACTATTAATCTATTTGAAAGGGACCCCCTTCAAAGACTTCCTTGAACCCTCGTGTTCTATATACCTTTGTTCAAAGAAATTCTTAACTTCTTGTTTTGCACGTAATAGGTCCTCATCCTATGTATCATTGACATTTCCTCCCCTCATACCATTTACCATTCTGAATCAATTAATAGTATTATGGAAGAAGGATGTCTTAAAATCACCTTCCTTTAACCAAGTTAATCTTGACTTCTAGTAAATAAGAGATTCTTTCCTATTGGAGACAACACCTAGCTCTTCTAGTAATTTGCTCCTATCAAGCATTTGTTGGGTGGAAAGATCTCCCACCTCATCAGTATCATCCAAAGCACCTATTTGCATGACCAACCTCCTTTTTGGCTCCTCAAGATCACCAAAAGTATCATAATTCCACCTTTTCAGCTCAAATTTTAGCTTCTTCAATTTTTCTTTGTAGACATAAGCCATCTACCCCTGTATCTGAATCACCCCATATGCCTTTTTCACAAAGTTATAGAAAGAATGATGGGTTAGCCAGACATTAATAAACCTAAAAGGTTTAGCGCCTCAATCCCGCTGTAGATATTTCAGTACCAAAGGACAATGATCAAGCATTGAATGATTACAAATGAATTGAACAAATTAGGGCCAATGCGTCAAGCATTATGAGCTACCAAAACCCTACCAAGTAAAATTGTGGCCAATCAACAAAACATCAAATAGTTCCATCTCCTCTATAAACAAGTTGAATTCACTCATATCAGACTCCGATTGTGCAGAAACAATGCCTTTTCCCCATCTCTTATTTCGCTCCCTCACAACATTGTAATCGCTTATAATGCACCGTAGTCAACCCTGAAATAATCTCTTAGCTTTTTGAGTTTCATCCAGAACATCCTTTTCTCCCCAATTGAGTAGGGGGACTATACATTAATGATTATCACTTGCTACATATCCACCTTTCAGATACCCCTTATGCCTAAGAAACTGTTACTTGAGATCACATCTTGAATGTGGAAGGAATTTGACCTCTAAAGGCATAGCAACCATCCAAACAAATTAACAGCAAGAACACTTTTCCATTCAACATCTTGGTTGCCCCAAATAATCGAGCACATCTTACCATCCACCGAGCTTAGTTTTGTTTCCTGAACACACACAAAGTTAGGTTGCTCAAAGTTTATTAAATTCTTTAATTTTCTCCACTGCCTACGCCTCGAAGACCCCTAATATTCTCTGACTAAGTATCTTCATAACAAACTATATCTTCCCCCCATAAGAACCACCTCTTATAGCTACAATTCTTGTTTATCTCTTTGTTCCATTTGAACAAATCTCAAGACAATTTCCTTCACTTCTTCAAATTTAACGCCCAACTTCTCCTCCAATTGCACTAGCCTCAAAGCTTTTAGATCCTCATTGCAACTCATAAAACATTCCCAATTAGGGTTAAACCTTTCTCATAACAAAAACTATCACATTTCTAAATCAAAATATAATTATTACTTGAGCCATTAAATTTTATAAACATTTTTGAATCAGAATTAAATATGATGTTATTAATTAAAATTAATTAACTTAATTATATTGATTGATCTTAAGTTTGAGCAGTGTATAAGTCATTATATCTCTTGTATTTAAGTTTAAAGAATAAATTATTTTAGATAAAAAGATAGAAGTGAAAAATCGAATTAAAAAAGGTACGGAAAAAAGAGTAATGTAAGAAGAAAATTATTTAATTTGCGACGATGATTGGTTGATTATTGAAAGCCTAATTAGTCGGGGTTGGAATTTTGATTGGCCATGTTCTGAGTGAGCTGGCCTTTCTTCCCGAAACACGTTACTTACACGTACGCACTGAATTCCGTGGCGACGCCCAGACCTCACCTCACTGACTAGTAGTCATTGGCGTGAACTATTAGAAAACACTTTTGTAATTGTTTATGTGTGTCTGCAGCGTCGGTTACCCAACCCTAACTAAACACACACACACACAAACACTACACTGAGCTCAGAGTAAAGAAATAAAGAGAAGAGAAGTAGTAATAGTTTCAATCAGTTGAAAGAAGAAGAAGATCGAACATTCTTTACTGATCGGAGAAATGGGAGATCCGGCGGAGAGGTTGGGATCGGAAGGTTTGGATTCCGGCGCCGCCGTCAAGACCGACGACTTGTGCATGGAAATCGATCCGCCATTTCAGGAAAACGTCGCCACCGCCGAGGATTGGCGCAAAGCTCTTAACAGAGTCGTCCCCGCCGTCGTCGTCCTCCGCACCACCGCCACTCGCTCCTTCGACACTGAGTCCGCCGCCGCCAGCTACGCCACCGGTTTCATCGTCGACAAGCGCCGCGGCATCATCCTCACCAATCGCCACGTCGTTAAGCCAGGTAATTACTTAATCAACTTCGCCTCGCTCTCCCTTGCTGTTTGTTTTTGTTTTTTTATGAATTCGGTTCGCGTTGACGATCTCTCTGTTTCGAATGCGTAGGTCCGGTGGTTGCAGAAGCGATGTTTCTGAACCGCGAAGAGGTTCCGGTGCATCCGATTTACAGAGATCCGGTGAGTGAACTTTTGATGTCTTCGCTTTGGTTTCTCAATGTGATGCTGTGAACCGTTGAATAATTGGCGATGTAGTTCAATCCTTTCTTTCATTTGGTTGTTTTTTTGGTCATTTATGCGTGCATTCTGCTTCCTAGAAACTTCTTTGCTCGAATACTCGCTTCTTTATGAAGGCAGGGAAATCGTGTGTAGGTGTAGCTGCTACGAACATTCAAAATCACGACGCTATTGTTTTTCAATAACAAGTATTTAAATTATAAAAAACATGTTTATATTGTTATTACCTGCTTTAGGAGGATCAAGATATTATTGTTATTCAAACGAAGTGTGTGTTTGCAAAATTGATTTTGAAGTGTTGTAGTTTATGTTTTCGAATGTTTTTATTCTAAAAGCAAGTTTGTAGTAAAACTCCTTGTTTCAACATAACAGTTATTTAAAGTTGCTTCAATCCTTAAAGTGGAACCAAACATGTGAGCATTTACTTAAAATCACATTAGCTAATATTTCAATATGATTCTGGATCATCTAACGTGAACACTAGTTTGGAACTGCATCATATCAATTAATAATCACACCCATCTTCCATTTGAAGGCAAAAGCTACCCCTGGCAGCTTCTTATTTCCATGTTTCTAACCTAAGCCTTGAGGTTTGGATGTGGAACTTAACACACGGGAAGAGTGTTTTACATCTCAAAACACCTTCACTGTTATTATTTACTGAAGTTCCGTTTGTTTTTAAATTGTGAAATGACAAAATGATTCCCTTTTTGTTTTGTTTTACTGTACTCCATTTCATTTCTTTTGTGCTATAGAGCTTGTATTTTAAAACTGTACTTCGGAGATATTATTTAAAATTTATAAATAATTATTATGGCCTCAGAGAGTTTTTCTATGTGTCTCTGTGTATTTTTATTCTCATTTTTTTGATTAATAAATTCTTGCTGAGGTTGCACTTTCGCTGGATGCTTGTTGATGCAACCAACTAAATACATACACTTCTGTAGGTACATGATTTTGGGTTCTTTCGTTATGATCCTGGCGCTATACAATTTCTGAACTATGAGGAGATACCTCTTGCTCCTGAAGTTGCCTGTGTAGGACTAGAAATCAGAGTTGTTGGTAATGATAGTGGTGAGAAGGTATTACCTTAAATTCTCATCTATGATTTGTGTCTGCATTTTGTTAATTGGTTTTTGACTTTAGATGCATTGGATAAACTTGTTTCATTTGATAGTTCTATTCCGCTTATTCCCTGTATTCAGTCTTGCATTTTTTTTTAAAGTTAATTCTCGTATGACAAAGCTACATGGTTTCTATGCTTATATCAAACTCATCAAATGGTTAGCAAGTGATGTTCTTCTTGGCAAATTGACCAAATCAATAGACCGTTGTTGCACAAAGCAGAATAATGTATGCTGAGTTTTTTTTTTTTTTTTTTGATTTCTTATCATGATCATGGTTTGTTTTCAACATATGTCCAGTTACATTCCTTTGTTGTCTTCTATAAGGCCTTTGATTTCTAAAATCAAGTTATATATCAAAATTTATTTTCCTAAAATACTGCCTCAAATTGGCGGACGGTGGTGTGTCTTAGGATGGAGGGTTAGACCCGTTGTTATCTCTATGTTCCAGATGGTCCATTTTTAGTCATTTTCCTCTTCATCTCTCCCCTCATTCTTTCTCCCTTCTTTTCTTTTATCTTATTTTTTTTATCTTCTTATTTTTTTTTCAACCTCCTCGTATCTATCATTGGGTTCATCTACCACCGATTCCAATTAGCTTGGATTAAAGGTGCTGTTGATGTTGATGTTGACTGCCCCAAATTGGTAGTCTTTCATGGTTAAGTTTGTTCATAATTGCCACTGCTTTTTATTGATGTAAAAGAATCACGTGTTCTCTAAACTTCTAACATTACCTTGGTTCTTTTTCTCCCAATAACTTTTGGTATATTTATTTTGGCTTTTGCTTTCAGGTTTCCATTTTGGCTGGTACTCTTGCTCGTTTGGATAGGGATGCTCCTCATTATAAGAAGTATGTTGTAGAATATCTGTAACTTTTTTGTGCTCTTTCTGTAAACTGGTTGAATTTAGATAATTAAGCTATTATTTAATGCAGGGATGGGTATAACGACTTCAACACATTCTATATGCAAGTAAGTGAGAACAAATATTATTTAATTCATTTACGTTAAAATTTCAAATTATGAGTTTGTTCATGTTATTTTCTTTTATCTTCAAATTTTACATCCTTTAATTTCGTTCCTATTTTCTATTTTAGTTGTTTAGGTGTCTTGTAATTTATCCAATGCTATACTAGAATTTTCCTCAGTTTTTTTTATTACTTTATGTGGAAATATGCTAGAATTGAAAGCAGGCTTCATTGCTAAAAATGGTAAGGAAAGAAAATAAACTTTAACGGGATAAAAATCAATTTGTGCTAGCGTTGGGTAACTTAATTTGTAGACCAAGTGATTTGTCTGATGTGGTTTTGAAGTCTTTTTTAGAAGTGATTTACAATTACTGTATATGATATGCATATCTAGCCTTTGCCCATTCCTTTATTGCAACCATATATCTCCTGATTTTTTCATTTCAGGCAGCATCTGGAACCAAAGGAGGGTCAAGTGGTTCCCCAGTTATAGATTGGCAAGGCAGGGCAGTGGCCCTGAATGCTGGGAGCAAGTCATCAAGTGCATCAGCATTCTTTCTACCTCTAGAACGAGTGAGCTCTTGATATATACTTTTGTTGAACTTGTCTGGTTCTTCCTGTAGTAATCAAGTAGAAATTCAGCTCCTCTATTGGGGACGGACTAATTCAATTAGGACAAGTGAACAACTAAATACAGTGATTTACATTTCAGGTTGTGAGGGCATTAAGGTTTCTTCAAAAGGGAAGTGAAACTTATGTTGATAAATGGAAGGCAGTTTCTATACCTCGTGGTACGCTTCAGGTCTGTCAATTATTCTTTGCAGATTCTTCCTTTTGTGTTTTTCTCATGATTTAATATTAGACTATTTCATGGTACTGAAGCTTAAATATTTTGTATGCTGCATTGCAGTGAATAATATTGACTATATTAAATTTCTTTCCAATGGAAATTTCCTAGTAAATTGAAATATTTTGCTGTGGCAAATGGCAATAAGGCCTACTGGTGTCTAGACTTGCCTAGACTTGTCCACTTTATTTTTCTGCTAAGTTTCTCAGTGCACTTATTGCGTCTGAGACTAGGAACATGAAATGAAATGTTTGGTTATTGGCATATATTTATACTTTATAGACATTGAAAGTGATACCAACTAGTTATATATTGTGTAAAGTGTCAAATGCTAACTGTATGATTTCTTGATTACAGTTTTGCCATTGTTATTGAATCATTTTTTTTTTTTAAATTTTGGGGATGGATTTGCATGAAAACACTGCATATGTTGTATCTTTAAGTAATCTCAAGATAATGTTTATTCCTTACATCTTTAATTTACTTCTTTGCTGCTTGTTATAGAACATGAGACACTTGCTGTAATTAGTGCTTTCAAGATCCTCCCATCTTTTTTCTGTTTGTCTGCTCATTACAGATGTGCTTTGGTTGTAGAGGTTTCACACTTATCATTTTGTAATTTCTAGATATTATTGTTCCTTCCATCTTTAGTCTGCTGATCTTCTAATTTTTTTTGTTTCCTATATATTGGATGGGATTAGAGATGGTTGTACAGATTTTTTTTTCTTCTTGGTTCTGTAAATAGACATTACCTGTGGGTATGACACAATCTTTTTTTTTTTTTTCCTCTTTCTGTAAAATTTGATATAGATGACATTTCTCCATAAAGGGTTTGACGAGACTCGTCGACTTGGCCTCAGAAGTGAGACAGAGCAGGTTGTTTATTATATAATATTTTGAGGTTACCTTTATTCAGTAGCAGTTTTCTTCAAAAATCCCCTGAATTATATACACTGCTCTTAAATTATGCAGATAGTGCGTCATGCTTCTCCAGCTGGTGAAACTGGAATGCTTGTTGTGGACTCTGTGGTAAGCAAATTGTTATGTAGAATGTTAATGTTTTTTGTGTTGATATTCCATTTCAATTTCTTTGGCTTTATTCCTTGACTTTTTTAGGTGCCAGGTGGTCCGGGTTATAAACATTTGGAACCGGGTGATGTACTTGTTCGTGTCAATGGAGAAGTAAGTTTGTTTGAAGTGCAAATTTTTGCTCCCCTGCCCTACCCTCCCTATTTTGTTTCTGTTATTTTTTGTTTGATGTAGATTTAGTTTGTTTATCGTCCTTGGTGGAACACTGGGGTTTATTTTTCATCTAGAACTAGAAGAATGAACTGGTCATAAAAAGGTAATACTTGATTATGGAAGGCTGACATTGAAGGAAAAGTAGGGAGAGATTCTTCTGGATGGAAGTAGTTGTACTGTTGTACATTCAAACTGCTGCTTATGATAATCATTCTTAACTTAGGTACAAAGACAAGGAGACTGCTGCTTGGAAAAGTAATAAATATGAATCACTTTTTGTGTTATTGTTTACACATATACTATGTCTTTTGTTACCCATTGGCTGAAAAAAACATTTTTGAAGTATGGATTTCTAGGATTCCTATATATTCCCCTTGTCCCTAAATTTTTTTTTTTGATCAGCAAAAATATATATATTGATATAGAATAGAAGCAGTACAAGTAGTACTGATAAGATTACAACCTAACAATAACAAAAGCAGAACAGAGGTGGCTTAATGCCTAGAAAATCATGAGAAAGACACCTAAGTTCTGACTCTATATTAGATTCTAATCCACCCAAAAAAAGATGTACAAATTAAGCCCTTCCCTAGGTACCAAAACATTCCCTCAAATTACTGGATCAGTAGTGAAAAGGGGAATCAAATCCTAATTCCAAATTTCTAAGCCATGACCAACAGAAAAAAAATAGCATCCTCCATCAACTTCTGACCGTTGAACACTTCATTGTGGAAGATAATTTTGTTCCTATGATACCAGATACACCAAGTCAGAGCGACCCACCAAATCTGCCATCTCTGTACCTTGAGACCTTTTTTATGACAGAAAGAATGTTGGCAGAAATGATCTTTTGAGACAGTAGAGAAGGCCCCAACCATGTTCACCCAGGACATAGATTCCCACCACAACGGTAGAATACTGTCGCACCTGAAAAATAAGTGAGAGGCATCCTCTGCATGACTTCTACAAAAAGGGCAATTAATATCGCTGGTTTCCAATTTTCTTCTTCTCAAATTAGTCTTAGTGGGCAGTCTGTCCCACAGCAGTCTCCAAGCAAAGCATGAGACTTTAGAAGGAACCTTTAATTTCCATAGTTCCTTGAAAACATCATCCTGGTTTTGACATAGATCGTCCCTGTTGAGTAACTTATATGCGCTTTCCACTGTATATAACCCACTTGTATTTCCCTCCCATAACCAAGAATCAGGTAACTGCCCTTGTACCCCAAGCACCGACTGTATATCTTCCAGAAATTTTATTGCCACTTCTATTTCACCCTCCATGAGCCTCCGACGCCATCTAAACTGCCATTCCCAGCCATCCTGAACTATTATTCCCATTTGCTGAAATATAATGATGCTGCTGTTTTGAATTCTGATACATTCTGGGATATTTTACCATCAAAGGCACCTTATCCACTACCCAACCATCTTCCCAAAAGAGCACTTTGGACCCACAACCCACCTTCCAACTTAGTTTTCTAGTAAACCAGCTCCCCTTGTCCCTAAATATAAGTCACTTTTTAAAATTTTCTTATCCCTTATAAGACTCTTTTCTAACTGTCCCTTTCATTAATTCTTTTTACTAAAATACCCTTAATTGTTTTAATTCATAAATAATAAATGCCATGAATTATCTCTTTCCCTCTCTTACGAGTATTGGAAAATTGAAGAGTTTAGTCTTAAAAATTAAAACTCAACTACTATTATTCTCTCTCCATAGATTAATTATTTATCTTAGAAGTTGGGTTTTTAAGACAAACTCAACCCTACAAAACTAGCTTGTAAGGTGAAGGTTCCCCCCCACCTATATACTCTATCTTGACATATCTCTAGCCAATGTGGGACTTGAGTTTTTTTCCAATAATTTGGGTGGAAAGTAATCAAGTGGAATAAAGTTATATAGTTAGTCTCAATAATTTTAAGGGTAATTTTGGAAAAATATTACATTTGTGGACAAATTTAATTCTACTAACTATATTAAGTAACCAACTTTCTTAATAAGTGTTAATTAGTTATAAGTATCTTCTATTTAGAGACGGAGGGAGTAGTATTAACTTCACTTTTTTCCAAAGTTTTTCCCATTTCTTCTGAGTGATTATTGGTTTCAAGAATTACTTTCTTGCATCTGAAGGCTGCAAAAACAGTGTCTTTCGCTGTGCATGTACTGGTATTAGACACTGGAGCCTGCTTTCTAGAACTTGACTCTGTAAAATTCATTGCAGGTCATTACTCAATTCCTGAAACTGGAGACTCTACTTGATGACAGTGTAAACAAGAATATTGAATTACAAATTGAAAGGGGTGGCACATCAAAGAGTTTAACTTTGTTGGTCAGATTCTTATTCTTGGAATTTACTTTATCAGTAGTTTTGTACTTGTTGACATACCCAAATGCTTATAATTTCTATGGGAAGGGCATCATGGTGATCTACTTGCCGCCTCCACTCTTTCTGAAGAGAGGGGCTGAAGGAAACCTAACTGTATAAAATGGTAAAATAAATCAAGAGCATCATCAAACTTTTACTTTGTATATCCTTCTAATTTCATCAAAACTTAGCTTGTGGAGATCTGAAAATACAATCAATGATAGACTAGAATTATACTGGTTTAACAATTTTGTTTGGAAAGCAATACAGTGGCCAGATAGTAGTTTTCTGAAGATTATGTGATTCTTTAATCCTTTGTAATCAAATGCATGATAATTATAATTTTGGGTTTGACCTGACTTGTGGCCTGATCTCCAATCAAAGGAGGTTTATGAAATATGGACTCAAGACGAACCAAACTTAGCACTCTGCTTTGTGCCACCCATGAAATAGGGGAAATATTTACCTGTGAAGTAATATTGAACAGAAAGAATCTGATGAAAGCATAAAAGTAGGTTCTTAGGTGCTAACATGAACCTGGCTCAAGATTTATACTGGCTGCTTGAATAGTGATTATTGAAAATCCAATTATTCCTTACCATTATGCTAACTTTTTTCTTTTTAATAAATTTTTGTATCAGGTGCAAGATTTGCACTCAATAACGCCTGATTATTTCTTAGAAGTGAGTGGGGCAGTAATACATCCTCTTTCTTATCAGCAGGTTAGTTGGACTGAACTCAGAAATTGGAATGTTTTACTTATTTTATATTGTGCTCTCTACAGAAAACTTAGTTGAATATGATTTGGCTTGCTGTTTGAGAGGCCGAAGGAGGTTCCTGTTCAAATGTAGAAATATGTCTTGAATGTTCACCATGTTTCTTATATTTAAGATATTATTAGAGTAGTGTTTGGCCTTTTTCCTTTATTCTATTGGTCCATCTATCTCTGTACGCTGGCCTTTTTCCTTCATTCCATTGGTCCATCTGTCTCTATTTAAGATGTTTTTGGTCTTATACTAAATTACTATTTCCTCTAAATGGTCGATTTACCTTTCTTATTGTATATTAAATGGTACCAGTTTGTTTCCAGTTGTGGTTACTGTAACATAGTTATTTGAGAACATACTGTGTCATAAACTCCCATATGTTACTCACCCCTTCCCAAGGTTGCTTCCATTACTCTTCCAATTTAAGCTAACTGTCTCATTTTAGTTATGTTTATCATCTTTTTAATGCAGGCTAGAAACTTCCGTTTCCATTGTGGTCTTGTTTATGTGGCTGAACCAGGGTATGTGTACTTTGATAAGCATTGAATTTACCAAACTTGATACATATTTACAGCCTAATGGCCAGAGAAAATATTAATGAATTGTAGTTTATATTGATGATAGGTTATGCTTATCAAAATTATGTATAGAGCTATGCGAGTGAAATTATTAATTTATTATAACTTTATGATGATCTTGTAAGTTTATCTCTTGTATTTTAGAATTCCTTGAAATTGTTCATCACTTGAAAAATTAGCAAATAACCTTGAGTCTACCATCAAGTTTGTCTTCATACGCAAGAGTTGTTCCTAGAGGGACGAGGGAGAGGATCCCTCTGATGTTTATTTAACATTTTAGTATATATCATGTACTTTATTAAACATGTGATACTTACATTTTGCAGATATATGCTCTTCAGAGCAGGAGTTCCTCGCCATGCAATAATTAAGAAATTTGCTGGTGAAGAAATATCATGTCTTGACGAACTAATATCAGTTCTTTCTAAGCTATCCAGGGGTTCTCGAGTACCATTGGAATATATAAGCTACATGGATCGTCATCGAAGGAAGGTAATGGTTACTGTGCAAACAACATATAGTTTTAAATTAATGTATATTTTCTGAATGCAGATACTGTTTATTACTTCTTGTCATAGCTTTCAAATGGTATTTTTGACCTTTTTAAACCTTGATCTATGTGATTGCAATAAAATCTTCCTAGTGGTTCATGAATAGAAAACAACCCCTCATTGATTATATTGTGTATAGGATACTTCAAAGAAAACAATGAGCTTTTCTATTTATTAGTATCTTTCTTTTTCTTTGGGCTATAAGATTTAGGGTATGCAATGGTATACTTGCTACTACTTATACATATGATTTGTATACATATTTAGATTATTTTCCTTAGATTTTGTAGAAGTCAACTTTTATGGTTGTATATGTTATTGGTTTATGATAAGCATCTAACTTTACAGGGATGGTTTACATTTTGTAATTTTTTTGACACAAAGGTGGATTTTTTGAAAAGTTTACTCTATAGAAAATTGGCTTAATGATGTAAATTTTATTCTAACTCTACACTGGAGTCTACTGGTATATTAATCTAGCAGATTATCAGCACTAAAACAATGTTCAATATTTGTTTTGGTGGATAATTGAACTTGACGTTTGTTGCTGATATTAGAAGCGGATTGACTTTCTAATCCGACATGAATTACACGAGAATGTTTTGATGTTGGAAGCGGTGGTATATTTATATGTTTGTATCTATGTTCAATATTATAGGTTGTTGTGGATAATTGAACTTGACATTTGTTGCTGATATTAGAAATGGATTGACTTTCCGATCCGATATGATTATATTTTCATGTTAGAAGCAGTGGTTTATTTATATGTTTGATCTATGTTCCTTTTGCATTTGTGCACGGAGGTAATTTAAAAGGTACAACAAATTTCTGATTTTGTTTCACTAACATGGCTGATGGGGCTGCAGTCTGTGTTAGTGACGGTTGATCGGCATGAATGGTACGCACCACCTCAGATATACACTCGTGATGACAGTACTGGTCTTTGGAATGCTAAGCCTGCTTTTAAGCTTGATTACCCCTTCCTATCATCGGGTGCTAAAGATGTTGAATATTTATCTAGACAACCAGTTTCACTAACTGGTGAGCATGCTTGTGGGGGTCATGTGTGTGGAGATAACAGTCAGGAGTTGGTTGATGATGTCACTAGCATGGAAACCAATTGTGAAGATCCCTCAGAATGTGTATCTCACCACAATGCATCTGATGGTGTGGTGAAAAAACGAAAAGTGGAGGAAGATTTATCAGCTGATGGTAATGTTGTTACTGATTTTTCCTTAAATGATTCAAGGGAAACTAAGCTAGAAAAATCAAGTATTATACAGGATGACATGTTAATGGACTATCAGGGTGCAACTGCAGCTACAGCAAATGCATCAGTTGCTGAACGTGTGATCGAGCCTACTCTTGTGATGTTTGAGGTATTATTGTAGAAATTTTATCAAAATTTTGATAATTGGCTTCACTGGAATGCATAGAGTGCATGAATGATACTAAAATTATATGATGTCCTCATTATGGTGTATCCTCCATAAGTTTTGGGATGTCCTCATTAAAAGTACCAAAACTTTTAAATTTTTTGTTGTTTTGGAGGTTTAAGATGAATTTTGCTCTCTCTTTTTTTATTTATTTATAAAATTCATACAATATATGTTCTTTTTTTAAATTATTGAAATTTAACAATTTTTTGTGGTCTTAACATGAAATTCAGTTCATGTTTCTTGTTTTGGCCTGATTGGAAGTTATCTTAACTGATTAGGAAGTGTTTCAAAATGTTTCTATCATGAATTGTTACATTTTGGTGTGTTTCTGATATTTGGAAACAGGGAACATTTTTATTATTTGAACTTTTCTAGCAAACTCAGATGCTGTCACCATTGAAGTTCAAAAAGTTTTTTTCTGGAGGGTGGAGGTGACTGAGGGATTTTTTATTATTTATGTAATTATAGAATAAACCTAGCTATGCTAATTTTGTTTTTACAGCTATTTTATAATATACTTAGGTATATGTTTTTAATAGTTGATTTGACATATCCTACAGTTTTCTAGAACTGATGCATATGACATTTACTCCTAATCTCCTACCTTACTGATCTACATGTATAACCCACCTGTTCTTCATCAGCAAGCTGCCCTGCTATTTTGTATTACGATATTCAACTCATCAGTTTTATAGATAATCAAGTAATCTTTTAAAACTTTCAAAATCTGTTCTGTATATGATAGGCACTGGATCATACAGAAATGGAAAAGATAGAGTTTATTGAAGAATGGAGAAAAATCTCCTGTAACTACACTTTGTGATTCGAGGTTACAATCCTCCAAAATGATTAACAACCCCCCTTACAGTTATTCCCCTGTATTTATAGTTTCTCTCTCTCCTAATACAGTTACAACTAACTCAATGACTGTTAATTTGCTTATTGCACCTCCTAGAATATATTTGTCCCCACCTATTGGGCCTATCAATACCCTCCCCTTCAAGATGGACCTTGTCGTCAAGGTCCAGGTGAGGAAAATCCTTCTTCAAGTCAGTAGCTAATTCCCAGCTGTTCTCATGCTGTGGTAACCCCTTCCATTTGACCAATACCTCTTTGGTACCATCTGCTGACATCCTGTACTGCCAAATGCTCTCTGGCTGCAACTGCAACTCCCAGTTTTCAGTCAAAACTGCAGGCAAAGGTTGGGGAGAACATGTATCTTTAATAGATTTCATTAGCAAAGATACATGAAAAACTAGATGGATTCTGCTTCCTTCTGGCAGCTCCAGTTTATAAGCAACCTCCCCAATCCTTTGTATGACCTTATAAGGTCCATAAAATCTGGGACTTAGTTTCTCATTTAATTTCTTAGCCAAAGATCTCATTCTATAAGGCTGTAGCTTCAAAAATACCCAATATCCTTCCTGAAAACTGACTTCCCTCCTATGCTGATCTGCATCCTTCTTCATTTGATCCTGAGCTTTCAACAAATTACTCCTCAAATCCTGTAATAACTCATCTCTGCAATCAATCAGTTGATTGACTTCTTCCAGCTTAGAAGGAATATCAGCTCCCTTGATTAATAAAGGTGGCATCTGTCCATATAAGGCCTGAAAAGGGGACATCTTAGCTGAAATATTAAAGTTGGTATTAAACCAAAATTCAGCCCAAGATAAATGGTTTGGCCACTGCTTTGGTCTGCTGCCAGTCAAACACCTCAAATAAGCTTCTAAACACCTGTTAGCAACCTCTGTTTGACCATCTGTCTGAGGGTGATATGCAGTGCTCATTTTCAGTTGAGTACCAGCCCTCCTGAATAACTCCCTCCAAAACAAACTCATGAATACCTTATCTCTGTCAGAAATTATGGATGAAGGAAATGCATGCAACTTTACTACTTCATTAATGAAAATATCAGCTACTTCCTTAGCTGTGTAAGGGTGACTAAGAGCAAAAAAATGAGCATAATTAGTCAACCTATCAATTACCACTAGAATAGTGTCTTTGCCTTGAGCCTTAGGTAACCCTCCAATAAAATCCATAGCTACATCTGACCATACCTTTGTAGGCACAGGTAATGGTTGCACCAACCCTGCTGGTGTCAAATTACTGGCCTTATTTCTCTGACAAATTTCACAGGCAGCCACATAATCTCGAATTGTTCTCCTCATACCCTGCCAATATACCACTGCAGCCACCCTTTAAAAGTTCTAAAGAATCCTAAATGTCCCCCCACAGGGGAATCATGCAACTCTTTTAAAATCAAAGGAATTCTGGCACAATTTTGTGCCAATACCAGCCTATTCTTGTAAAATAATCTCCCCCTGTGTACAGTATACCTTGCCTTCTCCACAGTTTTAGACACTATCCCCTGAAAAAGCTCATACAATTTAGGATCAGCTTGCATTTCCTCTTCCCAGTCACCCCATTCCTCCTCTTGCACCACTGAAATAGCCTCAAAACCAAACTGCCTGGACAAAGCATCCGCCACAATATTTTCTTTTCCTGGCCTATATTGAATATCAAAATCATATCCAATCAATTTTGTGGCCCATTTGAATTGTTCTTCACTCAACAATTTCTGTTCATTCAAGAGCTTTAAACTCTTTTGATTTGTTCTAATTATGAATTTTTTTCCCAGCAAATAATGTCTCCATTTTTTAACAGCCAACACTACAGCCATCAACTCCCTTTCATAGACTGACTTTAGCTTACCCCTCTCTGATAAGGCTTTACTCCAAAATGCTAAAGGTCTATCTCCTTGCAATAGCACTGCTCCTAAGTCACTTCCAGAAGCATCAGTTTCTAAAATAAAAGTTTTAGAAAAGTCTGGAACTGCTAAGATAGGTAGCTGCTGCATTACTACCTTAAGCTTCTCAAAAGCTTTGAGTGACTCTTCCTCCCATATAAAAGCATTCTTCTTCAACATATCATTCAAGGGTTGTGCCATTTTTCCATACCCTTTTACAAACCTCCTATAATATCCAGTCAACCCTAAAAAAACCCTTAATCCTTTTACATCTTTAGGGACAGGCCACTCAGCCATGGCTACCAATTTGTTTGGATCCGCTTCTACCCCTTCAGCTGAAATTACATGTCCCAAATACTCCAAAGCTTGCTGGCCTAAGTTACATTTTTTTCTTGTTGACCTGCAACTCTTGTTGCTGTAATATTTGGAATACTGCCCTTAAATGCATTACATGCTCCTCAAGATTGCTACTGTACACTAATATATTATCAAAAAACACCAAAGCAAAATGTCTCAAGAAAGGCCTAAGTACCTCATTCATGAGTGCTTGAAAAGTTGATGGTGCATTGGTTAGCCCAAAAGGCATCACCAAGAACTCATAGTGGCCCTCATGAGTTCTGAAAGCTGTCTTGTGCACATCCTCTGCCTTCATTCTGATTTGATGGTATCCTGCCCTCAAATCCAGTTTTGAAAACCAAGCAGCCCCCCCAATCTCATCCAGCAGTTCTTCAATAATGGGCATAGGGAATTTATCAGGCACAGTAATTTTATTAAGTGCCCTATAATCAACACAAAACCTCCAACTCCCATCCTTTTTCTTTACTAAAATTACAGGGCTAACAAAGGGACTGATGCTTGCACTTATAATTCCAGCAGACAGCATGTCTCCCACTAATTTCTCAATCTCATTCTTCTGAAAATGGGGATACTTGTAAGGCCTCAAATTTGGGATCTTGCTACCAGGCTGCAAATTGATTGCATGATCTTTTCCTCTGATTGGAGGCAGCCCTTGGGGTTCCTTAAAAACCCCCTCAAACTCCTGTAACAACTGTGTTATGGAATTAGGAACTACTTCTGTTTTCCCCTCACCTTCTATAGACTTTAACTCAGCCTCCATCATATTATGCTTGATCAATTTTCTACTTATGGCAGCTTTAATTAGCTCAGGTTCAGCCCTTAACACAATTTCTCTGTTCTGCACCTTCACTGCTAATGTCAACTTGTCAAAATTAGCTAGTACTTCCCCCAGTCCAGCTAACCATTCCACTCCTAACACAACATCAGCCCCCCCCCTAATTCAAACAGATAACAATTCTGCACCACCTTTAATTCTTGTAACTCAATATGAAGGGACTTACATACTCCAGCGTTTCCAAGGTCCTCTCCGTCACTGCTCTTGTTTCGCCCCCCCCTCGCCGGAATTTTCGGCCCCAACCCCGGCGTTTCCAGCGACGCAGCCAGCTGCTGCAGCACTTGCTCAATCGCGCCCAATCGGGTTTCCATCGTGACCCGATTGGCTTCCAGTGCTTCGCGATCCATTTCCCGGGCTTCGCGCGTCTTCTCCAAGACCCTCTCCAGTGCCTCTACTCGCACCTCCATTTTGTTGTTGTTCTTCGCTGCCATAGATGACCCACAGCCCCAGAATGGAGCTCTAATACCAGTGATAGGCACTGGATCAGACAGAAATGGAAAAGATAGAGTTTATTGAAGAATGGAGAAAAATCTCCTGTAACTACACTTTGTGATTCAAGGTCACAATCCTCCAAAATGATTAACAACCCCCCCCCCCCCTCTCTTACAGTTATTCCCCTGTATTTATAGTTTCTCTTCCTCCTAATACAGTTACAACTAACTCAATGTCTGTTAATATTCTTATTGCACCTCCTAGAATATATTTGTCCCCACCTATTGGGATTTGGGCCTATCAGTATACTATGATGTACACGTAAATTGTGGGCAGCCAAGTTACTCTTGTACAGGCCAGTATGTGTATTTTATAGGAAATGTTAATACCTAATAGGGTACAATAAATTTTAAAGAATCTATAAACACTTCAGCAGAATATATATTGAATAAAATTTTTAAAATTTATATGCAGTTATGTATTAAAAAAAATACATTGTCTAATAAATATTTTCTTATAAAAAGTACAAAAAACTAACAGACTTTGATTAGGGCAAATTACACTCATACCCCTTTCAGTTTAACAGAATTACACTTCCTTTTTTTGACACTACAAAATCCTGTCAATTTATATAACAGCATTGGGTACCCTTCCTGTTGACCTCCCTTGATTTCTTATGCAGTGATATGAATCAGGGAAGATCAATGTAATGTCAAAAAAAGGGAGGAGTATTGATGATCAAGTGTAATTTCATTAAATTTAAGAGGTGTGAGTATAGTTTTCCCTGAATGTTTTAAAGGATCTAAAAAATCTTTTCTTTTTCATGATCCAAAACAAATTTTTACTTTTAGCAATTTGATTTTTTTTTTAAAGATTCCAAAACTTTTTTTTTTGGAGCATTTAAAATGTTTTGAAATCAAAATTTCCCATTTTGATTTTTGATCATTTTCAAGCAAAACATTGAAGAAAAGGTAAAATGTTTTGAAGCATTTTTTTGTATGATGAATTCATGTGAGGTGTGTGGTATGCAAATTTGTACCCAGCATAGATAAGATATAGGTTTTGGCAGCCAAATTTTGACCGAGCTCTTCAGTTTATTATTTATCACGACAACAAAAGGTAAAATGGAAAATATTTTGTATTGGTATTTCTTAGCTTGTCAGCGATAAATACAATTTCTGCAAGTAAGGTGGATCTCATAGATTATAAAGACTACATTGGACTTTCTTGAGAAGGATATTTTCAATATGTGATTCTCTTTTCAATATACCTCTTATTTCTCCTCTAAGTATGGTTTTTGGACAGTCTTAGTAGACAATAAGCAGATGTATGGAGCCTGAGTTCGATTTTAGGATTGCCCAAGTTCCTTGATGTTTTCATTTTCTAATCCCTTAACTAAATATTACCTTTTGTTTTGGACAGTCCTAGTAGACAATCAGTGAATTTCCATGTAGTATAAAAACTGATGTCATTATAATTGTGGTTTGCAATAGTTCATTTTTTTCTATTGTCAGTCTAATTGTGAAGCGGAGCCTGGACACAACTGTTAGAATTTCTGCTGTGTGATTTCAAGTTGTGTAATTAGCCTTTTGCAAATGCAAAGGCTGACTAGGTAGACTCATAATGGATCTGACCCTTCCCTTGATCCTGCCATTGTGGGAGTTTTATAGAAACAGGCTGCCCTTATTTTTATCCGTCTAATAATTATTTTAGTCTTAGCTGTGATATGTGGTCTAAATTTCCTATCAGCCTTTTGTTTGATTGATGGGAATGCAGCAATATGGCTTCTGGTGTCCCTTGATTTTTTTTATTTAAAAAAAATCATCTTTTTGCCCGCCCATAACTGTCATATTTGAGTGTTTAAGTTCATTAATCTGGGACATTTCTATTTTTCTGATGAAAAATTTATGTATTATATAATCTCTTTTATGAGTTATGACAACAATGCTTGATGTTGTAGCACGGAACTGGTGCTGACTTACTGGTTTTCCTATGGTTTTTCTAAAATTGTGTGGGATATGCAGGTTCATGTTCCCCCATCTTGTATGCTTGATGGTGTTCATTCACAGCACTTTTTTGGAACCGGTGTCATAATTTATCACTCCCAAGATATGGGATTAGTTGCAGTTGACAAGAATACAGTTGCAATATCTGCTTCTGATGTAATGCTATCTTTCGCCGCCTTCCCAGTTGAAATTCCAGGAGAGGTAAATTTTTCTAAAAGAATGGAACACCGATAAAATAAATAAATAAACAAGAAGGTTGTCTTTCTTTAGCTTATTGTCCCTCTTTCTTATTTGCAGGTGGTATTTCTCCACCCTGTTCACAATTATGCCCTTATATCATATGATCCTGCTGCATTGGGACCTGTTGGGGGTTCAGTTGTTCGTGCTGCAGAGTTACTTCCAGGTGGGTTTCAACATGTAATGGCTAAATTTCTACTATTTTAAGGTGACTTCATCTTTATCAGATCCAGATTTGGTAATGAAGAACATGTTCCATTTCTCATTGACCTGTGACTAAAGACTACTATCCATACTTTGGTTGAATGGGACTGGGAATAATAAGAAAAAATCTTTTTATGATTTGTTGTTATGAATTCCAATCTCTCCTGTCCCCTTTCTGTCAAGGAATACATATCTTACCTGTGAGGATATCATGATATGTGTGGAGGTGATGAACTTTGTATGAACTTATTACTATATATATTTGTAGTTGATACTTAATAGTTTTACATTTTCTAGTTGAAGTTAATTGCTTCGGGTAAATGATTAAATTACTCTAGCAAGGGATGAGGGAATATTTTAAAGGTAATAATGTTTTGTTTGAAGATATAAACATTTTAGATGTAAATGATGAGAGAAGGCAGAAGTTTGAGGGCTTATGCCCTTTTACAATTATTTATCTATATTGTTGAAAGACTCATATTTAGTACATTTTCTTGTTCAGAGCCAGCATTACGCCGGGGGGATTCTGTTTATCTTGTGGGGTTGAGTAGAAGCCTTCAAGCAACTTCTAGGAAATCAGTTGTTACCAATCCTTGTGCTGCATTAAATATAGGATCTGCTGATTCCCCTCGCTATAGAGCAACCAATATGGAAGTAATTGAGCTTGATACAGGTAAATTTGGATAGCTTTTTTTTTTTTTTTTTTTGTTAAATCATGTTACTTGTACAGATAAAATGCCTTACTATTCATGTGTTAAATACAGATTTTGGCAGTACATTTTCGGGTGTGCTAACAGACGAACAAGGAAGGGTCCAAGCTATATGGGGAAGCTTCTCAACTCAGGTTTATACTAATTGTCTGCTTGCTGGGATGGATCTGGACATTTTTCATTAGGGCCACTAATGGAAAAAATGCTACAAGCAAATTGAATGATAAAACTAATACTTAATGACATCAATAAAAACCTTTCTTGAGCCTTCTTTGAACAGCTTATGCTTTCAGGAGGGTTCATCCTTTGGCATGGCATAATATGAGTGAGTGGCTTTTAACTAGACTAGATCATCAGAAGTTCAAACTTTGTACTTTTTTATTTTATTTTTTATTATTAGATTAATTAGATTAATTTAATTTTCAGCACCAGATTTGGGCGAGTCTGTGCAATGTCCACACTCCAAATCTCTTATTTTTTTTTTATTTTGTTGCATCAGGGGGCATATTAGAAATTTTACTTAAAACTACTCCCAAGTCTTCTAACAGGTTAAACTTTTAGCAAGATTGCTTCACAGTTGATGCTAATTAACCTTAAGTTTTATTCTTTTAGTGAATAGAAGTTAAGTAGGGGATAAGGTTGCTCCATTTCAAGGTTAGGACATACAACAAACCTTAACAAGGGCTTATGTTGGTACTTATAAATGACTTACTAATGAAGGACCACTGGTAGGTTACTAGGAATGCGGTCAATGCTACCTTAATACTAATTTCCAAATAGAAAATTAGAAATTAAAGAAGAATTAGACCTTGTCTATATGATCCAGTCATGAGTAAAATTCCTGATGAGAGGCTTGAAACAATGTAATATACTATGGTTTTTGGTTTATTCATTTGTTTAATATAATAAAGCCTGACTTCAAACAGTTGTGTCCTCGTAGAAGAAGTACAAGAGAAGAAAGATGAAAACTAGAAAGAGACGAGAGAAGACAAATTTTACACAAACCTCAAAAGGCTACCTGATGGTGGGTTGGTCCTTGAAGTCTATAATGCCATTGTTCCTTTTCAATTAAAATTCTAATATCAATTAAGAAAGGCCTAGAGTGTGAAATTTGTTCCTTGAATTCTATATTCCATTATTCCTCTTCATTCATAATTAGGAAAACAAATATAGGAGAAACTTTGCCAAAATTTTGACACATATTTTGTTGAAATATAGGACTCGTGAATTATTATGCTTCCTTTTTCTTGCTAAACTGTTAAGTCTTTTATCTTAAAGGCTTGCCAGGTTAACTAGCTTGTATGTGGGTCATGGCCTAGGGTGGGCCATGACATATAACTTTATTTTTTTTTTTCATTTCTTGTGAAAGGGAGGGGGAGTATTTTTATGATGAACCCTGACTGAATTGTGACATACTTTTTATGTGGATGCTAAAATCCCCTGTTCCAGCTGAAATTTGGTTGCAGCACCTCAGAAGATCATCAATTTGTGAGGGGTATTCCAATTTATGCAATAAGTCAGGTCCTTGACAAGATTATATCAGGTGCAAATGGGTCACCTCTTCTTATAAATGGTGTCAAAAGGCCTATGCCACTTGTGAGAATTCTAGAGGTTGAACTTTACCCAACATTGCTTTCAAAGGCTCGGAGTTTTGGATTAACTGATGATTGGATTCAAGTATGGATGTCTTGCTTTTAATAGTTTTGAGTTTTTACCTGTAGGACATCTACTTTCTTTCCTTATTCATGCAATATGTAATACTATTTTTCACTTTAGCAATTAAAATTTTAAAAAAATGCTACTTTACAGCCTTATATATATATGATTACCTGTCCATGGCTGAATTTGCTATTTAAGATTTTATTCTTTCTGCATATGAACCAGATTTAAGGTTATAGTGTAGCCTTTCCTGCACTAAATAAGATAGAAGCAACAACAAATACTAATGTATATCCATGATCATAGATAGCATTCCATTTTAACTGAATGCACTACCATCTGATGCCTCCAACATGTAGAAATTTTTTTCTTCTTTTGATGATTACTGTAGAAGTTCTTTTTGGTTTTACTATATGAAATTAGATGCTATTTGTGAATTGTGATGAATGTTGTTATGAGTTATGACTTGAGGCTTAAGCACATGAAGAGTGGTCAATACGACTAGTTCATTATCTGGAAAAGCCCCGAGGTTTAATTACCACATTAACTTCTTATTCTGCTCAATGTAAGATTCATAACATTGCTACCCCCTTTAAGAAACATATCCATGGTGGCTTACTTTATTTCCCTTACATTATAATTTAATACTGATACAGTATAATTTATCCAAGTGATTTTTTTTTTTTTTATGTTCTAGAATTGACATCATGGGGGTTTATTAGAAAAGTGACATTATGGATTGGTACTGGTGACAAGTTGTCCATTAATACCTCAAGAAATATTTCAAGAAAGAGGAGTAGAGGACCATTTATATTGCCTCTTGTTTATTTGTTGTTTACTTATTGAATTCCATTACCTTCTTTCACTTCTTGAAACTTGAAAGAACTAGTTTTGATGTTACCATTGACTTGATTTGGTCACAATTATTGTAGGCACTTGTTAAGAAAGATCCAGTAAGACGTCAGGTTTTACGTGTTAAAGGTTGTTTGGCTGGATCAAAGGCGGAGAATCTTTTAGAACAAGGGGACATGGTTTTAGCAATCAACAAAGAACCAGTCACATGCTTCCGTGACATTGAAAATGTTTGCCAAGCTTTAGACAAATCTGACGCCAATGATGGGAAGCTTCACTTGACTATTTTCCGGCAGGTATGTGACAATATCTGCTTTCCCTGATTAAAGTTGTTTTTATTTCTTTCTTTTTGATTGAGTTTGTGGAGCCTGCCAAATATGAAACTTCATCTTTCTTTATTTGTGGCATATGGATTATGATTGTGCCTTACTGATTGATTTGTGTGATTGTGCCAGGGACCAGAGGTTGAACTTCTTGTGGGAACAGATGTTAGGGATGGAAATGGCACTGCTCGTGCAATTAATTGGTGTGGTTGTATTGTCCAAGATCCACATCCAGCGGTGCGTGCTCTTGGATTTCTTCCCGAAGAAGGTCATGGTGTATACGTGGCAAGGTATGATTTTAACTTTGCGCTTGCAAATTTTCAAGTCTGCATAAGGGTAAAAAAATGTCTGTTTAATGGAGTGGCATGGTAGGATTATTATCAATGAAGCATGGACACCGGACACGATATGGACACTGACACCGTGACACGTGTAATGTCCAAAATATAGGACACCCCGACATGGATATATATATATATATATATATATATATATATATATTATAATTCAAATATAACATTTTCCTATTATAATGAGTAAAAAAAAATACACTTGGAAACAGACATCATTCACAATTTGGGCTCAATGTTCCCTTAAGTTAAAAGGGATCTAATCCATCCTTCCATCTAAAAAGCAAAAAGAGACAGTCATGACTTGTATGGCAATTTGCTGTCAATCTATCACACATACAGCACAAGTTCTACAATTATCTTGACACTATATGGCACACAAACAGCAAATATCAAATAGAGATACTGTTGTCTCATTATTAATATGCACACACGCGCACATAACAAGTAAATTAATATCATACACCACCGGTTTCCATATGTAAATAAAAACAGAGTTAGCCACTCCTTTTGAAAGCAAAGGAAATATGCTTGTCGAGAATGAGAAATGAAGAAGAGGGTGGGAAGTCTGGGAACTATGGAAGTCATAAACTCACGATTAACAAGAAGAATTGAGAGAAGTCAGTGCAACAGTGGGCAGCCAAAATCAAAAGGATCTCAGTCCAGCAAAGAATAGGAAATTAGGAGAAATAGATTAGAGACGCATATGCGATAAGTTTCTGTCTTTCTAGTGTCTAAATTTGAAATTTGTGTTTTAAAAATTTCAAAATAATTATTTTATACACTGAAGCCATGTCAAACCGATGTCTTTAAGTGTTGGAGCTGCAAAAAAAATAATATTTTAATCCGACACCGGAGCAGTGTCGGAGACTTGTCGTATGGGTGTCAGTGTTGGACACTAGTCGGAATCGTGGACACCACAATGATGAGCAGTGTCTGTACTTCATAGATTATTATATGTAAAATCGTTTGAAGGCCTACTGTATTTTGTTTACAAACTGCTGCTGTCATGCCAACTTCATGTGATGGGCTTTGATATTGGTCTAGTAACTAGATGTATGGTCTGAATTTTAATAATAACTTGCTCCTGCTCTTGCAGTGCATGCTTGCATGACTACAGCATCTGCTTATAACAAAATTTGTCAAATTCACAGGTGGTGCCATGGGAGTCCTGTACATAGATATGGTCTATATGCTCTTCAGTGGATAGTCGAAATTAATGGAAACCCAACTCCAAATATAGATTCTTTCGTTAAAGTGACAAAGGTATGGAATTTACTGTTTTGCATGGATGCAACTCGCACTTATATGCTGTTATCTTTCTTTTCTTCCTACTTATGCCTTTCCCTCTCTCCCTTCCCATTTTACTATCCAACCAACCTTATATAACTTTGAGCTTATATATATGTGATATGACATGGTGCCTGTGGTATCTGGAATACCCTAAAATGCATGGCATGTGTACATTGGAATATCTATGGTGTGTTTTAAATTTTATATGATTAATTTACCCTCTTAATAAAGGTTGTTTTATTACTTATTTATTAACATGAAACATTTAAGGAATTTGTAACTACAAGCTTTTTCCTTTTTATGACTGAGAAATCTGGATTTGTAAAGAATATTGTAGTTTTTGTTAGGATGACTCAGGGTCTATTACCACAGTTTGAAAGCATGGCATTACGTTTTTTTGGCTGCACATTTATTCTAGGACTAGCCAAGCTGCTCTTTTTTGGTATTCTCCCAAATTATTCATGTTTTATAATTATTTATTGAATGGCAGGAACTAGAACATGGCGAGTTTGTTCGTGTAAGGACAATTCACCTCAATGGGAAGCCACGAGTCCTAACATTGAAGCAAGATTTGCATTACTGGCCTACGTGGGAATTGAGATTTAATCCTAATAGTGCGATGTGGCATCGCAATATAATCAAGGGATTGAACTGCAGTACTGTATGAACTATGAATGATCAGACCATGTAATTCTTTCTAATTCCCATGTACGCAGCTACACGGGAGTATAAAAAAATCTCGCGGAAGGCATCTTCCAGGTTCAGAACTATGGTTTACCAGTGCCCTCGTTGCAAATTTGACACTCTTCACTTAAGGAGGTCTAGCTCAGTTGGTTGAATAGGATGCGGTGAGTTGTTATAAAATATGGTCTTCAATTCTTACATATTCAAACAAAATTGATGCTCTTCGTCCAAACATATTCTATTGCATTGCCATGATTGATAAGTTATGAGGCGTTCGATTCAGGCTGGCAATTATTTATTCGGATTATGTACCGCAGCATATAACATGTAGGCTAATTATATTGTTGGATACTGGAAAGGTTGGATAATAAAAGAAAAATGAAATATATTTTTAGTTTATGTATTGACGGAAAAAAAACACGCCTTTTCTTTGGTTTGTGAATATTTTCTCAACCCTCTTCGCTTGAATTTCTCCCAGTTGCAGCCATGACAAGTTATTATAGACGCATGCGATAACATATTCACCTGTTTTTTTAATTTATTATACTTAGGATTGTCTTAAAATACCCGAGTAGCTTTCTTTCTAATGTATGCTCACTTCTTTCTCAGAAGTATGTTTTGCGATTTTTTTTTTAAAAATACTTTTAAGTGTAGTTTGCTAACATATGTCTGTAAATGGGATGCTCGGAATTTGACAAACTTTGCTGTATAATGATTGTTGTATGTGAAGGCAAATCCCCTCATCTCATTCTCATTTCTTAATTTGATACATACTCTAATTTTAAAATAATTGCATTTGAAAAGTAATGATTCAAATGAAAGACCTTGTAACCATATTTCTACTATCGAGCCACCTGGATAATCATAAACTTCCACTTTGAACCCAAAAAAAGGCGAGAAAACCAGTATTTATTGAGAATTTTAATTTGTGTTTCGAACTTTCATTTTCATCTGCTTAGTGACAGAGGAAGAAACTAGAAACACGTTTAGCTTCTCTTGGATGCGAATCAGAATAGACACCACTGAAAACAAACATGCTACAACAAGGTGGGAAATGGACGTGCAAATAAAGATAACAAAATTATAAAAGAAAAAAAAAAGACGGAGGGAAAGGAAGGTTGAAAATTTGATTTTAGCAGCCGCTATTCTTTTGGCATTATCGGGCAATTTCACACATAAATGAACTGGAGCATCCAAACCAATCACCAAAGAGACTTACAGTTTGCCCCTTTCTTGTAGATCATTTTTTATCCAATTGGTTCAGAACAGGGGCTGCTTAATTAATTTAATCTTTTGTTGCATCAAATTCAATACACATGTTTTCTTACTAACAGAAAATTGGTGCACATTAGGAAACATGGTTAATGTCGTGTTTAAAGGATTTAAATTTTATTCTAGCTACATACTTTATTTCTTTATGATGATGATGATGATGATGATATGAAGACACCTATACATATTATAGCAACCTGGTGATCCTTTAACTAAATCATCAACTGAAAAGTAATACTCTCACGTAAAGATTAGAAGAAGAAGAAGAAGAAGAAAAAATCAGCTAAGATTTTGAATTATTGTGCATCACATAACAGAATCAATTTTCCTGAAGAAAAGACATAATAATAAGTGCATAGGAATTAAACTAAATATAGAAAAAAAATAATCTGATCAAGAATAAGAAAGAGAATCAAACGTTTAGACTAAACTTTATTTTCAGAAATATAGCTTTAGCTTCATGATGTCATCCAAGAGTAGTGTTGCCATTGAGAGTCCTCCCAAACCAGCCAAAACAATCAACCCCACACCTCTGTTTTCAGCAGCAGAGTAATAGTACACCCAAGTATATGGTTTTGGTACACCTGGCACAGGCACATATACAAATCTTGGTGGTGGTGGTGGCACGGGGTTGCAATTCTGTGGACAAGAGGGAATCTTGGGAGGCGGCAGTGATGGTGGCGGCGGTGATGGTGGTGGTGGTGGCGATAGACAAGGAGGTGGAGGAGATGGTTGAGGTGGTGGTGGTGGTGGTGGTGGTGGAAGTTGCTCACCACAGGTGTCTCCACAAGGACATGATCCACACTTGATTTCAGTGTATGCTGGTGGAGGAAACACTGGTTGGTCTAACTTCTTAGAAGATGTTATTGCTTCTTCAACAGAATATGAATGTGAAAATGAAATGCATATAAGGAACAACACTATTGTAGGCTTTTGAGGCCACGAACTCAGTGTTGGAGAAGCCATTCTCTGACTAGTAGGGACTCGAGAATTTCCTCCTTTAAGTCAAGGTATAAAAATGAATGAGAAAGGAGAGACAGAGAGAGAGAGAGAGGGTAAGTGAAGAATGATGAAGGGGTTGATGATGTTCTTGTCTCACGTTGAGTGCACGAGTGATATGATAAAGCAGAGGTCACTCATTAGCATTAGGTAACTTTTGGTCGTTTTGGAAATTGCATATAGTATGAGATTGAGGTAAGGCAAACTTAGTTTGTTCAATTATGTGTGCTTTGAACACTGTTTGATGGCGAATTGCATGTGGTTGTTGTAAATGTAGGGGACCTTGAGTCGACTCTTTCAATTTGGGGTTTGAGAAATGAGAGAATGGTCAATCTTTGTACAAGCTTTCTGGAGAGTTTAGTGAGAAAACCTCACTTTCTGAGAAGGGTTAATTCTTTTGTACAAACTATATATTCCCTATACATTCTGGCAAAGAGAAATATAGTGGGTTCTTTATTCCCTATACTTTGGACGGTGCATAAGAATATTTGCCTTTTGCATAAGGTATGATGGTGATCAGATTCAGGCATCAATTACACCATAGTTTTCCCTCACTCTATTGTGTATGCTATTTAACTTTCATGGGTATTGCATGATGTATAGGTCATCAAACTAGCTTGAGTTGTGAACGATCTTACTTAAAAGTAAAAAAGACAATCAATTTCTACCTTGCCATTTCCCATAAAACATAAAATTATAATTAGTATTTAATCATATCATATCATAATATATTACAAATGAAATGAAAAGAAAAAGAATATATGAACAAAGACTTGATCTGTCAACGATTAGTTATTCTTTTAGGGTTTAGCAGGATGGCAGGAAAGCAAATGAAATCTTTAAACCGGTTTAATTTTAGTTTTTAGTGTCAAATGAAATCTTAAATGAAGTTTAAACAATTTTTTTCTAGGTTGACGTGTCCAAATCATTCTTTATTATCTGTTAAAATGAAAAGTTTAAGGGGAAATTAAGCTTTCTTTGCTGATCTCTTAACAATAGAATAGAATGCTTCCAACACTAAGCATAAAGTGGGAAGCTGTCACTATTCTTCCCCTTATGTGACCAATTATTGGAATCTTATTATTAATGTAGCTTGCATTTGTGCCATAGAAGTACCTTTTAATTATGTCTTTTTCCATAATTTTCTGAGACAGATTAACTTTTTATCAAGGCCCAGCTTTTCATTTAAGCATTTTTTTAGTTCTTGCACATTATTTACTTTGCTTGGTTTTTATAAACGGAGACCACACTAGTTATATATATATATATATATATATAATTTCTTCTTAGGCAACAAACACTAATTTCTCTCCACCATGTTGGATTTAACCAACGGGAAATATATGCCAAGACACAATTTCAGAGTTATTGGAGTTCCTTTCATCAATTTTTACAATCATATACATTTTTACACAGTACCTAAAAACAAAATGAGACTGCATGTAAGAAGAAAAAAAATGGTTTGGGGTAGCACCTTAAGAAAGGAACCACATGCCGGGAATTTAGAATTAAAAAAGTGTACTTGCACACTTTTTCTTGGATGGGATGAACCATTCCTTTTTTACCTCTTGATATATTATTCTTGGCCACTCCCATTTTCAGTTGCATGCCAACCATTCATGTATGAGTTGTATGGTCTTCATTTGCATCAGATATATCAGAGAAAAATTTAAACTACAATACCCGCATAGAATCGAAGAAGCTATATGCCAATGCTACATCATGGTTGGTAATTGGTAATGAGATTATAATTAATAAATTAAAAGAGCAATAATTGTTTAATATTTTTTTGTTAATGTATTCAAATAATTTTTTAATAAAATATTGCAAATTTATATCAGGACACGTTTATAGTAAATTTGTTTTTCATTTGCATTGCTGTTGCACAAAGACACCCTTTGACACTGAGAATTTATTCTGATTTTACAGATAATAAAGATGAAGGAACCGGATGCTCAGTTTCATGTTGAGCATTGATTATATATTTATATTGCTTACATTTGGTTCTTTTAAAGACATGCAAAGGACAATAAGTTTATTTGTGAATATAGATGTATCCTAGAGTTTATTTATAGAATAGAACATTTAAGTGGTTGATGAAGACGACAAAAAGTTAGGAAACGGAGTCCATTATCATTGATGAGTGATTGGGAAGCATCAGCTTCAGCTCCATCTTTGTCTCACTCATTTCAATTTTGGCCCAACTCAAACCCTTTTTTTTCTTATACAACTTTTTAAGGCTAATATATATTTGCTTCGGTATTGTTACATTATTATGCTAATTTTTGGTAATGTGAAAACAGATAGACCTATGTTTTCTTAACTTGTTATTGATTGATTAAGAAGTCATATGTTGTTTAACTTGCCAACGTGCTATGTCACTTGATAGCAATTGTGATTTTGGAGATAACTGTTGCACAAGGATGCAGAGCACCACATTTTTGTCAAACTTATTTATTTTAATAATTTTCTTATTAGTTCAAATTTATTAAAACATTATATATATATATATATATGAGTGAAACTTACTGTATTAAACAAGAAAAAAAAAACACAAAATTTATGACTTCTAATAAATTTTAGTTAATAATAAAAAGTGTTGGAACATCTTCAACCCAACACCTTTTCTTTATATACTTTTTATACATATTAATTGTGTACTACCATTTCATATCACTTACTTTTACTTTTTAACACTTAAACAACTCTTCTCTAAGCATAAAAAAAAAAAGAAGAACTTCTCTCCAATCCATCAACATTAAACATTTTATTAAATGAATCTCATAAATAGCTCCACAAACATTTTATTAATATTAATTTTTTATTATTGAACCCGTAAAAAACGAACGTCAATGCTTAAATAAGCACCTTGTGCTTGTGCTTGATAAAGCATGTTCTCCAACAGAAAATTCTAAAGAGACATCGACCCTTACTAAGCAAAAATAACAAAAATATCTCTATTGAAGTTGGCCAGTGCATTATTACTATTGTTTCTCTTTTACATTTGAATCTCCAATTGAGATTAAGTAGTGTGATGTAAAAAGTCAGCAAAAATATATTTCATAAAAGCCAGATAATATAGTTTCCAGTCACACTTAAATAACCTTAATGAATTGAGACAAAGTGAGATTGCCCTCAAAATTTCTGGAATTGATATAATATTTTCTTCATATATTAAATCCAGATAGAACAAAATGCATAACAATGTATCATTTAAAGTGGGATTGCATTTGTTAAGGTATAACATTGAGTACAAGTCTAGGCCTTTAGCATGCACACCCTAATGAAATACTAAATAATTTTAAAAAAAAGATAAAACTTAAAAACATTTTTTTGAAAACATTATCCACAAAGCAGTAAACAAAATCAGGAACAAAAGAAGTAAGTCAAATAGTACTCATATTTATACATTTCATAAGTGTGTAAGTTTTAATTTAAATTTCACCATATTATCTCAATTGTTATACCTGAAAAATGAAAATTTAAGAGAAAATTAGTGGATATCAATAAAAGAAATTTGAATGAAAAGGGAAAAGGTATTGTTATTCTTCTCCTTAATGTAATTTTTTTTTCATTAAAAATCTCTTTTTGAGATATAAGAAGCCTACACCCAAGAAAACTAGAACGTTTTTTAGAAACATAACACTTAGCAAATTGACAAAAATAATGGTAATTTCAAATATATGATATGCTTAATAAGAATAGAGAGAATATTTTTTAACACATAAAATATATATCTTTTTTGTCCTAATAACTTTATTAATAAAAGATATATATTTTTTGGAAAATGAGATATTAATATTGGAACAACACTATTTGCTATGAAACTTTAACTTAACGCACGAAAACATACAAATTTACATGCATAGATATTTTCGTACACTAATTTTGTCCTACAATTTCGCAAGATTCAACAATTCTCTTGCTTTTATATTGTTATATTTTTGTTGTTGAGTTTTAATTTTTAAATGAAAAAAAAATATAGCTAATTTTTTAAATATGTATTTTATAAGTTAAATAGTCCTTTTTTTCATGTATATTTTTTTATTAAATAATCTTTATCTTTAATACGATAATGATTTAACCGATACTATACATATTTTAAAACTTTAAATGAAGCTTTTATAATTTGAGAATTAAATATAATTGTAAGTTATATTTTCAAAAGACTAATTTTTTTATTCATTTTCAAATACTATGTACTTCTTTGAAAAAATATCAGGAATGATGATTAATGATTAAGAACAACAGTCAATCAACAGTCCTTCGGAACGACACATGTCTTAGAACTTTTGCACAAAAACCAGATAAGAATTAAACAAAAACACGTGTCTAATAGGTCAAGAAAAAAGCTGACACGTGTACCAATAATGCCTTCACATGCAGACACGTAGCTCTTAAACGCACAAGTCCTCCAATCAAAGCACCAAACCAATCTCATATTCCTTATAAGTCCTAACAAATTTTCTCTCTATAAAAATAGACCAAGGTCTTATTAATCTTCAACATGAACAAAAATCAAAGTTACATAGTACTACTACTACATCATCATCTTCCACAAAGTTATCACTCATATCACAACACAACACATTGTATTGTAGTATACTACTTACTAAGTAATTTGATTGAAGATGGTTGGAATTGGAGTTCCAATATGCGTGCAATGTGGGAACACGAGCAACCCTTGCCGGTGCAAGGTGGTGGGGCCAACGCTGGGGTTCCTAGCGTTTGCGGCGGCGGCGGTGGTTGAGTGGCCGGTGGGGGCTCTGGTGTATTGCTTTCGCCACTCAAAGGGTCGCAAAATCATGGGTCATCCCGCTACTGTCATATACCCTTCAGTCACCAATGCCATCCCCATCTAATTAAGTTCTAACTTTATATATATTGATTAATAATGTTGTTATATACTAGTATATGGTTTTGATGCATGGTATTTACGACTGCTTTAATCTATTATATATGTTGTCCTTCCTTAGTGACTTACAGCTGCGTACCAATGCATATTATGTTTAACGCTTGGCTTACGCATAGTTGTTGATCAGTTAATTTGCCTTTTACCTATGTAGGCACATAATAAACTTCAGCAATCTTTTTTGCCTCTTTTTACTTTGATAAACTTATGGAAGGACTTTGATATGGTTTATATACTGAATTTTGCAGTGTTTTCATGGAAATGGATGAAGAGAGTTACTTTGTGCATTTGATTTTTTATTGGGGTATTTATCATTAAGTCATTATCGTTGTTTTTTTTTTTTCTATTTTGGGAGAAAAAAGAAACAGGGTTTCTATCGATGGGTTTAATTTTGTATCAATACATAAAAAAATACATTTTATTATGTTGGATTGACTTTTGTTATATTTTTTTGTATGTAACAGAATTTAAATGTTCAATACAAATATAAATTACATGCAATGACATGTAAAACTATTTAGGGAGATCCAACTTGACGATGATAATAAATAACGATGATGATTTAAAAAGGCAAATCACACTGACAATATTGCACGAATTAAAATAATAAAGAAATAAAAAATCATGCACAAAATTTCCTTCTATTATCATTATATAAATTAATTAATCAAAATATAAACACTTCAAAAAAGATGAAAAATTATTTCTCAACATTTATTTAAGATCTATTGCATGTATTTTTAACAATTAATTATCGCTAATTATATTTATTTATTTCTACCACAATATATGTCAAAAGTTTTTATTTTTGGATCCTCTTATGTCACTATATGGTGGTGATATATATGATTATTTTTTATATGCCATAATCTAACTAAATTGAATGATATAAAAGAATCGAGTAATTTATTATCATGTTTAGCAAGAAGTAAGCATCTAAAATTTTAATTTATTTTGTTAGCATAAGCTAACCATCTATCTTTCATACAAGATAATTGTATTCCAATTCGTGATTACTTGAAGTTAAAAAAAATCCTTTAAAAAAAAGTTAAAATAATCTTACAGCATTTTATTCACGCCCTCCCCAAACATTAATTTTTATATTCATAAAAATAAAAAATAGGCTTTTTTACCAATCAGGGGCAATTTTTTTTGGTAATTCCCATTTGGGGGTAAACATTTTAAAAATTACCAAATGGGGGTAAGTCAGATGGGTGACTTTAAAAACAAAAGTCGTAAAATATGTCTCGACTTTTAAATGCTGTAATTTTTTTTTACAAAATTCGTAGTGAATCTTACGACTTTACCATATTTTTTTTTATTTTCAGTGAAGTCGTAAAATGTAAAACGACTTTAAAGTCGTATTTTCTCATCCGACTTATAATTTACATTTTTTATTATGTTTAATGGAAACAAGCATTCAAAATTATGTTTAATGGAAACAAGCATTCAAAAGTCGTGCACCGTTATACGAATTTAAAGTCGTACTCTTTGTTACGACTTTAACTATTCA
>CM023951.1:29130906-29226246 GCA_013407115.1 Glycine latifolia
TGAATAGTTAAAGTCGTAACAAAGAGTACGACTTTAAATTCGTATAATGGTGCACAACTTTTGAATGCTTGTTTCTATTAAACATAATAAAAAATGATAAAAAATGTAAATTATAAGTCGGATAAGAAAATACGACTTCAAAGTCGTTTTACATTTTACGACTTCACTGAAAATAAAAAAAATATGGTAAAGTCGTAAGATTCACTACGAATTTTGTAAAAAAAAAATTACAGTATTTAAAAGTCGAGACATATTTTACGACTTTTGTTTTTAAAGTCACCTACCTGTTATGACGACTTATCTCCGTTTAGTAATTTTTAAAACGTTTGCCCCCAAATGGGAATTACAAAAAAAAAATTGCCCCTGATTGGTAAAAAAGCCTAAAAAATAGCTAGACCCTTAGTCCCCAAACATTAATTTTTTAACGAAACAATTTTTTATGCTGGTTAAGAAACAATTTGCTAACAAAAAAAATCAAGCATTGTAATATTAATTAATTTTCAGTTTAAAAATTTAAGAATATAAAAAAATTCTAAAATTTAATGATTCGTGTTAAATCAGGAATCAGTGAGTGATGTCCGATGAACCCGCTTTCATTTTTGCTTTAAGGAGTTCAGTCCTGTTTTGCTCCTCTTTCTTGTCTTCTACAAAACATTCACACATTAACTTTTGAAACCTCTGATCTGAGACTTCTCACTCATTTTCCTAAACCTCTAATTAAGCAACCAATTAGAAGAGGCAATATTCCCACGTCAGAGAGAGAAGAACATCTTTGTATCAGGTGTGAGCTTCTTCTTTACCTGATTCATCTCTGCTTCTTGCAATTCTGTTTGCATGTTTGGATTTTTGTGATTTTACATTGCTTTTTCTTCTTCTAGTCCCTGCTCTATTCCAAAGTTCCTTCTTTTTATTCCTTTAAATTTTCGTTTTGGTCGATTTGATATACCCAGTTTCATAGTGTGCTGTAAATTTGTGAGATTTTTGGCTAGAAGTTGGATCAATTGTCAAAAATTGAAACTTGGCATTTACCCATTTTCTGAAATGGTAATTTTGTTCTTAAATGAAGAGTAGGTATAAGGTAATGAGACAGACTATGGAATTGATCATGTCATAGTGAATAGGGAGTGAGAGTTTTGTGAAGCCTTGAGGTCTGGAAAATAGGAATTGTCTACTATTTATTGGGATGCATTATAACTTCAGGATATGCTGATCTTGGATTGAGAATTTCATAGGAGATGTGAAGCCTTGCAATATCCACCTACATAGTGCATGCATGTTTGGATTTAAGTTAGAACGGTTGGATTGAAGTTAGAAATGGTGTGTGCACAATCCAATGTAAATTCAACGGGGATAAAAGTAAAATGAAAATAAAAACAAGAGTCTTGATCCTTTGTCAAAACAAATGGGGTGTGAACAACCTAATGTAAATCCAACTGATAAAAACAAAATGAAAATAAAAAAAAGAGTATTGATCTTTTGTCAAAATTACTTTTGCCTCAGAAGTACTTTTTCATCTGGAAACCAAAGAACATGCATATATACTGTTTGAAAAAGAAGAATTGATCATAATTTATTATACCCATAGAAGAACTAAGAGCAATTAGGAGCTGAACTTCACTACACCCCATAAGGTAGGTGATATTAAATATACGATTGGAGTGTCAGCTCTTTGTGGTGTGAAAGCTTGACCTGCAAAAGCTGGTGAGATTGGGATATGGGGTGGAGAAAGGGCAAGCACTATTGGTGTTCGAAATTCTATGGGGCTGGCATTTAACATTGATCTCAATTTGAACTACTTTTTGTCATGTACCCCTCCGGCCCTCTCGGTACATATTTAGCTTTTCATGCCACAACACTTGAGGCTGAGGGGCTGTGTACCATTCGGTTTATATTGTGTTGACCCGTCCATGGTCCATGGACTTGGATGCCGAACGACCGGTCCAAGATGTTACTATATAACTCATACTAGACCTAGATGGCAAGGGAGATTACGCTTTACACTTGAATGTTCTTGGCCTAGGTCCCCTTCCTCTCAGGGCTGATCTAGCTACAGGTACATTTTGGTGTACAAGGACAATAGCTTGTGTACAGGTCACATTGTTCACTCTAGAACTATATCAAACGAAGTGCATCTTTGAAAAAGGGAAATAGAATATGTCCTTCCTGCTGAAGGATTAATACAAGAGAAGTTGTTATTTCATTTTGGAGGAATTTTTTGTCATAGAAATCTTATCAGGAAGCAGAATGCTTCCTCATTTTCTGATAAAAATGAAACTGAATGAGATGTGGGCCATGTGGCTAATTCAGCAAACAGATTGCCGTCTACTTATATCTGTTATTTTAATCTTTGGAAATTCTTTAACCAATAATGTTCTCATATATTTGACATTTTGACATATTAAATATGGTAGAAAAATCTTGTATTCTGAAATGTTATGGTTTGTGGGTTGATCATTATGAACCTAATTCATTAGATTGATTCTAAAATTCACATATATCTATATATATTGTGTTTTATGGTAACTACGTCACATTTCTCTACTTTCTATATTTTTTTACTTTAAAAAGGTTGTAATAATAACTGTTTCATTCTTTTTTTTGGTAGTGTTGCATCCACTCTCAGATGGGTGTAGTGAGGGGGGTGATATTGGATGAATCAGTACTCTTGGCTGAAAGTGATGATGATAAAACGGTATCTTTACTCCGACCAGGAACTGAGTCTCTCATCCGAACACTCGTTCTATCCAGAACGCATAGTAGAATTGCTTATGGTGTTGGCCTTCCAGATGACAAGGTGAGTGTTCTTAAAAAAATTGCTAGTTTGAACTCACTTGATTGCTTCATCTTAAATGATCATGTAAGTGAGGTTATGGCTGGATGGAGTAATACTGATGATGGCAGTGTTATTATTTATCTGATTTCTAATAAGAAGGAGTTCTTACCTAAATTAAGCAGCGATAATTGGCTGGTTGTTGTTCTGAATGTTGGAGGTGAAAGTTCATGTCACATTCCAAATATACTTCAGATTGAAAACTTAGAGGAGTTGCCATTGACCATATGCCACTTAAATAAAAGATCAATTGGAACCAATGCTGTGACTGTGGGTTATACAATGAAGCCTTCTCGTGTCGAAGATTTTGCAAAGAGGGGTGCATTTCCTTTGTGTCCTACTCAAAATGGGTTGATGTTTGTGCCTCTCACATCCAAGCTGCCATTATCATCTCAGTTAAAGGATGTTGACATAGTTCTTCACAAAGCCACCGATGAAATATTATCTGTTGAAGATAATAAAATTACTTTTACACAGAACATGCAAGCATTGAAAAGATATTTGGATCAGCACCAGGAGTTGTGTGTTATTGATCCACTGAGTAATGTTTATCCTTTATTGGACAGGCTAGAAATTCAACAAGTTCTACTTGGCTTGGTGGAACTGTACACTGAAGGGAAATATTTGATCAGAGGGGCCCATTTTCTTAAGGTTGATAACTTTGATGAATTTGATTTTGCCACTGGACTAGCTGAAGCTAGATTGTCTCTTCCATGTATAGTGAAACCTAAGGTTGCTTGTGGTGTCAGTGATGCGCACAAGATGGCAATTGTTTTCAGAGTCGATGATTTTAAGAATTTAAGCGTTCCTCTTCCAAATGTTATTCAGGAATATGTGGATCACTCATCCACTTTGTACAAATTTTATGTCTTGGGTGAAAAGATTTTCCATGCTGTCAAGAAGTCAATACCAAATGCTGATGTTTTGAGGAAATCATCTAATGGTGATGAGCTCAAACCTCTACTGTTTGATAGCTTGAAATCTATGCCGACCGCCGACAGTATCACAAGTAATGTGTCCATTGACCTTAAGCTGGTAACAGATGCTGCAAATTGGCTTGGGAGAAGGCTTCAGCTTACCATCTTTGGTTTTGATGTTGTAATTCAGGAAGGTACTCATGACCATGTTATTGTGGATGTAAACTATCTCCCATCATTTAAGGAAGTGCCTGATGACATCTCTATTCCTGCCTTTTGGGATGCCATTAGAAATAAGTTTGACTCTAGGGTGTCTAAATAAGCATTTGTTTGAACTTTGTGACTATTTGACATGGAATAATGCCATTGATTGCATCAAACTGGTTTGAACTACTTAACCCTTGTTATTAATGCAATTTAGTGTGATGTTTCTTCTGCTATTTGATTTTATATTACTTTGCGAGAAATTTAGGTATGATTATAGGCACTTAACTGATAACGTGCTAAATTCTGTGGGTTATATTGAAAATGCTTAATTGCACCTTTGGTTTCTTGTTCAATTGCAAATTTTGTTCCTCTAATTTTTTTTTTCTTGGGACGTCCTAACCTTATGTTCTTAGAATATTGGTTAAGGAATTAAAAAAGAAAGTATTTAATGTGAAAATCATAAAAGAGTATAAAAAAATTTATAAATAGCATAATTTTGTGCATTCCAATGAAGATTTTTTTTCTTTTAATTTTTTAACCAATATCTTAAAGGCATTGGTTAGTATTACCTTTTTTTTCTTTGAATTTATTCATTAACTTAACATCAAATATTTATGAAAAATGTCAATATGACAGTGCAATAGTGTCATATTAGCATGAATGTATTGACGTGACCGCTTTAAAATGTCATGTTAGTATTTCTGTTAAATATTGAATATTAAGTTGCTAAATAAATCAAAGTTACACAATTATGTAGTGACAAAAGTCGTGAAAATCAGAAAGTAAAGAGATTAAAAGTGTAATCAAGCCTATTAAAAGTAATAGTTATCGCTAGAAAATATCTTCCACGTTTGACTACAAATGGGGCGAAAAATTGAAGCAACATTTGCACCTTCTGATCTGAGCACTACTAATGTATAAATGTATGGACATGTCTTTATCAATATATAGGCTACAGATTTTAGGGAATATTGCATTGCTTCAGAAGCACCTAACATATAAATAATGGTTTGCTTCTGCATAAATGACTATCTAGAAGGACTGCTATAAACTAGTGACTGTTGAGGAGCTGCTGATTCTTCATGAATTTCCCCTTGTTCCACTGGACTGAAACTCACCCGTTTCTGAAAAAAAAAATATAGAGAACATTAGCTTAATTCCCTGAAGAGTTACATATTAAATAGTACAATGAATATATGTGAATTGAGATACAATATTGAAATTTGAACGAGTCCATTTACTAGGAAACTACAAATATCATAGGCTAATTATGACCGACATTAAAATATTCTACTCTTGTTAGCCAACTTTCAAAGACATTCAGTAATGCTCCAACAACTCATTTTATGAAGGTGCTACAACTAGTAAACGAGGGAATAATAATTATATTGAGTCCTCATTCTTCATTTTCTCGGCATAGTTGCTGACATACCGGCAATGTTGACTTTTTGGCATGGTCACTGTTACCCTCATGCATTGTGGCAGACAAGTATGCAAAAGGGGCTGCCAAGTGTTTAAACCCAAAGTTCAAACCATTCTAGATTTTATCATTATCAAATTTTCAATATAGGATAAGGGATGGAGGAGTGTCATATGCTAGGCCGATAGGAAGAATTTAGTTAGTCATTTTTAATAGAATTTTTTTATTTTAATTATATTTGTATTTGTATTTGAGATATTATTTAAGAGGACTGAATTTAATATTACTTTCATCAACAACTTTACAAAAATATTAAATAAAAATTATTATAATAATTGTCATTATTAATAATAAATTATATTTTTTAATCATTTATAAAGATATGTGAATTATGAAGTATTCATCAACTTTAACAAAGGTTGAATTTGATACTTTGTTTAATAAATTAGAGTCTAATTTTATTCAAACCAACTTAACATTGACACACATTGTATTTTCTATTGCATTATATTTGCTATTAAAAGTAATTGTTTATACAGCATGTTTTAGTTTAGTGTACAACTATAATCTAACTTATTAAAAAAAATGTAATTAAAAAATAAGCACCGACTTTTGCTTCGATTCTACCTTTGACTTCTGCCTCAATATATTCTGCATCTTTCGATGGTCCAAAATGAACTAGAACTAAGAATACGGCAAGGCATGTTACTTAGTACCATTTTAGATGGCTTAAGAAGAAACCTCAAACGACCAAAAGAGAGAGAAAAAACAAAAAAATGTCTCATAAACAACGTGAAAACCGAGTCAATAGTGAATGTATTTATCTGAGCAGTTAAAACTAGCTATAATTTTATTTCCCCAAACAAACACTATCATTAGCATCAGCAAACTTGGTTGATTGCTACTAATATCATTAAGTATAAATTTGTCTTAATTATGCTTTCGTTCACAAGATTTTTCATTCTCTTCAATTTTTTGGGTTGCCGGTCTTTAGATTCGGGAATTGGAAAATGTCAAAAACTTGACATTCAAATTTTGAGTGTTTTTTTTTTTTTTTTAGTTTCCAATTTGATATCATTTTTCAGGTAGTCAACTAAAAACAGCATGTCAGATCTAAGTTTGAAGTGCAAAATTTGGACTTATTAAAATAAAACCAATCAAGTCAGTCTAAAATATCACATTATTTAACAAAAAATTAACGAATTCACTTGGAACATACTGTCAATTTTTTTATACTATTATCTAATTTACTTAAAAAAATTTAATATTATTTATTGTAATAAATTTTAAATTTATTTAATTTTTTTGACATGCATTTTAAATTTATTATAACAAGTATTTTGGGCAAACTTTTCTTTCTTTAAAAGAAAAAATTTTGACAAACAAAATTACACAAAAATTCTAAACAATAGGAAGAGTTTTTTATAGTGAAAAAAAATAGCAAACATGCTTTTATATTTTAGGAATTTTTCTTCATTGTTATCTTTGCTTATTATTCAAGAAATTTTAACTTTTAAATTTAAAATATGAAATAACTTTAACTTTAATTTTTCAAATTTTGAAATAATGATTAAGATAAAAATAAAGTAAAATAAAACACAACTTCTATCTTATTTCGATAAAATTGATGATATAAATATTCATATAATAAAAACTTGTTATTAAATGAATGTTCAAATAAATCATTTTCCAAAGATAGGATCAGGTGTATGAACGTAACAAAACTTTTGTGCACGTCGGTATCAAGCAATTTGCTTATGTACCGAAACAGCCAAAGAAGATCACCAACATTCAAACAAAATGTCAAAGATTCAGGAATACAATCGACAACATTAAAATCAATACAATAAGAAGAGTATTAGTTATACATCTTCTAATGGATTCTTTTGATCATGCACTCTATAATTAATTAATTTTTTTAAAAATGATAAAATAAAATAATTAAATAATAAGTAAGACTTATAAAAAATGATAATTTTCATAAATTTTAATAAATTATACATTAAAAAAAATGTGTTAAAGAATGTATAAGTACTTTTTCTCATGAAATAGTAGAAATAAATTAAACAAACACCACATAGGCACATACCCTTCTTGGTTTGCGATTGTGAGCCTCCTTTTGGGCCTCCACGGTTGCGCCACCGCCATCCATGGCGGCATTGTTCCCCATATACAAACTTATGATTTTCTCCGCCACCTGGCCCCCGTCGTGGCTCTCCTCCATGAGCCTCTCCAAATGAGCCTTGGGCAGCCTCATTTTGACCCTCGTGGGCCCACCATTTTCTGGGCCAGACCCATGCTTCACCATAGTAAGGTCTGAAACGCTCCGTTTCGACAACATCAAGAAATCGAGCCTATCCTGGGCGTTCATTCCACGGATCCCACTGGATCGCACCCTCCTCGTTCCTAGTGGTTCGGGCTTAACCTTGGGTAACTCCACCAAGAAATAAATCTTCTTGGGCTTGAGCTCATAGTCAGGCTGAAGTGGCTTGGCACGAGGCCCGAAGTTTTTCACCGCGTTAGAGTCCAAGAGAACGTGTCCGGGGTAGTCCTTAACGACGTCGTTTGCTCTAGCTGGAGTCTTGAGCTTGAACGTTTCACCGTCTATTTTCATCACCTTGGCTTTTTTACTCCCCATAGCGTTTCCCATATCTCTTCCTTTTTATTTGTTCTTCGTGACTCACTTTGCTTTGCTTTGATTTGAATTTGGATTGGATGTGATTAATTTCTCACTACTGTCTCTCGTGGACAAAGGGTGGTGGTGGTGGTGGTTTTGCTATTTATATTGCCATCACGGGTTGTGCCAATTAATAAGAATAGTTGACAAAAGCGAATTAGAAGATGTGTGTGAATTAGTGGAATTTTGCTAGAGATTCCATATAATAGTGGTGTGAAACCATTGATTTAATTAATTAACGGAAGACAAAGTTGAGTTTGGTGGGGTTTAAGCTCACTTGGATGGTTATAAGTGGGGACCACATTTTTAATGCATGCAATTCACATACTAATCTCCCCTGCATGCTTTAATTAGTAAATAAGATTTTGAGATTCATTTTTTTGTTAGTGGGATTTAGAGATTAATTAAATTTTATGAATGGAAAAAATACTAGAAAAGTTTTGTTTCGTTAAGTAAATTTATTTGACTCTATCAAATTATTAAAGTTCAAAATGATTTCTGAATATTGAAATTTTTTAAATACTGATTAATTATATGATCAATTAATTAAGCAACTCATGATATATTTATAATTAACACCTGCTGCTTCCGATCGAATTCGCAGCTAAGTGTAAAAAAAATTGCTAAATTAGTTTGTCCTAAAACTAATCGGGTCGTTACCCATTTTTTCCAAAGAGATGACGAAAAATGTGGTTGCTCTTTATAGATATATGAGTTGTGGAGCCAAGCCAAACTTTAAATCTCAATCCAACTCATGTCTTTCCATTGAGAAAAAGAAGAGAGATATGTTTTAATTATTTTCATATCTGATCTGATTGTCTATATCATTACGAAAAAACAACTTCAAGTCTTCAATAATTTTTTAACTACCAATATAGTGGCGTATAATTAATACTGTATATACCGATACTTACATCTAAATAAAACAAAATTGAAAAAAAAAAAGTAATTATTATCTCGACTATTTATATATCACTATTTATACAGATATGTCTTTACCAAAAAATTTATACATATCCAATGTACTAATGTGACTTGATACAAAACAGCATCAAAACAAACATACATAAAATTATTAATATAACAACGAAACATATCGATCATAATGCAATCAATCAAGAAGCACTACTTTGTTTAGCTTTAACATACGTAGAGAACACTTCTAGGATCTCAAAAAACTACGTATATCAGTATGCTGCATGACTTCTAGCATTTTAGGCAACTTTTGAAAGGTAGCGGTCGCTTAAGAGGCCTTTTTACATTTTGAACTCTTTCTCTGCATTTATTAATTAATAGATATATGTCTGTTTCATAGAGGTGGTCACACAATCACACTTACATTAAATGGTTATGTCCAATTTGGATTTTCAAATTAAAAACAGCCTCTTCTCTCTTTTACTTTGATCAGTTTAATTTCTCCCCTTTCTTTTTATGCCTTTTGTCAGCACATATATATCACAGTGCAGCCTTTATCTTTGAGGTGTAAATTTATGGTAACAAATCACTTGTCTTATTTTCTTGCCATTTCTTACTCTTTCAATTAAATACTAATTAATACGTTTTTAATTAGAACAACATAAAGGAGTAGGTAGATTGATGTGATACCAACAATATATAAGCCACTTTTGCTTTGTAAGAAAATTATTAGTTTAACCATATTAACCAAGTATTTTAAACTAATATTCAACAAGAGATTATATTTATTAAAAAATATAGCTGCTAAGATGCTAGAAGGCTCATAACTATAGTGAAGAAACCGGTGAACTTTGACCCAATTGGTAACCATTCACGTCCTCTCAAGGCATCCAAGTCTAGAGACATATCTTGAAGTAATCTCACCAAACAACAACTCTAATGTCTGTAGTTACAACTAGCATTCTACCATGCAACTAGGTCTAATGAATAAGACATATGAAACAATAAATTAATTCAGATGTTTAAATAATAATTGTTCTCAAGGACTATATGGTAAGTCCCAATTTATTGATTTGTAGTTACTATATTTATATACTATTCTACGTGAACGTGATTAAAAAAAATTATTAAGGGGACTCCATAACAGTATCCAAAGCTTTTTGAAGATTTTTTACCCCTCTAATCATCTTTATGAAATAGTTTTCAGTTCGAAGGGACATTGACTTCTTTAATTAGTTTCAATATTTGGAAGATCCTGCACTTCAACAAACTAAAACCTACCAACTACGCTCACTTCAACAAGCCTGAAAAATAAGCACCAATCAAACCTCAGTAGGGACATGGAGGCCTATAGCTTAGACCAAACCCCAACCTAACCTTTAAGGTATACCTTTTAGTATATCGTTCACTTTTTATAGTGTGTAGCCGATCATGAATAAAGGTGATAAAAATATATGGAAGTAAAAGGTTGGAAAGCGATTAAAGGTGAAAGTCTAAGACAAAAATTCAGAGGAGCACATGGGAGAAATGGTGAAATTAATGCGTGAAAGAGAGATGGATCTCCGCCATAAAATATTTGTGTGTGTATATATAAATTAATTAGTAAATATTTCATACATTAAGGTTGAGTAGCGACCGGTTGGGATAATCTTTGTCTCTACTTGATCAAATCAAGACTCAAAATATATACAATAATACTTAATATGATTTTTTAACATAATATATCAATCTTAACATTATATATAATTCAATTGTAAAATAAAAGTATAAATTTAAATGAAGGGATATTTTAAAATAAATAATATCATTATAAATATAATATCATGTTATACTAAAAATTATCTATTAAAAATAAAAAAAGTTTTATTATTAATACAATTATTTTTAAAAAACTTACATTTTTAAGATAATAGGACACTAAATCAGGTTTTTAAGATAATAGGACACTAAATCAGGTTAGGACGATGCGTTATTTGAATTTTTTTCCCAAAATACATTAGATTTAATTTCAATTCAAGAATATGTCAAAATTTACCTCAAACCAGACCTAATTAGTGGAATGGGTTGTGTCATGCTTGCCCCTACATTATATACATATAATTATTAATATAAGTAGAAGATAAAAATTATAAATTTGAAATAGTTAAGAGAATATTTAATTAATTTATGGAAGATTATTTTTCTAATGATAAAAAAAAAATTTAAATCTTTCCATTTATAAAAAATAGTTTAATGAGTAGAATATATTTTTTAACAAAAAAAACATATTCATGTTAAATAAGGAAACTTGAGTAATAAAAAAAGAAATTAAATACACTCAAGTTAGTTTAGTTAATTTAAACTATAAGACAGGAATTATTTGTGTATATTTTTCTTGAGAGAGACAAGGGAGAGAATGAAAGAGGAGACTAGAAATAAGATAGCTAGAGATGAGAGTGAGAGAAGGAAAGGAAGTCATCACACTATTAGAGGGTGATAAGCTACACATAAACGAATGAAATTCGATAAATACCAAGAGGATGTTCTAGTACAATAAGAACCAAAATGGCTATGCCTAATTAATTTTTCTAGAGTTTATAATCATCTCACACTCACAATAAAGTTAATACTTTAATGTTATTCAACTTATTGTAAATTAGACAAACATTCACAAATAGGCTAACCTTGCTTATATCATTTAAGAGTAAACCGTTCAAATTATTAAGAAATAAATTTTAATAAATAATTTTACAATTTTAAAAGTCAAAAGAATAAAACAAAGATGGATAAGATATTGAACTATATCTTACATAAAATTTATCTAAGGTGCTAAATTTCTTACCCATGCCTTTTTAGAATGAAATATATTTTTACATTATAAATTGGAATAAATATTTGGGAGGGTAAGATTTTTTTTTCTTTCTATTTTCTTTAAATTAGAATACTAAAATTCTTTTTTGGAGGGAGCGGGCAAAAGGCTAACAAAAACAAAGAAACTAAAATCGAACCAAACGTCAGAAAGCAAATCCCAAACCAATAAATTACAGGAGATACAAAAGAGATTTTTTTTATAAATAAATCAATTCGTAGCCAATATAATTTCAAATAATGGAATTCAAACCTAATGTAATCACGTGACACATTCTACAATTATACAAGAAAAAGTCGACTGTCTAAACTTAAAAAAAATATATAAAAAATGTTTTTTTAAGAAACAGATAGAATTTATTTTTTTCCAAAAATAATAAACTGATTTTTTAAGTAAAAATAATTTACACAAACATATTATAAAATGAAAATTTACTTATTATAATTTAATTTTTTTAACAAATAAGTTTAAATAAACAGTTCAAAACATATGAAGATTTTTCAAATTTTACTTCTAATTAAACACTTTCATATTAATGCAAACTCCTCCGTTTTTTTTTTATCCATACAAACCACAAACTAAGAAAGTACCTGAATTATTATCCGAGTTTTGCAACTGATCATAGAGAATGACGTGCATCACACTTCCACCAAAGGTGGTTTCTGACCTTCGTAGGAAAGAGTAAGAAGCAAAAATGAATCACCCATCATTATTAATTATACTAATTGTTTTCCCAACGCTGATGAAAATGACCAAATTAAAATTAAAGGCTAATTAATGAGTGTCAATTCCAAGGAAAGTAGTCGCCCAAAATGTTGGTTCATTTCAGGTTGTTTGAAGTTTGAACTTTGAATCAGTTAACGAATAACCTACTTTTCTTCAGTTTTGTAAGTCTCTCATTATTAATTTGGGTCGACTGAAAATAACACTATACTAGTAGTATTCAATTGATATAAATGCTGTGTCAAATCCTTTGCAGCCGCTAAAACGACCTTTTTCTTTTTCCCCTGGGTTCTGTTACATCCAAAACGATTGAGCTTTTGTGTTTCATCATGCCGAATGTTGCATCACAACTAAGAAATTTGTCCAAGTCCAACTTAAATATGGTTATGGGACATTTCTTTCTTATCCTCAAATAATCAAATCCATCACATCCTTACGTTATCTTATCCTCAAATACTAAATTAATCTTTTTCTAACTATTCAGTAGTTACATAACACCGATACTACACATCAGGATTATGCATAGCAAGATAGTAAATAGAAAGGATGTAATCAAGAAATGGTTACACAAAATTTTAAATTGCGATACTTGGTAGAATTTTGAGAGACGGAATTATCATCTCTATTTTCTAATGAATATATGTTGAAAATACACCAAATAAGGTTATATTTTTGTCTTACATGAGTGTGGTGTCACCAATGCCCATCTATAACAAACTTAAGGCTTGCTTTGTGTTATTACAACCCAATTTATCATTTATTCAGTAACACTAATATGTGTTTGGTATACTGGAATCAAGTTAAATGAAATGAATTTAAGAAAAAAATATTTAAATTAAATTAATACGATAAAGATGTGAGATTCATATTAATTTTTGAATTTTTATTTTTTTTACTCCATTTTACCTCTGCCAAACACAACAAAATATATTAATATCAATTTATTGATCAGATTAATAAGTCACTAATTAAATAACATAAATCAATAAAAATATATAATATAATAAATGAATAAATAAATATTATTAAGTTTGTCTTATGTATGACAAGCAGGGAAAGATCTAAGGGGGCAAACATGGACCTTGGCCCCCTCTCTTAGCATCCTTTTTATATATATATTTGAGAAAAAAAGAAAAAAGAAAAATAAAACAAGTACTGATAAAGGAAAATGTATAAAATTTAAAAATAAGTTTTTGAATAATATTTGTTTAATTTTCTTTTAATAATAGATTATATATCTCACTTTAATATTTTATACATAAAATTAATAATAAATTATTGTGTTGAATATATTATTTATTAGAAGTTAATTATCTAAAAAATTGTGTACATTTTTTTAACTCCTCTTTTGATACGCTCCTAGATCGGTCTACGATGAAAACACACACAGGGTGATAAGTCATGCTCTAGCCAAGGAAAGAGATTTAAGGTTTTGAATCCCAATGACTATTTTGTATATATTTTCGTTACTTTTGTAATCTTGTGAGTGACAGTGAGACAATCAGCATACGTGATTAGTAGGACTGATGATATCATGTGAGAATGAGTTGTATGCAGGCTTGATTTCAGACTCGTATTTTATATCAATTTTTCAAAAAAAGTATAATTTATTTTTCTATAATAGAATAAAATCTTCAATCTTAACAATAAGAGATTTTTTCTTATATTATAATCTATCTCAAAATATGGATTTTATTTATAATTTATAAATTATTTTTGCTTTACAGTTAATCTTCTGAAAGTGTGAAAAGAGAAACAGTGACAAAAGAATTGTTGAAGACTGAAGAGTAGTGTTGATAGAAAAAAATGATCATTGAAAACAAATAAACCTTTTGAAAAGAAAGTAGATTAACAAGGAATAACTAACAAAAAGTTAAGTAAATAGTAGGAAATTAAATTGGCGAAATTGGCAAAGAGAGTAAATTAATTAACAAAGGATTGAAGGTGTTCGAATTAACTTGATAGGACAGTGAAAGTTTGAGAAGAAACTAAAAATGTATCAAAAATAAAATGCATGCATGGAGTAAATGAGTTTAAAGAAGATGAAGATAAAGTATTTAAATATGCAATGAAAATAAAATGCCATAAATGTTAGGTGCTAGAAAGTAAAGTTGTAAGAAAGATAACATGCTTTGGAATTAAAAGCATGCATGAGTAAAAGACAAGAAACAATCTATAGAAAGGTAAAATAGTAAGAATAAAATGGAACGAGAAATCAGAGTAATTGAAAATTAACGAGTTGGAAAGATACTAATAAAGTAAGAAACGTATATGAAATTTAAATTACATTAATTAACATGAAAGTGTTGTAGAAGATAAGAATGGTGATAACAGAGTTCGAATGGAATTGTGTAGTAGTATATATATGATTTCCGATATTATTCAGAAAGTCATGACAGAAAAACCACCGTGATTATAACAAAATAACTTTTGTCCTAATTGAAATGATATCATTTATCCTAAATAAAATAAATAAATACACATTTAAATTCAAAATAGAGAAACATTACATATATGGTAGATAATTAACTACTTGAAAGTTGGTAATTTATCTGATAATTCATTTTTTATGTGTTTAAATTTTGTTGGCTTGACATTTAGAGCTCACCATCTCATAACTATCTTAACAAACGACATCTTGTTTTGTAATAGGAAGAACATAAGTACTTTTGTGATTTGTTTATCCAATCTTTTAAGATTGTCATCTACTAGCAACAAACTATTGAACAGCAACAACCAAAAACCAGCAACTTTCGGTTCTTTACATATCGACAAAACCAAAACACTTTATTATAATATCCGACGTTGTATGGCCATATCTGTTATGATTATTTAAAATCAATTGGCGTAATTAATTAAGTCGTCGATCAAAATTGTCCCATCTTTAATCTTTTTCGCCTCTGTTACATATCACTACATATACTTTTCTGCTGTGAGCATCTATGTGAAACACGTTGCCACTATCTCACGTATGGATGCTACCTTCTTTTTTTTTTTCAGATTTTAATGTTACTAGATACGATAGAACACAATTAATTAGTGTACAAGTTATGAGATAATGTGACAATTGTTGTATATGAAATGGACTAAATAGTGAGAAAATTTATATGAATAGATTTTGAACACACTATAACTGAACTTAACATCACAATTTAATTTAAAATGTTAAATATTAAGTTTAATTTAAAATGTTAAATATTAAGTTTAAATGTATAAGTTTTATCCTTACTTATATTATATTAAACTTTTTTCATTTTTATAATCTCACACTTATATTTAAACAACAATGTGTATTATTAGTTCTTATGTTTTTAAATAGACTGTCTATGGATTTGGGATTTTAAATTCGTCAGTGCATTCCAATTGGTACAGTTGCCTTGTGCATGGAATCCTATATGAAATATTTTTTGCTTCTCTTTAGTTTATTGACTATATATATAAATTGTTTAAAGGCGCAACAGTTCTTGCAAGTCCGGGAAGGAGAGATTAACAATCGAGTGATCAAGATATGATGTGCAATGGGATAACTAATTTTATCACTACTCCTAATTCTACAACTAAAAGAGGTAAAAACAACAATTCTGATTCTTCATTACTAACTGATTAATGAAATTATAGTGAGATATATAAGCAGAGTACATGCAATTGCTAACAGAATTCTAACAAGTAACAATAATATTCTACAATCTATCTGAGATATTTATTCTAACAACCAAAAAGTCTCTCTTTGTAAACAATATAATTGTTCCATTTATTAGCTGCTGAAATGATCATCTTTGGCCTAATTATATATGAGATGGATCGTAACCGATCATGTTTGTGACCTGCTTCAAATTGTAGAGGTGAAATACTTTATTAAAGATGCTACTGTTTACTTGAATAATTAATAGAAAAAAAAAATAAAAGTGAAGAGAGACAAAGAGTATATTGAGCCCTTTTGTTCCAAATTAGGATGGAAAATGCAATATCAAGATTTTTTTTAGGGGGTTATATCAACTTAAAAATTAGGGGAATAAAATGCATTTAATCCGACGGATAAAAAATTTATATGTAATTGACAACAAACATGTTATTCTGGTATTTTGCAAATTTATACCATGGATTTTTAAAATAATATACTTTTTAATTGAAATTTTTATGAGTAAAGCAGGTTCATAAATAAGAAAATTGAATATATCGATTTTGCACATAATAGGCGTATAAAAAAATTGGTGCTAGTTTCTCTATAAAAAAAATAATGCTAGTAACATAAGCCAACGGTATCAAGTTCTGTAGCTATCACAATAATATTTGTGTTGTTGCTAGAAATGGTCACACATTATTAGATGAAGAGGGAAAAAAAAATATGTTGGGCCTAAAGAAAGGTCCAAAAAATGGTTTAGGCTTTTACTTTTGGAGTGTTTCTTCTTGCAACATTTATTTTTTAAGTTTTATTTTATATATATGGATTGGACAATCCGTAAGTCCAATTCGTACGTTTTTTTTTGTAAGTTAAAATATATTTTAGAAAATAATGGTGCATGCAAGTATCAAACTTGTGACCTTTAGGTCACTAACACAATGCTCCAACCAACTGAGCTAATAGACCAAGTATGTTAAAAATTAATTAATATTGATATATATATATATATATATATCACTAAATTTATTTAATTTAAAATAATTTATTATATTAAAATTATATGTGTATTAAATATACATTAGAAAATTTAATGTTATATCTATCAACATTAATTATATTTTAACATAATTGAGCTATTAATTTATAGTTTAATTTATTATTTTTTAATTTAAAATAATTTATTGTGTTAAAATTATATGTTGTTATAAAATTTTAGTATATAATTTTGTTACATATGTGTATGCATGCATTAATTCAACATATAATTTTAACATATAATGTTATTATAAAATTTAACATAATAAATTATTTCAAATTAAAAAATAATAAATTAAACTATAAATTAATAGCTCAATTATGTTAAAAAAATAATTAATGTTGATACATATAACACTAAATTTTTTAATGTATATTTAATACACATATAATTTTAATATAATAAATTAAATAAATTTAGTGATATATATATATATATATATATATATATATATATATATCAATATTAAATAATTTTTAACATAATTGGTCTATTAACTCAATTGGTTGAAGTATTGTGTTAGTAACCTGAAGGTCACAAGTTTGATACCTGCATGCACCATTATTTTCTAAAATATATTTTAACTTACCAAAAAAAAAAACGTACGGATTGCCTGATCCGTATATATAAAATAAAACTTACAGACGGATTGGTGAATTCGTAAATATGAATCATACGGATCTGTGCATAAAAGCTTCAAAAACACGAAGGGCAATTTTGGAAATGCACTGTTCATTAATGGTGTAGTAGAAAAAACAAATGGTTGCCGGAAGAAACACTCTTAGTATGCGCCCAATTTGCAGACAAGGTTGGTCATAACTCATGAACTTGAAAATCGGAAGCAGTTAATTATGTTTTGAGTGTTGCCCCATGTACTCTTTTGTATTAGAGAAAGTTCATTCCGTAATGTAATTTTATAAGTATTACGGATTGAGTTTTCCACAATGCAATCAGGTGCAAAGCAAAATATGGAGATGCAGGAAGTTTCACTCTTATGCTTTTTAGGAAGAGTCACAATTGACAAGTCATCATCTTGGACTGGACAAACGCGATCATGTAGCATCACAATTAACAGAGATTATGGGCTATTATTTTTATTAAATGAAAACTAAAAGTTAGTAACTGATAGTTAAAAGTTGTTAAGATAATTTATTAAATTAAATTGTAAGTATTCAACATAATTATCTATTGCAATAATTGAAAAATATAAAATAATAAAAATGAATATATTAATATAATTATTTTATATAAATTTTTATTTTATTTTATGAATAAAAAAATATTTTTTGGTGTTACAATTTTTTTTTATTTATAGATATTTTTAATTATATTTTTAGTTTCAATTATTACATTTTTTAATATTATGTATTTTACTATTAATCTCATACTATATCTTAAAATGTTTTTAATTAAGTTTTATATAAAATAATAAAAATTCATAGACAATATATTTTTTCCTCAATAAAAATAGACATTATAATTTTATTATATTAATTAATTTAATAGTTAAAATAAATAATCTAATATAAAATTATTTAAAAAAATATAACATTTTAATTGTCAATTTCGCCAAATATAATTTGAATGAGTGAACAAAAACATACATAAATTATAAAACCATGTTATTGGTAAGAGAAATTATACTTATTATAATAAATCTTACAAAAAAGAGAGAGAAAATAAAAAAAGTGAAAAGAGAATTTTTTTTGAAATTTAATAAATGATATGAAACAAAGATAAACACATAAAATAATGTTGTATGAATTATTGTAAGACTTGTTATATATATATATATATATATATATATATATATATATATATCATTAGTTAATAAGATAATAACGTAATTTAAAAAATATTTAAAAAATAAAAATAAAAACTAACGATTTAAAAAAAATGTTACTTTAAATAATAATTAAAAAAATTAAAATATCACTTTAATTGGCAAACGAATTTTTCAGTAAAAAACTAATTGATATGACTTGGAGAACATAATCATTCATGTCATGATTGTTGTCTAACAAGCTAATAATCTGGGTAACTAATTTATTAACCAGTATTTTCCACTTCGACTTCTCATGCATTGGTCAGATATCATATCCATTATCCAATTCTATATGGATTGCTAATAATCTCTAGTTTTGCTTTTACCCATCTTTAATTGAAAAAACAGAAGAAAAAAAGTGAAGAGATATTATATATACATATATAGTTTCTCTATAAACCTTTTTTTAAAATATATTTATTGTTATTTTTTATTTTTCCTTGCTCGAATTAAGGTGACTAAATACTATAAAACATCAAATGTGGTAAAATATTACTGTATTAAGCTTGACCTGCTCAACTTAATTGAAATATTGAACTAATAAAGTATTCTATTATAGTCATAATTCTTTTTGCATATATATTCTTAGAAAATTATTATTTTTTTAATTTATTTTATTATTATTATTTCTTATGTAAAGAAGAGAATCTCAACTTGAAAAAAATTATTAAAGGCAATAAGAAGAGACAAAAGAATCAGAGAGATTTTTTTTTTCTAACTCCTGGATTCAAGTTTTTAAATTTCTTAAAGAAATAATTTTCTAAAATAAGTGTTTGATCTAATTTTCTTTTTTAAAAAATAAAAACTAAATTTAAGTCAAATAATATTTTGAAATATCCTTGAGCATAGGAATAGTAAAATGAGTTTGATTCAATAAAAATGACCCATTTAACTCGCTAAACAGCATAAGTTGAATTGGAGAATTTTAGCCAGCTCTCTAAACAAACTTAGCCTAACCTAATTCATTTTTTTGGCAGCTTGAAGATAGGTTGGGTTGAGTCAACCTATTGCATTGATTTTTTTTTTTAAATGGATAAAAATGTTTTTAATCTCTATATTTTTAGTGAAACTTAATTTTAGTTCCTTTAGTTTCAAATCAATCAATTTGATTCTTATACTTTGAAAAATGGATGGATTTAGTTTATATTTGATCCTTTAGTCATCAATATATAGAGACTAAATACACTTATTTTTTAAAATATAGAGATCAAATTGACTGATTTAAAATTATAAGGACATAAATAAGCTTGACTGAAAATACAAGATAAAAAATATTTTATCCTTTTTATTTTGTTTTCTTATATTTATTGTAGTTTATTAAAACTTATTTGTGATGGTAAACTTATTAGTTTTAATAAATTAAAATATATAATGTTTCTGATTATTTTGACCCTTAAGTTTACTGTTGGAACCTATAAAATTTTTATTGGTGAATGTATAGTGTGTTTTAAATATTTATATATATTGAGTTTGATTTGATCGATGAACTAATTAATTAACTGGCCATGCTAGAATGGCTTATGTTTTTATTTATTTCATTCGGTACATCAACCCATATATTACTTTTTTTTATATAAAATATGACAGGCTAACCTAACTCAAAACAACTCTAACCCTAACTCTGACTCGACCCATTTTTTAACAAGTTAAACACAAGAAGTTAGGTTAGTTGAATTGGGTTGTCCAATTTTGCCACTTTGGATAATTAACCAAACTTTGATGGTCAGTTTGATTCGCAAAAAATATGTTAAGGAAGATGATAAATATTTTTTTTTCTAATTTGAAAAGAAAAGAAAAGAAAATATTTAATTTTTATTACTCAAAAAATTATGAAATAATATTTTTGTCACAAATACAAAATATTAAAATGACACATATATTAATATTTCTCTCTCTTTAATAACTGAAAATATAATAACTAACCAACATAATCAGTTTAAAAAGGAAATATAAGATTTTTTTATTCTAATATCTCTCTTTTATATTTTAGTAAATACATTAAATTTGATATAAAAGTATTAAGATAATTAATATTAAATATTTTAATTAATAAATTTTATATTATTTTATTTATATTATCTATTATTTGTCAAATAATATTCAAGGTAAAAAAATCGTCAAATAATATGAAGATAAAAAATTATTCTTATAACTTACTTATATCTAACATATATTTTTTATTTGTGTTATTTTTCTTGTCGATATCATATTCTTAACAAATAAAAGTAGCATATGGGTACATGACAAAAAAATTCGAATCTCTCTTCCCTTCCCGTATGGTGGCACTTTGGTAATAATACAACTTAACACATGAAATGTGTCATCGTCATCTATAACCCATTCCACAATATTATAATACGAACGAACGAATGAATGAATGTCGACGCAGGAGTTGGCTGCCTCAGCGTTGAACACTGTTCCATGCTGCTAAAGCCTCCGCTCACACTCTCACACCGGTCCAATTTCAGATTTTCTTGTCAAACTCGCATTTTCCGGTAAATTCATCATTCTCTTCTGATTCTCAGTTTTCTCAACCTCACCGCATTCGCTTTTCATTCCAATTTTCGTCGTCTTTGACCGATTTCGTTTTTCAAGGGCACAAAACTGGATGAATTCTCGCATGGCGCCTCCAATCCTCTCCCTCGCTCTTCCCTCGAACACCGGTCGAGTTCTCAGCATTCAATCTCACACTGTTCAGGTTTTTTTTCCCCCTTCTCTTCAGCATTTTTTACATCGAATACGTATTTAACACACCAAATGTTTGTTTAAGTTGTCACTAATCTTATGTAGAAATGAAGAATAATAACCTGCAATGTTAGCAATATTAAAATCAATACATGGAGATGTTCATGTTCTTAATTATTGATCAAATGCTTTCATAACTGATTAAAATAGGTTGAAAAGATGTTAAGGTTGATGTGTTTTTATATGCATGTTGTTTTGGATTGACAAAAATGGAATTCGTTATTCTTCTCGGCAATTGGCAATACTCTTTAATGCCATTGTCAGTTGCATGCAGCTTGCTAAGTAATTAAATACCTTGACATTGTGGTTGTTTGCTATTATTCTCAGGGGTATGTTGGTAATAAATCCGCTGTCTTCCCTCTGCAACTACTCGGATATGATGTGGATCCAATTAATTCCGTGCAGTTTTCAAATCATACAGGCAAGCTGAGTCTTTAATTTTTCATTCAGCATCTCAGGATTCTACGGCTTGATATACGGTGTGATGCTGTCTGTCAATGTGAATAAGTTTACGTGTGGTATGGTATGCTTGATTAAGTAATTCTGCAGTTGTTGTTTGATAAATTTGATGGTTATAATGCAGGATACCCGACGTTTAAGGGTCAGGTTTTGAATGGACAGCAACTCTGGGATCTAATAGAAGGCCTTGAAGGAAATGATTTATTGTTCTATACTCACTTGTTAACAGGTATTTTAATTTTTAAATACCTCATGAACTGTATATTAAATAGGTAAATGAGGCAGTTGATTCAAGTTTTGCTATGATAGGTGGCAACCTGTCTTTATTATTGAACTTTTTTTTTGCAGCTCTTGATAAAATGCTTCAATTGATCTTACTGAAAGTAGATGAAATGACTCTTTGACTGTCTATTGAGTGTCATATTCTGTTTGGATGTTGACATTCTTGTTTTCTTAATTTTTTTTTTTGGGTGACAAACTCAAGTTTCTCTCTTTCAAAATCATCATTTTGTATTATTGTTGAGCCATCCTGCAATATTTCCTTTAGTATTAAAATTATAATCATTATGCTATTTATGATATACTTTTGCACTCTACTGTAATATTGCCAGTTGTGTTCAATCACTAACCTGTCAGTTTGTTGCAATTTTATTTTGTTCCCTATTTTCATTACTTCCTTAGTTCCTTTATTACCTATTCCAATCCATGTATTTTCAGGTTATATTGGTTCAGAGTCTTTTCTAAACACTGTAATGCAAGTTGTCAACAAACTTAGGTCAACAAACCCAGGTCTTACATATGGTGAGAATATTGAAAATACTTGGGATTTTTTTGATATGCTGCATAAAATTGCACTGATAAGTTATTCGATCTGGCCTTATACAATGTTTGTGCTTTCCTTTATCATTTTCAGGTTTACTTTTAAGTTTTAACATCAGACCATCTTATATTGACCTAGCTTTTATGAGTGTTTAGATATTACTAAAAGGAACAATGGAAGACATAATTTAAGTCTTTATACATATAGCGAGAAATTGAAGAATGAACTTACATCCTGTTGTAGCCAACAGGGACTACACTTTTTTAAGTCTCAACTACAGTTTGTGTTCCAGATAGCCAACACAGTTTTGTTGTTCTTTTTATTAAGTATTGACAGCCGAAGCCTGGGAAAATGATTTCAATCTTTTTCTTTTTTGGGTGTTGGGCACTTGAGCCTCAAGCTTCTTTTTTTCTTTTTCTTTTTAGAGAATAAATCTATATATGTATATTTGTATTTAATAAAATTATGCTTCCTTGTCAGTATGTGATCCAGTGATGGGTGATGAAGGAAAGCTTTATGTTCCTCAAGAGCTAGTATCTGTCTATCGTGAGAAGGTATGACTGTTCTACAAAGATGTTTCTGCAGGTGTGCAAGTGCAAATAATATATACTGTATAGTCATATACAATGTAGCGAATTGAAAACATGTAAACTTATTTGACTGAACTATTGTATGCATTCACCTATAATTGAAAATTATATTTTATTGCTTAGTTAACAGGTTCCTATCTTTATAGGATGATACAGGAATAGTTCCCTTTCGTGTATCCTATTTTTAATTTGAGAAGTATATTCCTAGTGACATCTGAGTAACACACATTTTGGCAGGTTGTTCCAGTATCTTCAATGTTGACTCCCAACCAGTTTGAGGCAGAACTACTGACTGGCTTCAGGTAATTATATAACAAGATTGCATAATTTTTATCAACCAAAGGTAGTTTTGAGTTTTGGTTCTTTGTTTTGATTTTTCTTTATCTGTTATCACCACTGTTGATGTTGATGTTATCACCACTGTTACAATCAGCTTAGTACATATACATTCTGTTTGAGCTTCTCCACAATATATCTGTTTTGCCTTCTAAGTATTCAAATTTTATACTTATTATAGGATTCAGTCTGAAGGACATGGGCGGGAGGCCTGTAGGCTTCTCCATGCAGCTGGGCCTTCAAAGGTTTGCTTTTATTGTTGTATGTTGAAAAATACCCTTCTTTTTTTTGGGATCCTTGAAACCTATTGGTCTAAGCTTTCTCCTTTTAACATAGGCTGTTGTACTGGTCATGACTTTTCCCTTCTGATCTGTATATGGAAACTGTTAATTACTGTTGTTGTTTTAATAGTCAAGGGCATCTGTTTTGACCAATTAGTCACAAATGTTTTATACTTTTTCAAGTTATGCAAATTGATTTCTTGATTAAGTTTAAAACCATGTATTCAGATGTTGACTCTGATAGTAAAGAAAAGATTCATTAATTGGATTTGTTGGAAAGTATCTCCTTAACATTTTTTTATATTAACTCCTTAACATTTTCTATTCAGTGGCGCTGTATATTGGGCCTTAATCTATTTATTTTTGCAAATAATCAGGGTTTGACTTGTATTGGTTTCCTAATTTCCTAGTTTCTTTATTTTCCTAGTATTTTAATATTAGAGATTGTGAATCATGTATATAGAATTAATCACGCTGAGGATTTCTCAAAGCAATTCAAAAATCCTTTGATCGGTCTCAAGTAGATACTGTTGAAGTTTCACTTTTAATAATTTGAATATGGGCCTGTGTTATTTTATGGAAAACCCCGATATGGTATACATAAACAAATTGGAAGTTTGGAACTAGTGAACTACTATTATATTCTGTGGATTGGATGTCCAATTGGTCCTCGAAAGATATATGTGATGTCACACTGTTCTCCATTTATAAAGATTGGTCCTTCAAGATATATGCAACATTGAGTTAGTCCTTCGATGTCACATTTTTGCTATCAATTTGGCCCTTAAAATGACATCAAAATGGAGGACCAATGTGATGTTATGTATATATCTGAAGGACCAAAATAAGTGTTTACTCTATTTCAGTATTTCTTGACAGCTAAAATACTTAGTAGTGCTGCAGTTACACAAATTTCATTCTTCAATGTTATATAGCCCTTCAGATATATGGAACCAAATCACTTTATCCTGTCTTCTATCATGTTCATTCTTTCACTGAATGGTATAACATGGCATATGGATACTTGGCATTTTGGATTGCTTTAATTTTTTTTAAGCTTAATTGTAATTTTTTTTCAGTTATGATTCTGGTTTTAATAATCCTTATATCTCTCTTTTTATGTGTGTGAATAAATTAGCTCTTATGAGGGTGAGCCCTAGCACAAAAGTAAAGTTATGCCTTGGTAACTTGTTGGTCATGGGTTCGAATCCTGAAACAGCCTCTTTGCATATGCAAGAGTAAGGCTGCGTACAATATCCCTCCCCCTTACCTTCGCATAGCAAGGAGCCTCTGGGTAATGGGGTACGTAGTTTTTTTTAATAAATTAGCTCTTATCTCCCATCCCCTCCCTCTCAGCGCAAGTTGACTATTTGTTTATTCCACTAATAAAATTCCACCAGATTCTTCACTACCTTAAAATTTTGGATTTTAGTCCATACAAACACCAGGAGAGGGGTTGGATCCCTGTATCTAACAATGTCCTAAAGTGGCACACTTCTAGTATACAGACAACCTGCAATCAACTCACAAAAGCTTGAATCTAAGTTTGTAAATTACATATGTGAATTCCATGCTTGGGTCTGTAGATTTTTAGCTTTCCTTTTCTTAGTGTTCTTTTTTAATGCCAGTAAAATGTATGCATCTGATGTCACAACTCACAATAACTCCGATGATTTTCCAAAGTGTAGATTAGGGTCTGTTACTCGATCATTTAGCTGATGTATATGCTCTTCAGGTCATAATTACAAGTATAAATATAGACGGGATTCTTCTCCTCATTGGCAGTCATCAAGAGGAAAAGGTGAAATAAATGCTGCTTATAATGCTTTTTAGTTGTGCTGAATGGCGTGTGATCCATGTAGCCGACTTCACCTAGTCGGATAAGGCTTTGTTGTTGTTGTTGTAAGATATATGAGAGATAATGGAGATCAAAATTACTAAATTTTCATAGTTTTCTTGCATAATATGTTGGCTTATGGCTTGAGCATTGACAGTGATTTGTAAAATTTGTTTTCCACAATTCCACAATTTTCTGAAAACCACATTTGTTAAACCAAAAATTGGTGAATTGGTTAGCTGCATGGTTCAGTTAGTACCTCATTTGTTATAACCAAATGATGCCGAGTATTGCCAGTCTAGAGACAAACGAATGAATCAGTTGAGGTAGCTCACAAAATGGTGGTGAGTGGTGATAGTTAGTGCGTATTTGGTTTACCGTTGGGAGACCCCGCAAACTTCCGTTGAATCAAAAGCTCGAAATTCCTACTTCTCACAAAACATGCATGGGATCGTGTGCCTGTTCAGCCTAATGTTAAACCAAACACACCCTTAGTGGACAAACCACATCATTATCACATTGCAGCTTGCAACAGTGTGCTGAAGTAAAATTCAATGTACATGCATATTGGACCTGTTCCTCAAATGTATATGTACTTTGAGAGTAATACACTATTCTAGTAGGAATATAATATGTGTCTCTGCATAATCATACAAGCTATTGAATTGAATTTAAAATATTATGTGTATGGGTCATTTCATCAACTAATAATCCACCATACGTATTTTATCAACAATCTAACTAGAGATTATGTTATCACATTCTTAAAATCTCTTCGCTCTTATAAAAGAAATTGAAAATTAATATTTGTTTCCTAATTGTCCCTGACTTCAAATTCTGATATAATTTAATGTTTGGGCATTTGTATTTTGTATATATAGAATAGTATTTATAACTACTTATTTTATCATAGGAAGTGCATCAAGTGAGAACAATTCTGTTTTTAAGAATGCATGAAAAACTGTTTTATCTTTCATTGTTATTTTTTAATTGTTTTATTATATACATTCAGTGGTTAAGTCTATACATTTCTACATCCTCCATCCACTTTTTAAATTCTATATAGTTTGATACTTGGTGATGATTTTGTTCTCCACACACTGTGCTCTCATGGTAACAACCTAACTTGTATTATCTTTGTCTGATAGGGAGAGCCTCCCAGACAATTTAAGATCGTGATTCCAAAAATACCAGCTTATTTTACGGTATGAATATTCCATAAATACTTCTGTTTATATATGGTTTTGCCAATATTGATCTTTACAATTTTAATTTGTTTTGGAAGTGAAAGGCAAAATTTTATTTGGAGTCGAATATGGATAATTTCAGCTAGAACTATTCTTTGATTTTACATCTGTAATCTGTGGAGTATCAAAGAATGTATCACTTTATTTCCCTAAATAGATCTTAGCTGTGCATGATCTCCTGTTCATTAGCATTTAGAGCTCCAATAATCACCTTTGCTTTGTTTTCATTGTGTAAAATTTTAAAAATCACCATGTATTTCATTTTAAAAAACTGTATCTTCATTGCAGTAGCTATATGCTCCTTGGAAAACTAGAGAAGAATGCAATGGTTTAGGGTGAATCTTCAGCATAAACACCAATGTAAACACTATTGCAAACTAGCCACCAAAATTTTTCACCCATTTATCATCATTTCCATGTAACGCCTTGTTTGACTGCCACATGTTTCTGCATGCAAAAATTCAGCACAGCCGACAGGACATATTACTTTAATTGCTCTTAATCCGTTTAACCTGCTGCTTCTTAGACAGTAAGAAGTTTATCCAAAGCCCAAAGGATAAACAGGAAACAGTTTCATTCAAGAAAAAACCAACTTATAAATTTATTCAATAAAGTTCTTCAATCCATTCTGTTTAGATTCAAACATTCAATAACTAGAACCTTAACTATTTTCTTATGTTTGTAGGGAACGGGAGATCTCATGACTGCACTTCTTCTTGGTTGGAGCAATGTATTGCCTTTACTTAAGAGTTATGATTATTGTTTGGTCTTACTAGTAACTTCATAATAGTGATAAGATATTTGTCTTTATTAATTTCAGAAATATCCAGACAACCTTGAGATTGCTGCAGAACTTGCAGTGTCAAGCTTGCAGGTATTTATTTTCTTGATGTGTGCCATTTAATCTTATTATGTTTTCTTCTTCTGTGTGCAAGTACTTTTGGATTAACAAAGGCCCTCTATCATTCAAAATATTTTGACGGATTTATTATTTCTTACTAGTAACATTAATTGAGATTTTTAGACTATGGCATTTATGTTGCTGAATGAGCCCCCAATTTTTAGTAACAGATAACTAACCATTCAAGGTTCACCAATATGTGCAGGCAGTTTTGCACAGGACACTCAGTGACTACAAAAGTGCTGGACATGATTCCAAGTCAACCAGTTTAGAGATTAGATTAATTCAAAGTCAGGATGATATTCGCAACCCACAAGTAAAACTTAAAGCTGAAATATACAGCTAAATTGGTGATACAATTTGAACATGTATGTATTTGCCTGTATTATTAATTTTTTTTTAAAGGATGTCGGCAGTTACAAGAAATTAAGAATAAAGTTGCTTCATATGTCTCCTATTTATTGATCAAATATAGAAATTGGAATGTTATTTAAAGCTAACTTTACTATTTACCAATATGACCAATTATGTTGCGTTTGGTAAAGGTTGAAATAAAGATAAGCTAGTTGAATTTATTATGCCTTTCTTTACTGTCTTCACAATTTCATATCTAGTGATAACATCCCAACTTTAATTAATATTGAGAAAGTAAAATAAATGTGTGATTCAATTATCTTTGCACTGACATGGAAACATGAGATTGAATTACTAATTTTGCTACATGTTTTTCACTAGGTTGAGATGCCAATTGAGTCTAACTAATAAGGATTCTTAAACTCCTGCACTGAGTTTGGACTGTATATTTAATGAGCTTGAAATTTGAATTTCATCTTTATTGTATGAAAACTTTTGTGTTGATATTTTCTTGTATATATTTTTTGAGTTTTGGTGATAATGTTTTAAAAATTTGTGTAAGAATCAGAATGTGCAGAGTTTAGATATGAATGTGGAAAAATGGATATATCTTTCTAATTTTCTATGTTGGCATAAAGTTCTTATAATTGATTTGATATGCTTTCATGTAAAAATGATAGCTTTATAGGAGAACTTGGTTATTAGGCTATTTCTAAACCGTAGTAAAAGAGTCAAAGTTAAAAGGCAATGAGAAATGGCTTTGGTTTGCCACATGCTAATGATGCATGTATGCATTCATCATCACATCAGTGGACATCCTCCATGTGGATGTTTATTGTTCAGGTCCATGATGATAGGACGAAAACTGCATCATATTTGATGGATGAAATTCATGATGGTATCCATGTATGTTGGCCATAGGAGATGGTTGATGACCATATGTGCTAGTTGATGACACTCCTGGGAAGTTACGTGCCCAGTCTTGGTTCTCTATGCCAGAATAAATAGCTTCACTATTCTCATAAAAACTTGCAGGCCTCATCATGGGTATTATGCTCTCTTCCCATCTGGGATTTTCATTAATTATGGTGAAATTTTGTGTGGTTCTATTGTTAACATTATCCAAAAACAATGGTGCTGCATAATGATGATTAATCTTACTTTCCATGGTTTTGAAACCCATATCCAGATTAAAACCCCATTGGGGTCCCCTGTGATCTTCGCCATAGGTGGGAATCATATACTGATTTTCAGAGTCACTGGGATTGTTTATTATTTGAGTTTGGTTATTGTCCTCATCACTGTTGTATCCTGCATTCCATATCTCTGCATGTTTTCCAAATTTGGCTAACTTCTGGACCAAAGTGGATGGATTGACAATGCCTATGACAATTGCCTTCTGCTCTTCTGCATTAATATCTACTTTGCAGACACCTGGAGATAAACAATGGAAAATGGTTAACTTACATCTTCAACCTGCACATGTGCAATTAGAAACTAAACAGGGAAATAGAATTCAAAAGGTATTACTTTTATATTTTCTTCTGTTTTTCCCCGCTCTCTGACACCATTCTTACTAGCCCAAACATTTTATTGTGTCAGCACTCTTTTCCTTTTCCCTTTAGATCTTTTTCTGCACAAGTAACCTCTAATATAGGTTTGTTTTTAACTTTTTTCGGCTGTTACCATTGTGGATTGCTGTTAGCTTTGATCATGGGGGTGGAAAAACAACTTATTCATGCATACACCTGAATTTTCCTTGAAAACCATGTTGGCATGACTTCCAACTAACTGACAAGAAAATAAGAATAAAACATAGAATTGCTTCTAGGAAAACACTTTTTCTTCTAGTTTCCAAGTTCAAAATCTCCAAATTACTTAACCACCCAACGTGAAAGAGTTTTCATGGCCACGAAGCAAAGGAAGAAAGTCTCTGCTAGTGGATTTCGTACTCCCTGATGCCTTTACCTTAAGTTGTCGTATCTTATTGAAAAATAAAAAAGAAATACATATAATCTTAAAGCTTAAAGTACCAATGGCTTGTTAGGACTCAATTTCAATTACTATCAGTCCATTATATTTTTGTAACATATTTAAGGCATGTATATTCTGCACTCCTTCTATTGCTTCGGACACCTCCTATTGGATTTCGAAAAGTCCATTCCAAAATATAAATATAACAGGAGGTGTAGGATACAATAGCCCATATTTTATTGCAACTTTTTAATTTTTCTTCCCACTTCTTTTTGCAGGTCGTATTGTGAATAGCTACAACATATATGCTATATGACATGAGAAGTTTATACATAATGTTGATTGAATGGTTCTTAGAGATGAATATAGAACTTTGAAATAGAGAAAAAAATCTACTTTACCTTCAACTTTTTGGAGTACTTTCCTTACTTTGTTGATGCATCCTTGACAGTTCATGTGTACTTTAAGAACAAACGTCTGTGCAAGCCAAATAGGAACATATATCTTAGATTAAAAGTAAAATATATTTGTGAGAAATTAAACAAAATGTTTACAAGGACGAATAACAAGATGCGGGTACCTCAATCTTTATTAACTCGTAATCACTTGTTGACATTTTTTTAATGGTGCTTGTGGCTAGATATCAGAAAAGAATGTTTCACAGCACCCTTTATGAATTGTGAGAGCTAAATTGATAAAGTAGATCAAATGGGGAACACCAAGGAGCAGTACTATAAACTCACAAGTTTCTAAAAATCAAAACAAACCAAGAAACTCACAAGTTCTGACATGATAGGAAGAGATAGATGGTTGGAAAATTGTGATTTGACTGGGTTTAGAGCACTGGCTATTTTTTCAGGCATAGTCCAAATGGATGTCTTTAGTTTACAACAATCCTGCACACTGATCTTGTGATACAGTACTGTCATACCCTAGATGTGCTAGTCTTGAGACGTTTGATTCTTTCAAATATAGAATACGTACTTTCTTTGCGAAAGAATTATATACAAAGCCAGAAAAATAATGAGGGTCATGAATGAATTAAAACTCGCAAAAGTCATTTCTCTCTCTCTCTCTAATCTAATTGTAGATTTAATTTTAAAAATTTATCTGATTATACTGAATTAAACACGCATACTTATAAAATTATTATACCAATCATACTTATATTTGTAAAAAATTATAAAAGTATTATATTTTTTTATATAATCTCGTTATCTCAATCACATCATTAGTGTGTATTAGTTTTATTTCGCCATTTACTTAAAATGCTAATTATTTTGATTAATATGTATAATTTTGATGTAATAATTGATACTCATCTCTATAAATATGACTATGTATTTTTAATCTATTTAATGTTAATTAGATGTTAGAAAATAATTATCTAATATAAAGAGCTTTAAATTGATATTTAATATTATATTTAAATTGAACCGTGAACATTTCTCCTGAATGAATTCTTGAGAGAGAAAAAAACAGTAATAGTAGTTCATTTTAAATTTTTTTATAAAATTGATAAAAATAAGCTATTATTTAGAAAAATATACTGAATCAAATATATACTTACTAGCATTGTATTGTTAAAGGAATAACTTTTTTCTGATTTTAATTAAAGTTTTTAATCCTCAAAGTTTACAAATTATTAGTACAAAACAGAGAGAGAGAGAGAGAGAGAGATCCTTCAATGCCTCATTCCAACAACATGTTTTCCACAATGATCATCCTTATCGTTGTTCTGGTCACGAGAAAGCCAACTTTGACCCAGTATGCAATGAATCGCAATAAATAGACTCATTCATGATTATAAATAGAAAAATATGGGTAATTAAGGTGAAAAAAAATCATCTTATATCATTAAATCGTTGACCCAGATGATTTACGACCTATTCCATAGAAGAAAAAACTGATTTTCGACCTCAGAGTGAGGACCTAGAGTGATAAGCCAAGTTCCCTTTCGTATGGGTCATTAATAATGGTTGCCCCCCAAACAATTGATGCATTATTATAAATTCTTTCTTTCTTCTCCCAATCTCCATCTCATGCTCTAAATTATGATAACATGGCAGCAACCGCAGCCAATATAGTAGTATAATGCAAAGAGAAAAATTATTCTGATAATATTTTTTATATTTTTTTTATTATAATAATTTTAAATTTCCTACAATATCCTTTTATTAATCCTCTTACGTACTCTATATGATTTTTTATAGGGGACTTACTCTATATGATAGATATTGAATATTTTTTTATATTTTTAGCATATTAAATGTATTCCTTTTATATTTAACATTTTCTTATATAAAGAGAATTTCTAGTAATATTTGTATTAAGATATAAAGTTACTCTATCATAAAGGACGTGAAAAAGTATGTCAATGCACATTAACATTGCTCCCAGGGGACGTATTAACGTCTTGGTTTGACTTCAAACTTCAAACCCATTAAAGAAAATAAAGAAAAAGATAAGCTTGGCTAGGTACATGTATTAATTATTTTAATTAAAAACACATTGTCGTCCAAAAAATATCTTTCTGTCCCCTGGATATTTTAGTGTAAAAAAATAGTCTAGTCAAGGCATTTTGGCGTAACTTATTTTAGCATTCTTTTAACAAGTATATAATTAAAAAACACAAACAAACGTGCGTTAATGTTTCTTGTATTGAATTTTGAAATGTAATGCCGAATCTAATGGTCTAAGCGTGTATGGTTATGATGGTCTAAGCGTGTATTTAGTTTAAGTTAGTTTATATTATATTTCAAGGTTTTTAACTAAAAAATTATTGAAATTAGTTTCTATTTTATATTGATTCTAAATCCAATGTAACAAAGATAATAGTATAATAATCTATAGTCAGATGATAGTCTAAAAATGTATATTATCAATACATTTTAATTAAATTTATTAAAAACTCACCTTAACTTGTTAGAGAATACACTGTAAAAACGTGTCCAAATAATAATGAAGCGAACGTGTTAGACGGAAAAAAATTAGAGATTAATAATTTATCCACAAACAAGACATGACTTTTGAGAGAAAGTAGTAACTTTGGAAAAATATTGAAAAAAATTTACCATTGCACAACCATAGAGAGGAACACAAGATTAAAAAAAACTTAATTATACTTTAATTTTTTATTATTGTCAAAATTAAATTTTAATTTCCATATTTTTCACAAATTTAATTCTTATTATTTTAATTGTACAATTTTGTTCCGTTAATTCAACTGAAACATTAACATTGGAAAAAAAATCAGTTATGCTTAATAGAAAGTAGTAATTAGTAAGGCTCAAAGAAGTCAGAGCAAAACTACCCATGCATAAATCAATTGGAGAAAGACTGTTGTAACCTTTTTTTATCAGCTAAGGAATGCTGTAAGTTGTAACTTACTAGTAATTAATTAATTTTAAATTTGAGTGTTAGATATATAACTTCTTTAAATTATTAGAAAATAATTAAGAAGATGTAATTAAATAAGATATGTTAGATACATATGTCTTTGTTTCCTATAAATTTTACGATGAAAAAAAAATAGAAAAGGAAAAAAGCTAATTAAGTCAATGCAAGGCAATAAGTAATTAAATATGTATGTGGGACCAGGACAACACCGTTCAGATTTGTTCTTCTCGATGGTCTAATAAAGTGCAATGAAAGAAATTTCCAAGAAAACAACTCCATAACATACCATAACATCATTCATACCATAACTTTCCAACGCAACTCAATAGTGCCTTTGAATCTTGCAGATAACATAGTCCTCGCCTGACAACTACTTTTCACGTGGAAACTTTCTTTGTTGCTTTCACACTTCCATACACAGATACTTGCTTTCTTTCTTCTCTATTCCAAATTGAAAACTTCAAACTTGTAGCTCAGCTGGTTACACTTTTTTCTTCTTCTCTAGTTTAGCTCTGTGTTCATGGGTTGCTTCTTTAGTGTACCTTCAAAGATCAAAGCTGAGAGCCCTCCACGTAATGGTACTTTCTTTTTTCTATTCCTCCCTTCATCCTTTTTCAACTTGATCGATCAGCTTGTTTCTGAACTCTCTTTGCTTATATTGCACTTTTGAATGCTCCAACTTTGTGTGCTTTTGTGAATAAAATTTTGTTGCTTGTATTGTATGTGTTCAATGTTTGACTCACAAACACCACACAAGAATTGCTTAAGATGAATAATATATGATGAGTTATGTAGATCCAAAGCAAAATAGAAAGACTTTGGATCAACTGACACGAGACTGTTCTAGCCTAATAAGTCGTCTGTCTTCAATTCGAGTTTTTGTTGTCTATAATAGTCCTATAGCAGAATTGTGAAGATATATGTGGTTATTACCCCCTAAAAGAAGTAAAAATAGAAACACCCTGATATCAAATGCCACCGTATTATTGGTTTGATTGAGGAACTTGGTCTAAAAATTTATTAAACTAATGTCTCCGATTATCCATAAATACCTTTCAATTGAGTCTTTCTTTCATCTGCAGTGTCTCAACCTTGAACTTGGAAGTTGGATCCCCTGCACATTTAAAGGAGCTAAGGATTTGGAAATTATTAAATTTAGTTTAAAAGGATAAGTTTATCATGCAATAAGATAAAATTAACAAATGTGATTTATGCAGTTCACTAGAGAACTCGACGATCGTGATCTCTCCAACTGTTGGTTTTAGAAGTGAAAAGTAGTGAAGAAAATTGAGAGAAATTTCAATAATATAGTAGAGATTATTCCTTTCTTTTTAAGTAAGAAAAAAGTTAATGTAAGATTTTAAGTTTTCTGCACAACCATAAAAAAATGATAGGTGTAAAAAGAGAAGTGTATGAATTAAATTGCAGCAATTATTGAGATGATTGGTAGAAAAATTGTTTCCCTCTCTGAGTTTGTCTATAGAGTGCTTATATATGGCCTGAAGTGAATCCATGTTTCTGTTTTGATATGGGCAGGTTTGAATTCAAAGGATGGTAGCAAAGAAGAGAATGATTTGAGTGGTTTAAGCAGCAAGGTGTCTTCTTCAGCTATGCTCCTAACTCCTCAAAGTGAGGATGAGATATTGCAGGCCAGCAATTTGAAGAACTTCACATTCAATGAGCTAAGAACTGCTACAAGGAACTTTCGTCCGGATAGTATGGTGGGCGAAGGCGGGTTTGGTTGTGTGTTTAAGGGGTGGATTGATGAGCACACACTTGCCCCTACTAAACCAGGGACAGGAATGGTCATTGCTGTGAAGAGACATAACCAAGAAGGAAACCAGGGACACATTGAATGGTTGGTGAGTGTCACTTTTCACTTGGCATGGTCTTTTACACTTTGGAACTTTGCTCAATGCTTGGAAGTTTAGTGGCATAAATGTCAAGTTAGTTTCAAGATATGTTTCTTGTGAGTGTAACCCTTGTTTTTTGTTGTTGTTGTTGTAATGCATGTGATAAATTAAGAAGTGCTAGCAACACATTCTCTAGTACAGTCCTTTTAGCACTTTTTATTGTTGGTTAAAATTTATTTGAAATTAAAAAATTATGAGCTGAGCTCATTAAATGAGAAGTGAGACATCCAAATTTTTGTGATTTCCAATAAATTTCAACCAACAATAACAAGTATGAGTTTGTTGTTAGCATTTCTTCTAGCAAAACAAGTGGTGGCAGCTTAGATATTTTTGTGAATGTTGTGACTGATTAACATCGTACCATGTAGACAGAAATCAACTACCTGGGGCAGCTAAGTCATCCTAATCTTGTGAAACTAATTGGTTACTCCTTAGAGGATGATCACCGGATTTTGGTGTATGAATTTGTGGCCAAGGGTAGTTTGGATAATCACTTGTTCAGGAGTAAGTTTCGTTGTGGGTTGACTTTGTTTATTTTTTAGTACCTTAAGCACTTCAAGATCTCATATAAACCTATGTTTCTGGATCAGGGGGTTCTTACTTTCAACCGCTCTCTTGGAACATCCGTATGAAGGTTGCTCTAGATGCTGCTAAGGGTCTTGCATATCTTCACAGTGATGAAGTAGATGTAATATACAGAGACTTCAAAACTTCTAATATCTTACTTGATTCTGTAAGTGAATCACATTGATCATACAAGCTTAACAGATAGATAATATTAGATAGATAGGCTTTCTAAAATTTCTTTTTGTCAATGACAGAATTATAATGCAAAACTCTCGGATTTTGGGTTGGCAAAAAATGGACCAGAAGGTGATAAGAGCCATGTCTCTACAAGGGTAATGGGCACCTATGGCTATGCAGCTCCTGAGTATATATCCACAGGTATTTCAGTTCTTCTTCAAGCCGGTATCACATTTCATCCTATGATCATACCTTGCATTAGTGGATATTCATTTAAACCTGGAGGTTTAATGCAGAAACCTGAATAGTATGTATCCAAAATCTTGATTGCACTGGCAGTTCCAATATGTTGAGTTGAGACTACTACGAAAAATTAAGTTGTCCTCCATCTGTTCAACTTATCATTTAGTTCTTTCCACCTATTAAAAATTGCAGTTTTCATAACTGCATTCAGATTTCACATGCTCTCCATAATTCAACTCAAATCCAGAAAGTTACTTCCAATTTCAAAACCTTAGCTTGACCAGAACCTTCCATATTGAGTAAATGAGTTACACTTCACTTTCCCATCTTTGCTGTTCTGTTACTCCTCAGACCTCTCCATAGTAAGGTCTCTAAATCAGCAATCACTAAAGAAGCTAACAACAACAGAACCAAAAAAGATGAACCCACATTTGCACTCCTGACTTTTTCCCATTGTCTCTGATATTCTCTTAGAATTTGAGTTTAGGCCTAATTTAATCTCAAATGATAGCTCATTAAATGAGTATCATAAAATGAGAGTTGTCGAGCACTTATATATACTATTTTTGTCATATCATTATGGGATCTCCAACAATTGCACTCCTAATCTTTTTTCCATTATCTTTTTTTTTTTGGGTGAAGGTCACCTAACCAAAAAGAGTGACATATACAGTTTTGGAGTTGTTCTTCTGGAACTCATGTCAGCGAAACGTGCACTGGACAACAACAGGCCTAGCGGGGAGCACAGATTAGTTGAATGGGCCAAACCACTCCTCACCAACAAACACAAGATCTCCCAAGTTATGGATGCTCGCATAGAAGGCCAATACTCGAAGCACGAAGCAAAGAGAATAGCTCACCTTGCAATTCAATGCCTATCTATAGAACAAAAACTTAGACCAAACATAGATGAGGTGGTGAGATCATTGGAAAATCTTCACGATTCCAAAGACACAAGCTCAAACAGCAGTGGTACTCCTAATCCAAGTTTATCTCCTTCTCCTCTTCATACATAGGAGAAGAGGAAATACATTGGACGTAATATTACACATATTTTGCATTGTTTTGAAGTAATATAGAGATGCCACTTTGTATAGCACGAAATGAAAAGCATGCCTGGTTGTTGTACAGATTTTGGTTCCTTAATACTAGTAAAGAAAATTCATTTCTTCCATTCTCACATTTCTTTCAACTATCATTCTAAGAGCATATGTGCCAAAATTTGAATGAGAATTGCATCAAGAAACTTAATACTAGGACATTAATATTGATCTGTTTTTTTAAATGACAAATCTTGCACATATTTAGCTTGCATATTCTGGCATCGCACTAAGTATATGCTAGAGCTCATATACTTTTGTTATGGACACTCCAGCAATATGAGTTTCTCTAACTTGTGTATTCTTCTGGGAGAAACAGAAGATAAACAACAATCAAATGAATCAATCGAGGTCACGTGTTAGATTTGGTTTTTGACAACTAAGGAACTAACCAATAATGTTCATAAGCTATTTTATTAAAAGATTAATAACAATTTTTTTCCCTATACCATCATCAAGGCATAATTTTAATTTTGCAGTATTTTTTAATCAAATTTTGTCCTTCAACTTTTTATTATTATAATCAATTTTGTGAGACTCGAACTCCCTATGAGGCTTCTTTCAATATTTTAAGGCAAAGGAATGTTAAGGTGATACATGTTCTTCATGGCTAACATTGGTGACAAAGGCTAAGATGGGCCCCCTTGCAATTTGGATCCATCTGTTAGCTGTCTTTGTTAATTTGCTGAGGTTGACAACAACTTAATTTAGTCTTTCTATCCTTTCTCTGTTTTTGTTATTTTCCTCCACACTTCTTACCTATTAAATTGTCATAATTTACTTTAAAATAGTAAGTTCTACTTCCACTATTTCTTCCTTTTTGAAACGCTAACCTTGTATCTTAAATAATTCATTTCATCAAATTTTCAACTTCTGATTCAAATAATCAAATTATCTTCCAACCAAAACCAATCTTAAATCCTAATCATTTGAACATAAAACAAGATTTTAAAGGTGTTAATAGAAGATAATCAACAAGATCTTGACTGTAAAACAGAAAATAGGATGACTATATTTGTGTTTAGCATAATTTTAGATGAGTCTTTTTATACTCTACCAAAAAGAAAATGAATCTTTTTATTATGCTAGTTAGTATGATAATATCATTGCACACTTTTAAATACCACTGTGAGGTAAATATATTTTGAGAGTAAAAATAAAATAAAATATAAGAAGTCAGTGTCTCAAAAAAGGCTGCTTATTCTAGCATCTTAGTAAATGCAACAAGCTAGTAAAACAAAATATACCAAATACTACTAATACGATCAAACACATTTTTCAGTTACTAAAAAAACAAGTTAATAACCAGCTAAAAATGTTTGTCAAAATACTTTATAATTTAAAATATTAAATTGAATAATATAATTTATTCCGTACATTGTAGATATGCAAGTACTAATGAATGATAACAGAACTAAATTATATGATAAGTTTTGTGTTTTCAAAAGATCTTAGTTATTGTACAAACATGTTTAGTATTTGGAATGATCTATTAGCTTGTATTAGGGAAGTGTTTCATAAACTCTGCTTCTGTGTAGCTTCAAAAACATTTGTGTAGTTTTTCTTGTTGAAGTGGCTGATGTTATATGATTTAATTTTTTTGTTGTTGTTGACTTGGGTTTGATAGACCAAAACCTTCTATCTTTCTATTGTGCGTGTGGTTTCGTAGGAACACTAATTTGTGTTTGTTTGCAAGTTATGCTCTAGAATGCTCCTCATAATGCACTAACTATTGATAGAATTGTCGCTTGGACTTGGTATTGTTTGAAAAAATTAAGAACTGTTTGTTTTGATTTTTTTTTATTTATAAATAATTATAAAATTGTTACCTATTTTCAAATATTTGTATAAGAAATGGTGATTTTTTATTTTCATTAAATCTTATATAAAATTTTAAAATAAGAAGTGAAGTAAAAATAAAGTGATACAATTTTTCATTATTTATAAAAACGTTTTTTTTTTTAAGTTTTGCTTGCCCCAACGTACGCTCGTGCACGTGAATGGTTTCATTTTCAACAAAATTCTGCAATGATTCACGAGCATCATCATGAGTGTCAATGCCTTAAAATTTTGACTCTTGGTTCTCAAATTTCCAAATTCATGAAATTAGAAAACCACCCTTAAAGTTGGTAACAACGTGGGGAAAATGATAAACACGATTATAATAATATCACCTTATTATTCATGTTGCAACTTGAGTCGGGAAACCATTTTAATTTAACTCCACGAGAGTTCGACCAAACTGGCATACATGTCCTTTTGACTGACCTTTATACATTTATTGGACTGTTGAGTGGGTGACCAATTACAGCCTTCAAGTTTAGATGTTGTTGAAAAAACAAGCTATGGTTAAAGTTGAGCCACCCCTAGATGGGATATAAATATTCATAATTAAATTACACTTTACTAGGTCCTAACTAGAACTGAACTTCATATAATAAGATAAACATTTATCACGTGATGTGAGTAAAAGTCTAGTGCCAATTATCTATTATTTTCCAAGGTAGCATCCCTAGCTAGATGAAGGCTTACCGAGACATATATTATTATACTGTACCATTTACGAGTGCCAACGACAATTGTTTATTGTGGTTTAGGAAATGGATAGACTTAAGATGAAGGTGGGTGGTTGTGTGGTTGACCCCGTGAATCCTCTACATAAAGCAAGTACCACCCATTCCAACGTCGAAGGAAAACACTTATTAGACATTAATTTGTAAGAATTTGGCTGACTTGTAATCTTCAGAGACAAAGACACGGTTAGAGTGAGAAAGAGATGGCAATTGGGTTCATGGAGGTGCAGCTTGTGAAAGCAAAGGAGTTGTGTGACACTGATTTCTTTGGTATATATTGCCTCATTTTGTTTTCAAATGTGTTTTTTAATTTCTTTCTACATGATGTTCTTGAAACAAACATATATATGTTGATTCCATGAACCCTTTAATCAAATGAGTTCCCCTTTAACCAAACCAAAAAAATATTATCAAACACCAATATATATGTACTAAGGACCGGGTTCTCCTTTGATTTGCATTCTTCTTCTTCTTTGTTCTTTTTAGTATGTTCATGTTCAAGTTATTCTGTCTTAACCTAACTCATACTTTAACAATTCTAACAATGTCATTATTATTTGTCTTTCTCTTCTTCTGTTAATAGGTAGTATGGACCCGTATGTTGTGATACAATACAACGGCCAAGAGCAAAGGAGTAGTGTTGCTAAGGGTTAGTTCTATATCCTATCGTTTATTATGGTTGAGTTGACATTCAAATCACTCGAGAAATTAGTGTGGTATACTCTCTTCTTTTTAAAACTAAACAAGTGCAGTTGTTTTAAATAACTATAGAGCTTTATATGAGGAATACAGGGGGAAGATGTGTAATGGAAATAAAGAGAAAAATGTGGGAGAAGTTAAATGGAAAATAAAATTAATATATTGTGAGTAGTTTTCTTATAATATATATGAGGAATTCCTTAAATTCATTTTAATTGTGTTAAATAGACTTATGAAAATAGACTTGATTGATAGCTCGTGATGAAGACAAAATATGTATTTTGACAAGAGTCAGTATATAGAGTATAATAATTTGGCCTATATGTAATCAATCAACTACTATTGAAATGTTATCATTTAAATCTTTTTCATGATCTCTAGAAAATAATTAAGGAAACGAGCGAGAGAAAAATGGTTTAATGGCTCTTATGACAAATTGACAATGCAGGACAGGGCAATAATCCGGTATGGAATGAGAAATTTTTGTTCAAGGTAGAATATCCTACACTGAGTAATTCATACAAGATTATCTTAAAAATCATGGACAAGGATCGTTTATCTGAAGATGACTTTGTTGGTCAAGCCATGTAAGACTTCAATAGCTTCATCATATAATAAATATATGCTACCAAGAGATTGGAGATAGATTCATTATTTATTTAATCAAGCAAATCTCACTCTTTTTTGTATAAATGTCCATGCTTTAAGGAAGCTATTTTTCTTTGTGTGTAGAGTCCATGTGGAAGATTTATTAGCCATAGGGGTAGAGGATGGTGCAGCTGAGCTACAACCTCTAAAGTACAGAGTAGTTGGTGCAGATCAATCTTATTGTGGAGAAATTGATGTTGGTGTAACTTTTAAGGTAACCTTCGAAAGAACCAGCGGTTTGCAAGTTCAAATGCATGTATGTTACATTTACAAGATATAAAATTTACAAGCATAATATTGTGAATTGTGAAGATACCTTAAGCACATGGACAAATGACATGCTAGTTAGTTATTCTTTTTAAGGCAAATCAATACCTTAATTTTTTTGTTACCCGTGATGAATGGCAATGGAAGTTTTGTGTCTATCTTATACTATAGTAGTGGTAATGGAATTCATAGGTTGCCTATTTGAATGATGTTGTTAATTGTGGGAATTAATGCATAGGTGGAAGAAGAGTTCAATGGAGAAGCTAAACGAGGATGGAAGGACAGTAACTAGTATTTGCAACAGCAGTTGGCCAACATGAATATCAATTGGTTTAAATGGAGATTTTGGAATCATCATCATGTAGTGAGTTTCATCTTTTTAGTTGTATATGATCCTTTTGAAAAGTAGGATCAATGCATAGATAAATTACTAAATTGTTATGCCATCAAATTAGTAATAGTATGCATTATTAATTTTCTAATTTATCTTCATGATAATTAATCTCATTGATGATTCGACTTGTACTTCCTTAACATCTATATATTATATGTAAAGGAAGTTTAAACTTTTGTGAGTCATTTGATTGAGATTTTAACTCCATAATAACTATTAATATGAAGTTCACTTGGAACTATTACAACTATTGATCAAAATTTATATTTCATAATAGTCATTGATTTGAATCCATATGATCTAACATTAATGTATTGTTAAGGATTTTTCGTATAATCAAGTGAAACCACAAGTTTTAAAATAATATTAAAACTTGCGTTCAAGTTGTCTTCCAAAAAGGACTAGTGTTTATTCAAGCAATTCTAATCAAAAGACTAAGGTTTTATAAAAGTGTTTTCTCAATGGTTTGTGTTTGAATAATAAAGAACAATGAATAGTAAAAACAATTAACTAAAGAACTAATGTAATAACAAAAGTAATGTAAAAAAGAATAGTAGTATAACAAATTGTAGGGTTGTTGTGAGAATTGAGAGGTTTGAACAATTAGGATTAGACTTGGTTCTCCCTCTTTCAATATAATAAATACAATTAATCTAATTATTCATGCAATTTATCCCCAATCCATGAATATATTCTAATCCTGATGTCTTAGGTAGAAGAGCATAAATTATTTGGATTAATTCTCAATGTTTTGCCAACTTAATCTAAATAATCAATACTAACGTTTAAGAATTAACTGAGCCTAATTGGCATTGACCTATACCTAATCGATATTGACCTATGTCTAGTAACAATTCCAATTAGGTACTCTTCTCAGTTAAAGAACCAAAATAGTGTTTGTCAACTAACTAATGGTTCATATGATCATGCAATAGGTGATCAGTCTATAACAAACATTAATAGTAGTAGAAGAAGAATAAAAACATGAACAATTGTATTAAAAGGAGTATTACATGAAATTAGGTTAAGTTGTTTCCAACCCTGACAGATGAGGAAATTAGTTGTTCATAACTTGATTCAATGGCTAATAGAAATCATACAATGTGTAATCAAATCAAGCTAAGAGCCCTAAGAATGATACTATCTCACACAAAATTGTTGTTTCGATTCGTGCCAACATAATTCTTCATTCACGCACTAGGTTTTCTTAAACTACAATGGGCTTGGACTTGACGCAACTTCCTCACTTAAGCGTGGGTATTGCCTCACTTAAGCGAGACTTTCTAAATAGGGATAGTATAGCTACTATATCTGCTCGCTTGAACATCCAGAATGTTACACTTAAGCGAGGTCTTATGAATTGGAATAACTCAGCTATTATATCTCCTCGCTTAAGCACACAAAATGTTGCACTTTAGCGAGGCCTTTGTGTCCTTCCATTGGCCTTGATTGTCTTGCTTAAGCATCTTGAGACTTAGGCTTAAGCAAGGACCTCTAGTGGCTTCAATTGTACTTACTAACTTAGCTCATTTAAGCGCATAATATGTCACGCTTAAGCGAGCTTGGCTTCATCAACTACTTCTAAGTTCTCTTGCTCAAGCACCCAGGAAGGCTCGCTTGAGCAAGGCATGTCAATGGCTCCTCCAATTCAATATATCTTGGCTCGCTTTAAGCGCACGGCAAACTGCGCTTAAACGAATAGATTTTCACTTGTAATTTTTTACTTAATTCCTGCAAAAACTCTATAAAACATCATTTTTTTACTTAATTCCTACAAAAAATCTATAAAAACATCAAGAAATTCTAATCATTTATCAACCTAAGGTATTTAAGTATAATTTCCTACATTTGAGTCAAAACAAGACTCAATGTATAAAAAATGTCAGATAATCGCCTCAAAACATGTAAAACAAAAGCATATTTGGTGATTATCATTTATAAAATTAAGAAAATTATTTTATAGAAATTATATATTTATTAAATAGAATAGTAGAAAAATAATTATTCTTTTATATATTTTAAAAACATTATGCATAAGTATAATCATACTATCATAATTATTTTCAAAATTGTTTTTAACTTTAAAATTACTGTACATATATATTAATAACATTAAAAAATAATTTTAAAATAATTTTTTTTACTTTTACTTTCTTATGATTAATTATTAAAATAATGATTTTTATAAAATGGAGTGTAAAATTTCATTAATTGATTAATTATAATTGGTTATTCTATGTAAAGGAAATTTGAACTTTTATGAGTTGTTGGATTAAGATTTTAACTCCATAATAATCATTCATCTAAAGTTCACTTGAAACTATTAACAACCATTCTTTAAAACTTATATTTTATAATAGTTATTGATTTGAATTCATATAATCTAACATTAATGTATAAACTTAAAAACAAATTTTAGAAATTATGTATTTATTAAATAGAATAAGATAAAAATAATTATCTTTTTTATATATTTTAAAAAATATATCCATAAATATAATCATACAATCATAATTATTTTCAAAATTGTGTTTTTACCTTTAAATTATTGTACATATATATCAATAACATTAAAAATTATATTTTTAAAACATTTTTTTTACTTTTACTATCTTATGATTAATTATTAAAATAATGAAATCCAAATGATTGACATAGTGGTATAAAGCTTCATTGCATTCAGATGAGTAGAAACGATTTATTTAATGAGAGAACTCATGTTCTGCCCATTGTGTATGTGATTTTTTTAGTCAACCACAACCATGAATCACAATTGAGATTAGTCTCTAATCCAGTAGGTTGGAAACACCTGTAATCTTTAACATATGGAAAAAATTTAAAATAATGATTATTTTTAAAATGTAGTGTAAAATTTCATTAATTAATTAATTAAAATTTTTATTATGATTAAATTGATGATATTCAACCAATTATTTTATAATTTATGTGCAAATTTAAGTTATTTTTAAAATAAAATTTAAATTGATTTAATTTTGGTTAGTGTCTTTTTAAAACCCTTATGACATGATTATTTTTTGGTTTTAATATTCCCTAGTTTTTGACATGTATCATGCACATGGTAAATTGTTTGTGTAATTTTAGGTTGTTTTTCTGTTAAGTAATTTAATTATATAATTAAAAAATTATTGAAGTTTTTTATTGAATAATTTGTTTTGACGTATAATAAGTAAAACATTAAATAAATAGTTCAATCTAATAAAAGTAAACAAAACAATTATTGTTGTTAATATGTGTTGTAAATGTATGTAATTCTTCATTTATTCTTCAACCTGCCAAACACCTAATCAAAGAAAATATCGATAAAATAATTCAGTATTGTGTTAGAAATTAAAATACATTTAAAATTTTGGTAATAATGTTTTTTTAGAAAGAAACACGTCTAGGGCATTTCAGTCATAATGATAGGAGTGATACGATGAGAAATTTGATAGAAAATCCTAGTTAACTTGTGAGCGACATGATTTACTTTCCATTAAACAAAACTCACCATAATAAAGTTTGGATAACTATAAAGAAAATGTTTACATTTATTAATGAGAACTGAAAATGAGAGTAACCATTTGAGGAATGGTTTATTCGGTCCACCATAGCTTTAGCGTCCATTTCAATGTTGCTCCTTTAGCCATGAAAGCGCATAATAGTCCCCATGCTTATGCTTCGTGCGGGTATGGAACTCCATGAAGCCAAGATGTTCAAGCCACCAAGTAATGCTCCCATTCATTTCTTAGGCATAGTCTTTGGGTAATAATATTAATAATTAATAATATAACATAATATAAAATTATTAAATGATTTTATATACATGAATATTTGATTAACTGTATTTTGAATTATAACAATGAAAATATTCGTTACAATATGCTTCTAATATCAAAGATGTTACAATTATGAACTTAGATATTTTTTTATATTTTTGTTTTTTATTTTTTTAAAAAAACTAATATTTGCTTTTGAAAAATTGTTGAGTACGACAAAAATTACATATATGTTACAAAAGTTATATCCAAATATATTTTGAAAATCAAATTTAAAAAATCAACAAAATTCATACATTAATAACCTTTTGTTTTTTTGTCACATTTTCTTTTTTATAAAAAAAGTCATCCATAAATACAAATATTCATTTTTTTAAAAAAGTAGAAGTCAACGACCTTAATATTGTCATTAAAATTATTTAAAGGCAGCATCCACACACTTACCATCATTTTAATAATTTGGTGGTTTTCTATAGTCCATAATTTAGATAAATTTAAAATATAAAAAATAAACTAAATTTGCACGATATATAAAAGAAAAATTAGCAAGATAAAAATATAGCACACCATTAATATAGATATATAACTTATTCTACTGTACCAAAAATTTAAAAATGAAAGTAAAAGTGATGAAATAAGATTGTCTAATCATATTAACAAACTCGAATACATAAATAAAACAATATTGCTTAATCATATATTTTTTTACATTAGAATATACAAAAAATTTGAATTAATTTATTTGCTAAAATAAATTTTGAAATTAATAAATAAATAAATAATTATAAAAATATGTGAATATTAATTAAATGATTACATTAGCTTAAATTATATTTAATTATATATTAATAAGCCTTAAATATGAATTAAATGCTATAATTTAAATTAAACTATACAAATAAGAAGCAGGCATTTTGTAAAAATAAACCCAACTAAAAATCCTATTATTGATGCAATTAATATTGATGTTACATTGATCAATTTTCTCCTATGCTTAATACCATTATTTAATAATTAATTTATATGATGGATTTTTTACAACACTAACTAACTATATATTTTATTTTTAATTATTAGAATAAAAAATTCAAATGATTAAATAAATATATCATGTTTAATTATACTATCTAAACATGTAATAAACATGATCAATACCTTGTAATGATAATACTCAAATTAAATTAAAAATTTTAAAATAAAGAGTTATTCTCTTATTGCTTTTATATTTTAAGGTTTCAATATATATCAACTTAATAAAAATATAACAAATTTAATTATATTGCTTAAAAAAAAAATAAGTTACTTATATTTAAACTGTGATTTCTCACTCTTTTGTTCTACTTCTATATTAACTTTTAGTTCTCTTAACCTATGTAAATTATGTTTTTAAAAAATTGTTTAAAAAAATCAACATAAAAATGTGGAGTCAATTGGATATAAAAATAAATAAAATTTAATTAAAACTTGTTACTTTTTAACAAGTGCTATGCCTATTTTTATATTTGGACAAAACATATTAAACGAATAACACAAGTTAAATATTATGCTTATATATTAATCATATTTTGATTCTGTATATTTCAAACATATTCTTAATATATGTTCAATAGTTTATTTTTTATTAAATAAAGGTAATCACATTTTAAGATGAAATTGTGACGTCAAATTGTTACAAAATAAAAATCAAGTAAAATTTGTCATAAATTTTTGCAATTGTCCATGCATGTTTTTTTAGTAGTAATCAGATTGAGTGAATAATAAATGTTAAATAAATGTATCAATTTTATTACGTATGTTTATGCACATGTTAAATATTATGTCTAATGTATTAATTTTGTTTTGGTTTTGCATATTTCAAATATATTTTTAGTGAATATTATTCAATTGTTTAGTTCCACTAAACAAAAAAATCACATTTAAGATAAAATTTTATCATTAAGTTACATTTTAAAAAAATCAAATAAGTATTATCATATTTTTAGTAGACGTCTATAATCATTTTTCACAGTTCAATAAAAAAAAATCCAAATAAATATACACAAATCCGTTGTTTATCCCATATTTCACACGGATCAAAATCTAGTTTTATAGAAAGACGAAATAGAAGATAATCAAGACAAGAAAGATACATCGTAATAAGATGAGGTTACGTAAGGGGTTTGTGAGGGAACATCACAAAAGAAAGAGGATCAGGCCAAGTGCGAGATTGGATCAACCACTGTTCGAAAAAGACCTTTGAACTTACAACAGCTCTGATTCTTTCTTTTCTTTAGAACTTCGCTTTCTCTTGAACCTGCGGGTGGTGCTAACTTGATACGAGGTAAGCGTTATGCCTCCTTCGGTGATAAATGGTTTATTAATTTTATGATATCTTTACATTTCATTTTATTCAAATTTTAAATATTCTTATACATGATATAATAATAATAATTGTAATAATAATAATAATAATAATAATAATAATAATTATTATTATTATTATTATTATTATTATTATTATTATTATTACTATAATAGTTGTAAATCATATAATAAAATTTTAAATTACTAATTTAATCCCAATCATTTTTTTTTCAAAAGGGTGTTTACAAAATTGTTTACATTAAATTAGTAGTAGTAATAATAATAATTATTTTTATTTAAAATATTACATAAAAATATAATAGTTTAAAATCTAGTTATAAATTATAAAAGTGTACTAATGTTATTTGATAAAATAAGATAGAGTAATGATAACGTATACCCTATTTTTTGAAACTACAAGAAAAACTAATATCAGTGGCGAAGCAACTCACATGTAATTTTTCGAAATTCATCACTAATATTTTTGGTGGGGCTAATACTAGTAACGAAAAAGTTATTTTCGCCACTAAATTTTGTTACTAATACTTTATTTCTGGTAGTCTATGAGTGAAACAATAGAGATAAATAGAAAAAGAATAATGGATGAGAGAAAAAATATTGAAAGTAACAAATAATGAAATGAAAAATATAGAAAAAGATAGAGAAAATGAAGTAAAAGTGAGATGCAACCGAAATATTTAAGTATTTTTCAAGCCACATAATTCATTTATTATTGATAATAATAACATTAAAAAAAAGCAAGGGCAAGGGAGGATACACCTCTTATTTAAGGGAATTCAGAAAACTTTATAAAAGTATATTTAAATTTATGAAAATAATTTATAATTTTAATATAAAAAATTTTAAAAAATTCATTTCAGTTGATTTCATATAGATACTTATTTTGATAAGTATTGTTTTTAACTTCTTTCAATAAATTTATAAATAAATTCTTATTTGATACCCCTATATTAAATAAATAATCTTTAATTAAATTATATCCAAGCACACCTTAAATAACATAGCTAAAAGCATTTTGTATCAAAAACGTTTTTGTATCCACAAAAAGATATAATTAAGTCATTCGACTTTCCTTTCAAAAAAAAAAAAGTCATCCTACTTTAGCTTTGATGTCTTCACCATAATATTTATCATGTTAATATGAGACGATCTAAAATTCAATCAGCCTATTTGTGATTCAATTGTTATTTTTCACAAAATAAATGAAGAAAAGAATAATTGAACTAGAAACATAATCGATCAATTTATAGGCTTATCAGCTTCAATAGTTATAGTCGAATTATATTCCCAAAGCTCAAATATTTCACTAAAATCTTTAATATTAGATTTTGGGGATAAATTTTAAATTGAAATTATCTTTTTCACTGAATCCAACAATAAAGCATCTCTAAAGATTTCCATTTTGAAAATCTAGTTCTTGGAGAAGAACTTTATAGATCTGCATAGTTTAAAAAAATGTTTCACCTGGTAATGGTAAAACGTGAGGAGGAAGAAGAAGAATTGAAATGCACATAGAAAAAAAGAAGTGAAGAAGAAAAAAAAAACCAACAATTGAAGATCCAACAAAAAAGCAAACTCATAAAAAAAATGCATAAAAGGGGGAAGAGGGGGTTTCACGCGAAGGGGAAGGGGGGTTTGCGACGAAAGAGAAGAGGGAAGAAGAGAAGAAAAAGAAGTGGAAAAGAAGGAGGGCGGTGCCGAGGAGAAAGAGGAAAGAAGTAGAAAAGTGAGGAAAATGGTATATTGGGAGGGTGAGGAGAGAAGAAGAAGAGTGAACGTTGACAATGTAGGATCCATGGAGTAGGAATAAAATACTTTGAGATTCATGTGGGACATATTAAAACTTATTTAAGATTCCAAAATGAGATATATCATCAAAGAAAAAATGGGAGAGATCTTTAATCCTATATAACATTATAGGATTCACCAAAAAGTAGTCTAAGATTCCAATTTTAAATCTTCTACTAAAGATGTTCTAAAGGCTATCACAATTACACTCAACATAAAAGAAGTATAAAAGTGAGGAAAATGGTACATTAGGTGGGTGATGATAGAAGAAGAAAATTGAACGTTGGTGCTGTAGGATTCATGTGAAAAAGAATAAAATATTTAAAAGTGAAGTTCATGTGAAATCTATTAAAATTTATTTAAGATCACAAAATGAGATATACCATTAAAGGAAAAAATAGGAGAAATCTTTAATTTTACATGGCGTTATAGGACCTACCAAAAAATAATTTAAGATCTCAATTTGAGATCCCCCACTAAAAGTGTCCCAAATGATATTGCAATTACACAGAACATTGGTAGTATGTATGTTAATAAAATTTTACTACCTTTATTTAACTAGAAATATTATTTGTTTCGCTCAAAAGTTAATAAGCCGTCTTAGCTCAGTGGTAGAGCGCGTGGCTTTTAACCACGTGGTCGTGGGTTCGATCCCCACAGACGGCGACTTATTATATGTTTTCACTTTTAAATTATTCTTGTACTTATTAGGATAATATTTTATATTTAATTTAATATCAATTACGTGGATACTGGATAGCTTAGTTGGAAGATGGTCGCGTATTGGATCCACCTTCACTGCAAAAATAATTGTATAATTTTTAATAAAATATATATTTTATTATTTCTTATTAAGTATTTGTAACCATGCAATCAACAATCTAAAAAATTAAAACAAAAAACTAACTTTTCATTGCATTGAAATTTGTTCTGAATAGCACTTGAATTTTTTTCATAATTACTTATATTTTCAATATTTTTATTACCTAAAGAGAAAATATTAAATATTTTTTGGATTTTCATTAAGTGTTTTATATTTTATTTCCCTGAAAAATGTCACAACCTTGACTTTTTCTTATTTATTTTAATTTTTTCTATTAATACCAGTCTTAATAATTAATATTTACATATAAAAATATTAGTTAATAATTCATTTGGTATATATTTATTTTTCAAAATGAATTTTATAAACAAATACTTTTGAATTTTGAAAACATTAATATACTTTATCAAATATATTTTAATCATTTTAAAAAAAATTACTAATATTTTTACATTAAAATACCATTTCATTACAAAACAAAGGATTTATTACCATTTCATTGCAAAACAAAATATTCATCAGAATACTTGCAATCATCCTTTCCATTGAAAAGAAAATGGTTTATTATTTTATGATATTAAAGTATTCAATATATTTTATTAAATATTTAAAGAGTTTAATGTGTGTAAAACTTTAGGATAACTATTTGACCTATAACCCTTTTTCTCATATTTAAATTATTTAAAAAATAAATATAAAATAAATTTTAATTTTAATATAATTAATATTATTTTATATTCCTTATAATGTTTTTATAATCATACAATAAAACAGTCTAAAAAATTAATACAAAAGGTTGATTTTACATCACAAGAAATTTGATGTGAAAAATCATAAACCACATGAGAAAATTGTATAGTTATTTGTATTTTAAATACTTTTATTAGACAAAAGTAAATATAATATAAAGAAAAAAGGTAAATACATTAACACTCTATGAGATTTGTCAAATTTCTTATGTTATTTTTCACTTTTACCTTTACATGAGTTATTTTAAAATTGTTTAAAAATATTACATTAACATCTTTTATATATTAAACTAATTCTTTTTATTATTTGAAAATAATTATGCCATATATTTTTCTAATGAAATTGTTGTAAACTTCAAAAAATTAAATAAAATTATATACAATAAGATGTTCAAAAAAATTAGTAAAATTCACTCGAAATAAAATATTACAGTATGAAATAGGTAATTATAACATGAAAGTATACCTATATTCTTCTTTAATAACCTATCTCTAACTGTTATAAAAAAAAAAAAGTTACTTTTATCAACAACAAAAAAAACATTTACTAGTAACTAATTTGGCTTGTGTTGGGGGAACGACAATGACAATTATAACGCATTTTGTGCAGAGTTCACTTTGTTTCATTTCACGTACGGACGCACTCGCGCATGGGGCGATGCTATCCACGCTCCAATGAGAAAGCTCCACGTCATCTAGGTACATGAGCAACTCAAAGTTCCAAACTCGCACACGTGTCATGGTGCGCGTGGCGAAATGAAAAATCTGAAGAACCAATGGCAGCACGAAGCCCTAGTCAGCAGTGAATGAGTGAGTGAGTACACTGCTGACTAATACTGTTGAGTTGAGAGTCAATAATCACTCAATACAATACAAGACCCCAAATTCAGAATTTACGATTATTTTCACTTCATTTGATTCTTTTCTTTCGTTCTTTCTCTCACACACCAGATCCATTTTTGAAGGAACTTCTAACTTTCACTTTTTCTCAGGTCTATTTCTCTCTGCATTTTTTTACCCAATTCGTTAATAATTCAATTCTTCTCATGCATGTGTTTTTTCATACTTTTTCACTGTTATCATCGGTGCATATTTGGTTAGTGATATGTGTTTTTTCTTTCTTTTCTTCCAGAGCTCTCTGTAATATTATGTTGTTAGAGTGAAAAGAGGGGAAAATATTTTTAAAGGAACTTCCCTTTTTCAAAGGTCAAATTCTCTCTCGCATTTTCACCCTATTTGTCAATAGTTTTCCTCTATACTTGGATTCCCCTCGTGCATGTGATCTTCATCAGCCTTTCTCATACTTTCCACTGTTATCGGTGCATATTTGAGTTTGCTTAATTTATAGCGGTAAATGTTTTTTTTTCTTCCAAAGCTCTGTGTAATGTTTTGATCAAAAGCTGTTTTGAACTACATTGGGGTTTGGTCAATGCGGGACTTGTGGGACGTAGTGTTAAGAGTGAGAAGAGGGGAAAACAGAATCAGGGCTTACTTACTGATTTTTGTGGTGCTAGAGGCGTTGATTTGTCGTCTGTTTTGAATTTTTACAGTGATTCATGTGTTGTTTGCTGATTAATGCATGCATGGCTAAGAAATTGGGACTGTCTGTGTTCAATGTTTCTGTTCCAACCTCAAGTCCGCCGACATCATTAGGGTTCCTATATCCGAGGTATTGTCAGCTTAAGTGTTCGGTGGATCATCACGGTTTTGTCCACACCTCGGTGGGTTGAGAGGAGACGGTGTTTATAATCGACCCTTGGTCGATGTGGAACTTTGTGGCTGCCGGAACAGTTTTAATGCTGCTGCATGTGGATATTGTATGGCCCTTTTTGAGTGTGGGAAAGTTAGTGCAGCTTGGTAATCTGAACGGTTTTGTGTGTAATGCTATTTGTGTTGTTTTTATTACGCTGTATTTATTTCTTTATTTGCGGTGGTTCCAGCAGGCTGTGTGTTCATGCTTGATCTGTTTAATAGTGTGCAGTTCTAGTTTCACATTTGTAGGAACCTTATAATTTCTTATTTTTCTAGTACTGGAGGATTTGATTAGATGAAGTGATTGTGATAAAATTTCTGTTCGAGTTTAGTGCTTTTCCCTGGCTCTGAATGCGATACTTAATGAAATTTGTCTGCACTGCAACAGAACAACAGTCAGTTCTAACACTACATTTGTCTTTCAGGCGGTATAATAATAATAATAATAATAAGCCTTGCAGGAACTGTAATGGCTCACTGCAGCTCTGATGAGGATACTGATATTAGTGAATCTGAAATTAGTGAATATGAAGATAAATCCTATGAAGAACTGAAAAGTGGAAGTCAGGATGTGAAAACATCGGATGAGACTTTCACTTGTCCCTACTGCCCTAAAAAGAGAAAACGGGATTATTTATACAAGGAGCTCCTTCAACATGCTTCTGGGGTGGGTCAGAGTAGTTCACAAAAGAGAAAAGCAAGAGACAAGGCTAATCATTTGGCTTTACTGAAATATTTAGAAAAGGATCTCATGAATGTAGATGTTCCATCAAATGATTCAAAACCTGAAGATGCAAGTGATCCTTCTGTTAATTCTAATGATCAGTTTGTGTGGCCTTGGATTGGAGTTGTAGTTAACATTCCAACTAGACGGACAGAAGATGGACGCTGTGTAGGTGAGAGCGGTTCCAGGCTGAGGGATGAGTACAGAAGCAGGGGTTTCAATCCATTTCGAGTCAATCCTTTGTGGAATTTCCGTGGTCACTCTGGAACTGCTCTTGTGGAATTCAATAAAAACTGGCCAGGCTTACATAATGCATTGGCATTTGAAAGAGCATACGAATTAGATCATCATGGAAAAAAGGATTGGTTTACTAATTCTGGGCCGAAGTCTGGCCTTTATGCATGGGTTGCCCGGGCAGATGACTACAAGATGAACAATATCTACGGAGAACATCTGCGCAGGATGGGCGATGTCAAAACCATATCTGAGCTTATGGAAGAAGAAGCTCGAAGGCAAGATAAGCTTGTCTCGAATTTAACTAACATTATTCAGGTCAAGAATAAGCACTTAAAAGAGATAGAAGTGAGATGCCATGAGACTACAGACAAAATGAACCTTGTTATGAAGGATAAAGATCAACTCATTCAAGCTTATAATGAAGGTATCTATTTTTATTGAGCCTTAGGACCAAATTGTCATTTATTGATTGAATCATTGTAGTGGTTGGCACTGTAGGATTTTCCATTGCTAAATTATTTTCTTAAGAATATTGTGTTGTAATTCAATTTTATATCTTAACAATTGACTATTATTTTAAAATGCTGGCGATCTGTTGTAACCACATTGTTTTAATGTATGATTCCTTGTCTTCAGAGATACAGAAAATACAGTTAAGTGCCAGGGATCACTTCCAAAGAATTTTTACTGACCATGAAAAGCTCAAATTGCAACTGGAATCTCACAAAAATGAGCTTGAGTTACGGAAAGTTGAATTGGAAAAACGCGAGGCACATAACGAAAGTGAAAGAAAAAAGTTGGCAGAGGAAATTGAGGAGGTATAGTGTTTTTCTTGTTTTGCTGCATTTCCTGCAATATACTATGATTGAAATTCCTGTGAAATTAAGATTGAAGAAATAATATTTATTGTTTTAGGTTGATTGATTATTATGGTTGATATATAGATGTTTCAGTGCTTTCAAGGAAGGAGTTTGCTACCAAGATCAATTGTTTTCCCATTTTTATTTATTGGGCTTGATGATCATGAAATGATTGGTTGAAAAATTATTTTCCATTGAATTTGTGGATAATGAATTCTGATAACACTGGGAATTTAATGAATCTGGTTTCTATTTGAGGTGTATGCTGTTGACGGCCATGAATCCAAAACATGTTAATTTCTGGGATGAAAATTGAAATTTGGGGGAGTGAGAAGGAGCAACTGGACAAGAGTGATCAATCTATTCTAGAGTTGTATGCCAAAGAATTTCATGCCATGGGTTTTCTGTTTTTCCATTATTCTGTTTACTCTCATTAAGGATTTTGCTTAAGGACTGTAAATCAATTTTTTTTTACATAATTTTTTTTTTCTGTGTCTTTAAAATCATTTAAAATAATAATCTGCTTATGAAGCTTGTGGAGGTTTTTTTTAACACTGCTGGCATATATTGGTTTTGCAGAATGTATCAAAAAATAGCTCTCTTCAGATGGCTGCTTTAGAGCAAATGAAAGCTGATGAAAATGTTATGAAACTGGCTGAAGATCAAAAGGTGCGTTACCTATTTTTTGCTTTGTTAATAACCAAAAGTGTCCTCATTGGCACCAGAATGGCATAGTATAAAGTATTAATGCTATTTATATTTTATACAGAGGCAAAAAGAACAACTCCATGCTAAAATCATTCAGCTTCAAAAACAACTTGATATTAAACAAGAGCTGGAGTTGGAAATTCAGCAATTAAAAGGTTCATTAAGTGTGTTGAAGCACATGGAAGATGACGAAGATGCCGAGATTCTGAACAAGGTAGATATACTACAAAAGGATTTAAGAGACAAGGAGCAGTCACTTCAAGACTTAGATGCATTGAACCAAACACTAATCATTAAAGAGCGTGAGAGTAATGATGAGCTGCAGGAAGCTCGACAAGCATTGGTTGATGTAAGCATTTTTTTTTCAAATATATCTTCCTCCTAATTATTCAAATTAATTTGCTAGAGCATCTCAATGAGGTTTAGTTGAGTGTAACTATTCTTTCACTTGGGTCAAGGGCTGGTAGTGTTTTTTTATGATGATTTTACTTGCCCATTTAAAGTGTATATGAAGGTCTCATAAGTTATTAAGTTATAAATATACATTTTTATAGAGCATTCCACTTTTTCCTTTTATGATTCATAGCAAGGTAGCAAAGTGACTTGAATAAAATCAAAATGTTTTTTAATGGTTCATTTGATTATCCAGACGAGTCCTAACTATGATTGTATGGATATTCTGTGCTTATATTTTCATTACTTTTAACATGGGTGTTATGTACTGATTTTTTTGTGGTTGTTGCAATTTTAAAGCTTTCTTGGACTTTTAACTGTCCAATATTGCTTTCAAGATTTATTAGTAATCTTTTTTTCTCGCTTGCAGGCCATTAAAGAGTTACAATCTCATGGAAATATTCGTTTGAAGAGAATGGGGGAACTTGATACTAGACCATTCCTTGAAGCAATGAAGCAAAGATATAATGAGGAGGATGCTGAAGAGAGAGCTTCAGAACTGTGTTCATTGTGGGAAGAATATCTAAAGGACCCAGATTGGCATCCATTCAAAGTTATCATGGTTGAAGGAAAAGAAAAGGTGCGTCTATGTTAAACATATTTATAGGTCTCCTGAAATTATTCTGAAGTCTATGTGCTTCATTGCTTGTCACTCTCAATCAAACTTGGTTCACTCTGTTATTTATCTTTATTGTCTCTTAATGAGACAATAAATGTTTTGACGATCTCCATTCTCTGGATTAGAACACTATTTGTCTTCCTGAACCTGTAATACTTTCCTAGTTTCACCTGGTGTCATCTAAGGGTATTCTTTATATTGATCCTTTCACTTTAGGGTGTGTTTGGAAGTTGGGTTTAGAGGGTGAGTGGAGGGCAGTTTTTTTAATACATATTCTCTAAATTGATAATTTTTTAAAATGAGAAAATAAATTAATAGATTGGCATAAACTTAATGTTCTAATCTTTTATCTATTATTTTAAACATTACATGACTCTTTTAATTAAAAATAAAAAATTGCTCTCCCCTCCCTTCGCCACTGAAACCCATGAATGCACCCCTTAGGGTCTGATGTTTAATGGAGTAGAGGAAGGTTTGAGCTGATTAGAAGAGTCATAGGTGATTATTGCTTAATTGGATAATGCATGACCTGGCAACTAAGAATAGCAGCCAATTTTAATGTTTCAAACTTTTAAATAACCTTTTAAGCCAGGCCAGTCTGTTTAAAGGGCCAGGTCAGGCCTTTCTAAAAACACTCAAGTCTGGTAAATTGGCCGAGCCTTGCTTAGCCTGACTCATTTCCACCCTTCCGGAATTGCATTTTCTCTATGTAAATTTGTAAGCCTGGAAGGCTTGAAGTATAAAATAAAATTGCAAAAAAAAAAATGTCATGTTCAAATATGCAAATGATGGTGCTTGTAACATATGTTGCATTTTCTCAAGTGTATTGTACAAGAAGGGGGTGGGTGATAAAAGGAGAATACAATGTCAAATAAAGTGAATATCATGCTGATAGTCTAGAACATAAGTGTATACCGTGCTGATAAGGATCTGTGAGGGATATCAAGGTGGTGCTTGGTTTGAGTGAACATTTTCTGTTTTCATTTTCAATTTTTTAGGATTTAAAAAATCTGTTTGGTTTGTTTTTTCTATTTCTGATTTCAAAATATAAAGATATTGAAAAATTGATTGAAGCATTTCAACAAACACCTTATCAGCAACTATTGGACAAAACAAATTTGATCAAAATCAAAGCACAATATCAACACAGATTCAGATTGAAACATCATCTCAATGTCTCTTTGAACATCTCCATCATCTACTTGTCGTTGAAAACCCGAGGATACCCACCAAGGTCCGCACCCCAACTTCACTCAAAGCCTTCATCCTCGTCATTGAGAGTGTTGGTCAAAAACGTTTTAGGGGTGGTTGTGTGGTACCTATACGAGAATATGTGGTAGCATCAGCCCAGACTCGATCTGTCCTCGCCTTCGCATGTGACTATGCGAGCGAAACACTGGTCTTGTACCCATGTTTGAGTGAAGGGGATGAAAATTAGAGGGGGTGAAAGATTGTGAGGCGATGGCGACAAGCAAGACGAAGTTCCCAGTGACAGAGATGGACTGGATGGAGAGGTTGCAGAAGAGAAAAGAGTTGAAGAAGTAACCAGGGTTTCTGGGGAGGCGAGGTGATCGACGAAAGGCTTGAAGAAGAAAAGAAAAAGAAAAAAAAAAAAGCTAGTGATTATATTTACCATAAGTGCCACCGCGTTTTCATTTTATCTGAAAACGTAGAAAACGACTTTTTTGTGTTTTCAATTTTGTGCCTCTTTTTTGAAAATATTTTTTGCCTTATTTTCTGTTTTCAATGAAAATGAAAAAACCAAGCGCCACCTAAGTTAGGTGGGAGGAAACAGGTCCTTTGACGAACCGGTTGCATTTTCTTCTACCTTGTATTTTTCTATTTCCAGCATCAGAGAATGAGAGATGCACTCAGTAATCCCTCCATTGATACTTATAACAGATTAATAATATCAATGAAGAGGGGATACTCATATCAGATTCCAGTTCTTAAGACATCCTGGGATACTTGGAAAATCAGGATGCCACCTTAAAATTAATTAGATTACCTGCCTTTGTTCCTATATAACACAATATTTCTAACATTTCAACTATTGGGTGAAAATTCATGTGAGTCCCACTAAATAATAAATAGCAGTCATTCAATAGGGATAGGACTCGCATCATTTCGTGGGCATCCCATAAATTTGACCGAATGGTGGATTGTGTTTGAAATAGTGTATTGCTTGCTAGCATTTGTTTTAAGCAGGAACAGAAGTACACCCTTCCATTATTCTTCTACTGCTTTATGATGAATATCATTCTAATATAACAGTTTGATGTATACAAGGGTTTTTAATTTATTTTAGTCTATAATTATATTAAAATGGACTCTTGCACTTTGTAATCTGACTTCATGCATTTTTCATTTCAGGAAATTATTAGAGATGACGATGAAAAGCTGAATGGGTTGAAAAATGACTTGGGTGAAGGGGCATATAAAGCAGTGGTGGAAGCTTTGTTGGAAATAAATGAACATAATCCTAGTGGGCGATACTTAACCTCAGTGTTATGGAACTATAAACAAGGAAGAAGAGCCACTCTGAAAGAAGGAGTACAATTTCTATCGAATCAATGGAAAGTTCTTAAACGCAAGAGGGGAATGACATGAAGGTTTGTTTATAAGTATATTAGGTTACTGCATTTGTCTTTTGAACTTTATGGCTATAGCTAGATCATAGAAAGAAAAAGATTTTAAAAGCTATTGGTATGTGGCTTATTTAATAATTGGTAATAAGAAATTAGTGGTTAATTTACATTATTCACAACTCCCACCTTTTTATATGATTAGTGTTATTGTTTCAATCATTGCCATGTAACTAAGGATTGTATTTCTGAAAGGTTGATGTTGGTTTTGGCGAGAGAATTATGCATCGCAGCCTGGTAGCATGCATCCGTATTGGGAGAGCAGCAAACCTAGCGGTTGTGTTTTAGGTCAACTAATTTATGATAATGTCAAGCTATTTCATTTCACTTGGCACTTAGCTTCTGAGGGCATGTTGCCGAGAAGCAAACTGTATTCATAATGACAGCCTTTGTAATCTTGTGTGGCAGAAGATTGAGGTTAAACTTGTATGACTATATCATTTGGCTTTTAATTTTAACATGTTTCTTTGAGTAATTGCCATTTTAGTACAACTTATATTTTACAGTCTCTCGACCTTGATCCAATTAAGGCGATTGTTAGATATAAAAATCTGTCTGTTGTATTATTTTCACACAAGTTAAATCATTTTATTTTCCAACAAAATCAACTGAAATCTTGAGAAATAATTTTGCCAGATGATCATGGTCGTCCAATCCATTTCAGATAGGTTTCAATTTTAATATCACTTTGATCGCATCAGCAGAAGGATGCGATGGAGAACACTTCATGTGCATTCAAAATGCATGTTCTAAGACATGTACTTTCATGTTAGCATTTTTTATTTTTATTTTTTATATTTCTAACGGCATAAATAATATCAAATGTGGGCAAAAATGTTTGGATGAATGTGTATAAAATTGGTTTTAGTTAAAATTGATTTTGAAATTATATGATTATATTTGAATGTTTTTATTTTAGAATTAAGTTAAGAGTAAAATTATGTATAAATCTTCTGATTTAAGTAAAAATTATTGAAAGTTGTTTTTAAATCAAGATCAATTATAGATTCATAATTAATTTTGAAATTTTTTGTAACATGAAATCAATCTAAAATTAATTTTGGACATAAAATTAATTTTTCAACATGAAATGAAACACGCTCTCTTATGGTTCACCTGATTTAGAGAAGACTAATTCATTTTATCTAAGTGTATGTTTGAATGAGTGTCCATAAAATTGATTTTATAAAATTGGTTTTGAATGATGTAATTTATGTTTAGATATTTAATTATAAAATCAAGTTACTAGTAAAATTTAGTATTTAGTATAAAATTTTGGATCTAATACAAAAATTAATCAAAGTTATTAATTTTAGTCAAAAGTTAATAAATTCTTCTCAGCCAAATCAAACACACATTAAATTTCTTGTAAAAAAAATCCTTTTTCTAAATTTAACGACTGTTAGTTTGTTTTTAATCTTATTTTGAAAAAAATTTGAAATCACTAGAAAACTAAATAAAAGGATATGGGAAATCTATTTTATACTCGAAGGGAATCACGGGTTTAATAAGTTATTATGTCATGTTTCAATGAAGATTGTGTAAATGTAAAATTCATTAATTAAAGGCAACCAAGTGATTTGTTGTACGATATTACAATTTTTCTTTTTTGAGAAATGATTACAGCAAATAACAAAGTTGTTTTCTCATTAGATAAGATCGGCTGCATCACATAACATCATTTAGCACAATTAAAAATAAAAGTTTCAAAAATATTAATCATAAAATCTCTTTTATGACTTAAGGAAAATGAAAAATAAGACTAAATTAAAATATATATATATATATATATATATATATATTTATATTAAAAATAACAATTTAATGTGGCTTTTATTTTAACATTGCAAGCAATTGTTGTTTTTCAGCATGCAACGGAAATTAGCACTCTTTAAGTTTGCTACTGTGAAGCAACAAAATGATTATGAAAATGTATTGAAACTGGCTGATGATTTAAAGGTTTGTGTCACCTGCTTTTAAGCTTTGTAAATGACGTTAAAGCATCATTGTCAGTATCAGAATAGGCTATTATTTATGCTATTTGACAATCTATTTATGCAGGAGCAAAATAAATAACTCAATGCTAAAATCATTCAGGCTGAAAAAGAAAATCAACGGACAAGGAAGAAACAAGAAGTTGAACAACATGGCAAGGTAATGCTTAGTGTGATGAGTGATGATTTTACCTAAAAGTGTTACATAAATTGATTAAAGTGGTTTGCATCTTCTGCAATGTGAGAATGACAAGTGTTTTGAAATTAGAGGCACACACATGGTCTTGTAGCAAGTTAGTATCTGGATGATTGTTAGTGCATTTACTTTTAATGGGGAACTATGGAGAATGGTTTATTTTTGGGATGTATGTTTGGAAGCAAGAAAGAAAATAAAATAAAAGTGGGAGAAAGTGCTATGCATTATTTTATGGGATGAATATTTTGGAGGGTGGATGAATGTCTACAATGTAGTTGGAACTTGGAAGGAAAGGCTTTGTTTAACACGGCTGATTGACATACATTGTGTTTGCACTTTGCAGAATGCAATGAGAAAGAACTCTCTTATGGCTGTTGCCATGGAGGAGAGTAGCTTTTCGTGGGAGAAGGAGGAGGATGGCTTTGGTATCTGACGAATCAGTTGTTGGTCTCAGAGGAAGCAAAAAAACAAAGAATATGAACAAGAGCATAAAGGAGAATGTAATTGCATTAAGCCAGGGACACTAGCTAGCACATTCTGACTACAATATTTTTTTTATCTTGTTGCATTTCAAGTTTAGGGAATCAAGGCACTTGGCAAGTAGTGTTATAAAATGTATTCGGGTGTGTTGGGCTAACATTTTTCTTACTTTGTTTGGCTTAAATATATTTTTTTATATTTTTAATTATCTTATATTTTTAAACTTTTACTTTTGTACCTATCTCTCTATATATATATTATAGGTTCATTTATTAAATTTAAACTCTATATTAATTTTAATAATATATTTTAGGGAGGAAACAAGTAGGGTAAAAAATAGATGTAAATTTTTTTCTTAACTTTATACAAATAATAAAATTACACCTAAATTATTTATAATAATTCTTACATCTAGGTTTAATATTTATGGTCTTATTAATAAAATAATAATAAATAATATACCATCATACAATAACATATTTATCATTTAATTATTTAAATTAATAAAAAAATAATTTATTAAAAAAAGTATAAAAAAATTAGAGACCTAGGACCATGGCCTCAATGACCTAGTGGCTTACACAATCTTGCTAATAAATACTAACTAAATCTGATCTCCATTTCCTAATTTCCTTCACGGTTCACGCACTGAGCCTCTCATCTCTGTGACTGTGAGTCCTCTTAACAGTCTGGCTTTCAGTACTGGGCTTTTTCTCTACATCAGAATTCAGAATAGAGAGAGAGAAAAGATACTCTACTCCAAAAATTACCTTGAAGATACCATCTTTCTCACCAGCAATTTCTCCGAGAGTATTCCCAATTAGTAGAATCCAGCAAATGGAGGTAAACCCAACTGGTTACATAAATCAACTAGATATGCATTAAATTAATAGTTACCCAGAAGATAGAAAAAGAGAACTAACCAAGAATCTCCACGTGGTCATACCCAAGGGAAGTTATACCACACACAATATTATTTATACTCCTAATTTAGTTCTTTCTCTATTGTTTTTTGGAAAAATATTATTCTAATTTAGAAATTTGATGGAAACAAGGTTCTTTTAATTCATTTTAATCTACCATTCAATTAAAACTTTCTCTAATGTATTTGGTGAACGCTTATACTTCGTAATCACGCTTCATTCATTCTTCAAGTCAGGAAATTATTAGAGATGACGATGAAAAGCTAAATGGGTTGAAGAATGACTTGGGGGAAGCGGCATATAATGCAGTGGTGGAAGCCTTGTCAGAGTTAAATGAATATAATCCTAGTATGAGACACCTAACCACAGAATTATGGAACTATATCCAAGGAAGGAGAGCAACTCTGAAAAAAGGAGTACAAATTCTGTTGAATGATCAATGGAAAGTTCTTAAATGCAAGAGGTGAATGAACTGAATGTTTGAATATAACTATATTAGGTTACTGCATTTGTCTTTTGGTATGTGGCTTCCTTATAAAGTAACAACAGCCTTGGTTACTTCTTTCTCAAGAAATTAGTAGTTAATTTACATTATTCACAACCCCAACCCTCTTTTTATATGATTAGTATTATTTTTTCAGTTATTGTTAAGTAACTAAAGGATTGTATTTCTGAAAGTTTGATGTTGTTATATGCATCGCAGCCTGTTAGCATGCGTCCTAAGCAAATCTAGCGGTTGTGTATTGGTTAAGTGATTTATGATAATGTCAAAATTATTTCATCTCACTCAGCACTTAGCTTCTGAGAAGAAACTGTATAATGAAGGCCTTTGTTCTCTAATGTGGGAGGGAACATTGAACTATTGAAGTTAAACTTGTATCGTATGACTGTCCTATGGCTTTTAATTTTAAGATGTTTCTTTGAGTATTTGGCCTTTTTGTTACAAATTATGTTTTACTGTCTCTTGATTAGGGATATAAATGAGTTGACATTATTCGTGAACTATTCAAATTCGATTCGTTAAATATTCTATCAAGATCGTTTGTTAGTTAAATACATACTTAAGCTTGAGACTGACTTCAGCTATTTAAATGAGTCGATCTCAATACTTGTTTCTCCTGCATTTGTTGATATATATAGACTTATATCTGTGTTTTGATTTCTTTCTAGAATATCATTGGATTTTACTTTACATGTTTCCTTTTGATCAAGTTACACTTCATGCTCTTCAGAAGTACAACAGTTGAAGGTGATGAACTCTGATGTAAGTCATGACATGGAAAGAATAAAGAAAGAACATGAGCAGGTGAGCAAGGAATTGAAGGAGATTAAGGCCCTACATGATGTGGAGCACAAGAAGTTTACTGAGGTTATGCAAAAGGTAGCTGTGGTAACAAGGCTCCATGTAGAAAACATAACATGCTTTTCTCTTAGTTCTTAATTGAGAAAAAAAACTTGTTATATGGTATTGTACAAGATTTATGCTGAATGTCTAGTTTAACTGGAATGAAAATTATTTTGACGTGGTTAATGATAACTTTCTTTTTCTTAATTAGTATCTTTCCCAACACTACTTATTCATATCAATGAAAATTATTTGGACACTAATTACGTAGATGTTTTAAACTGTCATGTGTATGTAAAACATGTTTATAACATGAATACACCATCATCATCATCATCATCATCATCATCAAAGACCATCATTCATAGTCATAACCACTCATGCATGAACTTGTAATCAAAATCTCAAGGTAAAGAAAAACCATAATATGCATATATAAACCATCGTCCTTTATAACATCTTTGTAACTTAATGCGCATAATCAGTCATATATGCATAGTCAAGCCATAACATTTTCACTAGTCACAATCATCCAAAGCTAGTGATAAGCATAATATGCAAGGACAGGTTTATTCACTATAACCATAACTTACTGTCATGTACCTGCATGAATGTTTCTTTATATTGATTCTTTGGGATTGAAGTGGGTCATTCTTGCACAAGATGGATCAAGCTTCATATTTCATCCAATGAACAAGATAAAACCATTTTAACTTTTCACACTTTTTGATTCATTTTAGAATTTAGTTCATGATTTTCCTATGATGCTCCAATACAATAGCTATATATCAACATTTTGTGTTTCCTAAAATAAAATAAAAATGAGTATATTATAGGTATGAAAAACATATATATATATATATATATATATATATATATATATTAATATTAATATTAATATTTACACATAGTGATGATTCTGGATAATCTTTTTACGGCGTTGTCATATTTAATGTGGTTGTCTTTCTCACCGAGAATTCAAAATTTTAGACTACAGTTCACTCCTTTAGAGAGGACTAGTCCCTTTATATAAATTTGATTTCAAACTAAGACGATTTCTTAGATACAAAAATCTGTCATTCTGTTGTAGTATTATTTACACAAAGTTTTTTTTTTTTTTAAGTCATTGTGTTGTATCAAGTACACATAAGTTAAACAGTTAGTGTTAAGTTAACGGATTTTATTTCATTATTTCACATAAGAGGGGTGCTAGGAAGACTCATTTTTATATTTTTTTTCCTCATTATTCACTCATTTTTATATTTTTTCCTATTCATTCAAATAACTTTTTCTTACTCATTTACATGTGTTTTTTTTATAAACATTTGAATTATCTTTTTCTGTTTTCCTTTTTCTTCACTTGGATAGTGTTTTTCATCACTCGTTGGTATAATTATTTTCATTCATCTTTTACGAGCAATATTATTCCCATAAAAATTATATTTTGATAACAATTCTGGGTGGACATAAAATATACTATATCATTAGATTAAGGTTATACATGTATTTCCATTATTTATAGATTTTTTCTTATGAATATTATCAATATTGCAAAAATTGTTAAACAAAATAGTAATCATTTAAACTCGTGTCACGTGTACAGCATGAGAAACTCAACTTGTAACACACCGAATCCATGACTGCTATCATGTTGGTCAAAGTAGCTTAACATTTTTATTCTTACTCTCAAAATTTTCATTTTCCACTGTTCATTCTAAACAATCTTGAGCCATTCTCTTAAGTATTGGCAATGCATGCCTTTTTTATTTATTTAATTAAATCTTGTCTATATTCGATGTTTCTGTTCATTTTGATCATTTTTCTTTTTTACTATTCTGTAACTGTAATTGTAGTAATGGACAGTAGTATTCTTCATGTTTCTAAGCTGCATTTGGTGCACACAAAATGAAAAAATGTATGCTTCCGCCACTTGTAAGCATCAAAATGCGAGCTTTGTGAAAAAATGTTGGATTGAAAATTTGAAATCTTCTGTTTTCTCTCACAAGTTGAGCCACAGGCCTCCCTATTTCAATTCTATGCTGTGTCTCTGTCAAAGTTCAAAACTCTCACGAGTATTTTGAGTTCCTGTTCCTGAGTTGCAATGCCAAGACAATTCCACGAATTTTGTGATAATAAATCGCCTTCAGTGTTCCATATATTTCTAATAAAACTAACAGAGTAACATTAGCTGATAAAAAAAATAAACTGTTCCATATATTTTTGTTTGACATGAATTTTGGGGTGTTTCGGTTTGGCAAATAAAAGCATAAATGATGACTTGGCCTTATTTTGTGCAGGCTCTTTGAATTTGTGTTGAAATGTGCAAACACAGTTACAAGTATAAGGAGGCTCTCAGCAAGCAGAGAATGGTTATTGAGAGCCTTCAGAGGCAGATTGAGTTCAAGAATCATAAGTTAATGGAGATGGAGCATAAACATCGTGAGACGCTTACATCTGTGCGCGAACTCATTGTAGGGCTTGTGGAGAATATTAATTGCAAAGAAAGAAGCCTGCTTCAAATGGAATGCAAGCATAGTGAATCATTGAACATGGTTCAGAAGTTGATGAATGAGAGAGATAAGTTGCAAGAAAGATATCAAAAAGGTATTTCATAATCTGAGATTGAGACAATCACAAAACATTAAAATATGCTGTTTGAAAGGGAAAGTGTTATATGTATGTGGTGGAACCTTTCTTTTGGAAAAACATGCTAGAATTTAAAATTTTCTTCGTTCTATAGGCTCTTCTGTTACCAAAATTTACATGGATTCCATACTTTGATTTTGGTTTGAAACAGCTTTTTTCTTGAAGTCATTTGTTTCGGTAAAAGCAATTTTGTCCACAAGACTTGGGACTACTTGCATCTGTCCCTGGATCCACTTATATGCTGTGCCTCTTCGATCATTGGATTCAAGAACTAATCTTCCATCTCTAAACTTCTTTCATGTGACACTCCTGCATTATTCCATGAGTTGCTTATACAATATCATTGAAATTTGTGTTTATGTTTCCTGTGCTTTCTTCTATTTAATTCTATGTTTTATATTTTTCTAGATTTACAACTGATGAAGGACATGAATGCTAATATGAATCATGGCATGGAATGTCTAAAGAAAGATGATGGACAGATCACCAAGGAACTGGAGGAGAGTAAAGCCCTAAATGATCTACAGAAGAACTTTATTGAGGAGATTGAAAAGGTATGTAACAATAAGAGTCATTAGACCCTTCAGTGTCTAAATAAACCATAGGAAATTGCGTGGTTTTACATAATCAAACCCCAACTAATCTACTTCTTGAAGGTGTTTAATTGTATTTACTTGGTTAAAATTTGGATACCTTTTATTTTGGATTTTCAATCCAACTTTTAACAAGAAATGGTTATTTCAGTTACTTTTGGCACACTGAGTGTCCATTATAAGTAAAACAATCTGGGGTTGTATCCAAGAAGCTAACTTCTGCTACATCAATATCTTCAAATCAAAATACTTATATTGCAACTATGTTATCTATTTCAAGATGGTGAAAGAGCATGAAAAAAATCTCTACTAATATAATTAGAAAGCATTGTTTAGAATAATTAGAAACATGGATACGACATAGGACAAGGATATAATGCAACATGGATATTGGGATATGAAAAAAACTATTGGAGTTTTCTTTTCATTTAGTTAACCAATTGTTTATCTTCTGATGCTTAATATATTTGTCTGCTAGAATATTCATAACTTCTATTTTACTCATTATCCTTATGGAATGATTTTTTCTTGATTTTTCAATTTTTGTTGTCACAGTTGAAAACAGAGTTAGGAGATCAGAGTCATGAAGGAAGTGGTGCCGATTTGAACACTCAAATTTCTACTTTTAGAAACAAATTAAAGGACAAAATGGAATACTTGGAGCTTGTGGAAAATCTTTACAGTTCTTTAGTAGTTAAAGAGCAACAATATAGACGAGAACTGCATGATGCTCGTGAAGAATCTATAAATGTAAGATTTCATCCGTTCTTATTCTGCCACAATGAATACCCTTTCAGTAGAACTTATGTCCTTAACATGATAACATTCTTATCGATTTTCTTTGTAGAGTTTGCGAGGTATGTTCCGAGGCCGATCTCAACTTGTAATTAAAAGAATGGGAGAATTAGATCCAAAACCTTTTCAAGATTTGTTCTTGCAGAAGTACTCCGATGGACAATGGCAAGAGATATCTGCAGAGTTATGTTCATCATGGGAAGAGAATCTGAAGGATCCAACTTGGCATCCTTTCAAAAAAATTGAGGTCAATGGCATATTGCAGGTACATGATTATATATTTTCATAATGCATCAAAATGACTATAATTTTTATTACCTAAATTAATGCGAAAAGATCTATTGGAGAGCATATAAACATTTAATATTTGACATTATGAATACTTGTTGAAAGCATTTAAGATTGCTTAATTTCATGACAAATCAAATAATTATGTTAAATCTACTGAAAGGATAGTTGTCTAATTGTAAAGCTTAAAGAATAAATTGATTGTTGTTAAAATGTACACTGAGTAGCAGTTCTAGAAGAACCATAATATTTCAAGGCCTTAATTTGTGGCCCAGGTGTTGTAAAAAAGTATTGATATATAACAGAGAGTTATCATGAATGATGGAGGACACATGCATTTAAACTACTATGAATAAACATTTGTTACTTAGATAATTCAAATGCTGCTTGCTTTTATAATGGAACACCAATTTTAATTCAGTAAGTATTGTTGTTATAATGTTGGCTTAATATGTTACATAAATAAGGTTGAATAATTGTTTTGAGATTCTCATGATTTCAGGAAACATTAGACGAAAAAGATGAAAAATTGAAAGGGCTGAGAAATGAATGCGGTGAAGTTGTGTACAAGGCTGTAACAGATGCGTTAATGGAAATAGAAGAATACAATTCAAGTGGAAGATATGCAGTCGCTGAAATTTGGAACTGTAAGGAGGGAAGAAAAGCCACTTTAAAAGAAATTATCCAACATATTATCAGACAATTGAATAGTCACAAGCGCAAAAGAAAGTAGAACATATTCTCATTAGGTCTTTTAAGCATTTTTAAATTTCGCTGATATGTTACTTGTTTTGCTGATTCCCTTTACCAACACTTATCTTATTATGTTCAAAGGCATGTAATTGATATATCCAAAAAAAAAAATGCAAATTAGCATTAATGAATGTAGAAGAAGCAGCTACTTGAACATAGTGTTTTATTATAAATTATTATTTGTCCTTTATGCATTTACATTTCATGTGTGTGAATAAGATGTTCTGACTTATGTTGCGGTCTTATTGACCGGTAGCTAAAGAGTCACAAAAGCTGTGTATGTGTGAAAGGAGATGTATCAAATGCATAAGGACCAAACCCTTGAAAAGAGTGTTAGACATGAGTACTAGTTTTGTCCTGCGATGAATCCTGATTCATGTATGCAATTTGCAGCAAAATTTACTCGTGCATATATGTGAATATAATACATTTAGATTTCATCAAAACTCAGAAATGATCTTCGAGGAAGTGGTTTCATCTGAGTGGTACTAGTTGACAAAGTTGATAACCTTTTCCAAGTGTAATGTCTCTATTGGTTTTTCTTAGCGTTGAAGTAATCCTAATAGTATTGCTTAGGTGGAGTTATTGGAGAAGTCATTCAAACCCAAATGCTTCTTCATTTCGGTTTTAAATTATTGGAGGTTATTGTTCAATTTTGGCTTTAACAAAGTTAATGTTGAGTCAAATGAGTAAGCAACTCAATGATGAGCAATCCATGAGGAAAGTAATTGATTAGTCTCCCAGAAAAGGATTACAAACTACTACCACACTTATGCAAACACACCCTAATCTTCTGCCTTATTGTAATATAGCCACTTTTTGAAGTTCAAAGATTTTTATGGTCTCTTTACTTCTGGACGGACACAGTGTTGAGATTCAAACCTTTTATTTATAGGATGCTACCTATGATGAATAAATTGAAAATGGAAAAGTCATAAAAACCCTTATTAACACTCCTCTTAATCAATTAACTAAATTAACAAATAAAGCTCAAATATTTTTTAGGGGAATGCTCAAATATTTAAGTAGTAGAATAAACTTCGCTTTTCTCTAAAAAAAAAGTATAAACGTCGCTCAGTCCAGATTTCAAATAATTAATATTAGTAGAGTATATTAAAAAGTGTGTGTTAGTATTTTATTAACACTCCACTTAATAAATTAAGTAAGAAAAATAAATGCTCAAATAATTAACAATAGTCTAAAAGACACTCAGTTCAAATGTTAAATAATTAATAGCATTTATCAGGATGTGAACTTGTCGAGTCTACTCAGATTTCTAAGCATCGTGACTCAACTCGCAGCTCTTCTTACTTTTCATTAATACGAAACGATTCGGTTTTGAAGTTTAAAGTTTAAACCTCGCTATAACACAAAACTGTTTCACAATCAACCATAAAATGTGCTAATTTTCTAATAGTACCTTAAGCATTTGTCATTTTCTCGGGTATGGCAAGTTTTCATTTTTATCTCGAAAGTATTCATCTTAGCATATCTTAGCATGTTTTTCATTTGCAGTGGATGTTTTGGCAAAGGTTGTCCCTATATCGTGCTTATATTTCATGTTTACATTGCTGCCATATTTCAGTTCTTGTTTTTCTTTTTCATTGTTGCAGTACGGTTAAGTTTGTTTACACATTATGCTGTTATATAGTACAGTTTTAGCCTTCTCCATTAATTTTTTATACCGCTTGTAATCAAATCAACTCAAAATTCATGATAATCATTATGAATATTTGAGGTTTTTTTTTCTTCCAAAGTTGTGTAATATATATGCGGCTGCTTCCCATAATAATTTGACACTTGATTCATTTAAAGGTTGTTGATTTTGGCATAGAAATAACTAAATAATCTTCTATGTAGGAACGTTGAATCTGTAGCAAAATGATGAACCAAGGTCATGAGGAGGAGGCATTGACTAAACAGAGCAATGTTACTGTGAACTTTTGGTAAGGAAATTGAAAACCTGAATCAGAAAATCATAGGTAACGAGGATAAGCATGGTGAGAAAACTGTTATTATGAAATTGCGGGGCTAGTAGAGAACATTAACTCGAGGCAAAGGAGTATGCTAGAAATGGAAAACAAGTACAATGAATCGTTGAACATGATCATGAAGTTCATGGGCAGAGATACCATTCATGATGAATATCACAAAGGTATGTTGGAGGAAATCACTAAATATAATTTTTTTTTTCTATTTATAAAAAAAATATTTTTCCTTTCCCATTTTTGTATGGGATAGGGTGGCGTATCTCACAAACAGATTGCAAGAAACACAATAAAATTAAAGGCCAACAATATATTTGCATTTACATACGATTGATAAAGAGGAAGTGCCACTTTGATATCTACCAGTGATATTTACATCAGTTGTATTTGATGAAAAAGTATAATTATATGACCTCTCTTTTGACACAAAAAATACTTGTTTCTCTGCTGGATCTTAAAATAAATTCTAAAAGAAACATTTTACTTAAATAAAATACTTATATAGTAGATTTTTCTTGTCCACATATGTGAATTTTTTCCTAGCATACACAAGAGCCATTTTTGTTTTATAAAAACTAATAACAAGTAATTTTTTTTGTTGGTGAAGATAAAGCTTGAGTTTTAATTATTTTACTCTTTAGTCGGTCATGTTTCTCTGTCTCATTTATTGTTGAATAGGCTCTCATATCTAATGTAACATGATTTACTTCTGAAATATCGTTGGGGTTGTTTACTTGTTTTCTATGTTTGATTTAGACTAGGATTGATATACTTGATACTGCAGAAGCACAATACGTGAACTTTAACAAAATTCATGAGATGGAATACATAAAGAAAGAACATGAGAAGGTTTTTTCTTTTTAGATAGTACTGTTTTTTTATTTCGTTTTTTTTTTTCTATGCCTTTTAATATTATTTGTGTGATCTACTAAAATCCCTTCCTTTATTGCAGTGCATTGAGGAGATATCAAGTCTTCATGGTAATATTGGTGTGTAGCTAATGGGAGAAATAGACCCTGAACCTTTCCTTAAAGCTTTGAATGCAAAGAGAAGATATAATGAAGAGGAAGCAGCGCAAAGAGCTTTAGAAATGTGTTCATTATGGCAAAAGGATCTGAGTGACCCTCATTGGTGTCCGTTCGAAATAATCACAGCTGATGGGATATCAAAGATGCAACTTTGTTATACACATAAATCTCCTAAAGTTGGCCCACTAGATATCACCGTATTTGCTCAATTGAATTTGTCTTACTCTATTAATATATGTATTTTTTTTTTCTTAAATATATTTAAGGTACCTGATAAATGACCAAATTTTATTTTGGATTTATCATAAATTTTTTTGTTGTTTTAAGTTCTTGATATATTGAAATTTTTGTTTTGAATCTCTATCATCAATTAAGTAACAATGTCTTACCTTACAAATTGATCTTTTTAATTCTAACACTATCAATGGTTGTGATGGTGTCAGTCATCATTTAATTGATAATAGAAACATGAAACAAAATTTTTAAAATATCAGTTACTCAACAAAATTCAATCATTTATTTGAGATCTTAAACATATGTAAGTTTTTTTTTTACGAGATAATGAATATTATGACAAGGTTTCTTAATGAATATAACCTTGGTCATTTCAGGAAATTATAGCTGATGAAGATGAAAAGTTGAAAGCATTGAAAAAAGAATTGGGAGTTGAAACCTACAATGTGGTGGTGACAGCTTTGAAAGAGATTAATGAATATAATCCAAGTGGAAGATTTATCATCAGCGAGTTGTGGAACAAAAGAGAGGGAAAGCGAGCTACTTCAGATGAAGCAGTTGAATTTTTATTGGATCCATTGAAAATAGGAGAAAGGAAAATACATCAAGCAAGGGATAGTTCAAACAAGAATACCGAGGATGATGAGGATTATATTTCTTACCCTGTTTGACTCCTGTTTTTCCATGCTTACATATTTGGTAAGTATTCTATGATGAGGAAAATAGGACATAATTGGTAAGTATCTCATGTAATGTAATAGCTGACTGGAGAAACCAGAATGCTTTGATTTTGTTAGCCTATTCATCCTTAAAATTCCTTGGTTGTTCTAAAAACATCAGTTACTGGATTTTATAACTTTCAGCAGTATATCCCCAAGAGAACAAAGCATTCAGAAAAGCTTGCATCCTGTGACCACAAATTATAGTTTCCTCCTAGCAAATTGGTAATATACGGAGACAGCCAATTCAAAAGAAAGAAAAAAAAAAAAAAGAACCTGTATCCTAACTCTTATCTATCAAAGTTCAATATAACAGAAAGTAAACCAATTACTTTGGAATCCAAGGGAATGACTTTTACTCCATCTCTTTTTTGGTAGAAACAAGGGCAAAAACCCCAAGAAAGAACTAGAACCCGCTAGGGAACACAGTGGAACTCATCCAAAATTAAGGAAGTTTCATTATAAGCCTTGTATAATATGATTTTCTTTATCAAATAATTTTAATTCAATTAACTAATTTATCCACCTTTCACTATTTTTTTAAACTTTTCCAATTAAATGGAGAGTCTTGTCATAAGTATATATATACATTGTGACCATCATCATCATTAAATGAAGTATTTATTTTTATCCTAGTTGAGATACACACGTATTTTTTAATTCATTAAATTAAAGACTAATTTAATTTGTGATACATAATTATATTAATCCATGAAAATTTTACACAAAAAAAAAATCAAACACGAATTATCTCGTTAAGTTATTCATTTTTAACATATAAATACAACGAGATTTTATATCATTTCGCCAATCATTTTATTTAAACAAAATTTATATGATATAATGATATATGAAAAGAAAGAAATTGAAAAAATTGATGATTTTTTTAATTAACTGAAAAGAAAAAGAGTTTTAATTTTTAAATATTATTTTTGATAAATAGTAAAGTTGTGTCTTAGTGACTTGTTAATTATGGATTCCAGATAGGATTGTGTATAATATTTGTATATAGCATGAAGCCTCCAAACAATAGGTTACGTAACTTCTTCTTTTTTATCTTTTGGATTTAAACTTTCTCCTTTGCATTGGGAATGAGAAAAGTCTTACTAACCAATGAGGCTACTATCAATGTCATGCTTCATTTTCTATGGATCTTGTAGCCATACAATGAACATCTATGCTGAATTCCAAGCCATTTATCATAAACTTAAGTGTGCTTGGAATTCTAATTATTAGGGATGGCAAAGTGGGTCAACCCACCCAAAAGGGGTCGGGCTAGCCCAACTCTTCAAAAAAATGGGCCGGGCTGGGCTGGCCCACTTTTATAAAGTGGACTGGAAATGCTAGCCCGTCCCACTTTAAGGTAGGTCAGCGGGTCAACGGGTCAGCCCACTTAAAAAGTATTATAAAAAAAAATATGGATGAATCATCCAAACCAAGTTGTTGAGCCACTTTCTCCACCACATCATCATATGTATAGAGCCTTGACCTAGAAATTAATATATAGAGTATAAGATGTGGATGCAAATCTAAGCATAATAATATGTAAATACTTGCATGTCCTCTGAAGTAAAATACTGCAATATATTAAATCTAATGATTTGCTCCAATAAATTACACAATGCTTACATCTCCAAGTAGAAATTATCTTCCTTGGGTTTTTCTAGAGATCGAAAGTGAACAACCTAAAATACATAAATTAGACATAAAAGAATTAGCAGATACCTTACAGTAAAAACATAATGAAACTTGCACAGTATATTGGTTAAACACATACAGATATGTGCAGGCATGGACAAAGGGGAAAAAGGAGGACACCTTGTCCCAGTATCTCCAATATTGTAATGTAATTCATTCAGATATGATAAATAGCTCAGAGAAATAGGGGGAAAATCCCAGTTAGAATACTTACTTCTTTCCTTCTAGCTTCAGTAAGAGCATCTTCCTTTTCTTTTTCAAGTTGAGCTTCAACATCAACAAACAATTTCTTCACTCCCTTTGCTACGCGCTTTTCTATTTCTAACTTGACTTCCTCTGTGTTAAGCTTCTCCTCAACATTTTTTCGAATTGCTTCTTCCAATCTTCTTGCAGTCTCTTCACTCACTCACATTATGAAACAAACAGCATCTTCAATTCATCAACATTTAAATCACACCGAAATTAGACTAAGCAACCAGATTTGGATGCCCTTGGCATTTACATGAAAATCACACCGAAAAGAACAAATTTTTACCCCTTGCAAAATACAATTATCTGATCTAAGAGTTTCAAGAAAAATGTCCACAATTTTTAGGCAAAAAAACATATCTTTAAGAAAAAAAAATTATGGCTACAAGTACCTGCGGACACTTGATTCTTCAGTCTCGAAAAACATCCTGAAACACATACCAACAGAAACGCGTGTATGGTACACAGTCACGCTGCCGAACAAGAACGGAGATGAAGCCCGTGACGAACGAGTACGGGATGGAGGGAGCACGAATGAACGAACGGAGATGGAGCCGGCGAGGTGACGCCGTGACCCAATGACCCCGTGACGGCTTCTGAAGTTCTGACGGAGACGGAGCGTATTCCTTCAATGGCCAACGCTGCCTTTTGCTTCTGGAATGAATACGTGGTGGTGCGGGGACGGAGACAGACTCCGAGAGGGACTCACCCTCACGGTCACGGCCACTCGGTGGACAGGGGTACTCTCACGAGTCTCTCTCTCACTCTCAGGTCTCGAGAAAATTCTAGAAGATTGAAAATATTTGTTTGATTGTTTCCCCCTTTCCTATTTTGTAAGCGTTTTTTACATTTTCTCTTGGCCCGGTGGGCTGGCCCACATTTGGCCCGTATTTTTGTGGGTCGGGTTGGTCTGGCCCGTTTAATGAATGTGGGTTTAAAATATTAGCCCAGCCCGCATTTTTTTGTGGGCCAAACGGGCTGGCCTGTCGGGCCATGCCTGTTTTGCCATCACTACTAATTATAGACACTTCATTGTGGAATTAGATTCTCTCACGTCAACCACGCTCATCAACCAAGGGTCTCCTCCCTTTGACCCTTATGCATGCAGCTCTCATCAACAACATAAGATCTTTCATATCTTAAGGGATGGGAGTGAAGTTTCAACACAATATAGAGAAGGCAATTTCTGTAGCTATTATGGTTTCTTGTCCAGCGGAAATGTTATATTGTCTCATGGCTGATGCTATTGGAACTGTGTTTTTTTTGTCTGTTGTTTGTTTGTTTCCTTAATGATAAAAAAAAATGCCATTCTTCATCATGAATATTCCAAGTTCCTTTCTTTCCTCTTCATCACACAAACCACTAAACCATTCCATTTACGTATACGTACCTAAAAGAGAGTTTTGTGTATATAATTACTAAATTTTAAGTTAAGATTGATAAATTAAATATTTCTTTAGAGTTGTTTTATATTTATTAACTAATTTTACACCTACTTTTATCAAATATTTTTAATTTAATTAATTTATCAACCTTTAACTTTTTCTTACTTTCAATTTTATTGTTAAGTAGTACTAATATTTTAACTTAACATACGTGAGTTCCATTTAGTTTCTTTCTAATGAAAAGTTTCTTGTCATAAGTACCTAGTGTGACCATTACCATTCCCCACACAGATAAATTTAGATTAATAGAAAGAAACTAAAAAAATAACGATAATTTTTCATTTAGCTGGGAAAAGAAACTTTTAAATATAATTTCTTTTAATTTAAACTTTAATTTTTTTTACTCAGTAGTTCATTTATGTTGAGAATGAGAAGAGTCTTGCCTAAATTTAACCAATGAGATTACTCTTGTTTCCAATGAATCTAATAAGTCACTTTTATGAATCAATGTCATTTTTCATAGTCTAAAAGTACTGATAGAGTTATAGTTTCGCAAAGTACCGACTCTACCTCAACATAGCTAGTCATATTGCACTCTTCTCAGTTACTACTTCTCTTTGTACATTTTCATTTGCATTTGAATGTTTGAGCAAGGTTTTCTCTTTCTCCATTCTGTTCATGTTTACATTCTTCTGCCTTTCCGTTTTTTATTTTCATGTTTACTTCAGAGTTTCGGCTTTCCGTTTTAGTTTTATGCTGCAAGCAAGGTTCATGACTTTCATGAGCATTTGGACTCTTTTATATACCAGTGTTTTCTCTACACATGTGTTGATGTTTTGTATTCCCCCTTGTTAATATTACTCGCGTTTTTCTTTAATATTTGAAGGTTGGCTGTAGAAATAATACAATAGTTTAACAAAAATGATTTCACATCTCCAATGGAGAGTATATATGTACCTTGGGAGAAGAGAGAAATTGGAAATGAAGAGAAAATGGACGAGGGAGAGGAAAGGAGATAAATATGAATATAATAGAGTGAAGAGGGAACATAGATAGAAACAAAAGAGTGAGTTTTTTTTTCTAGATCACAGATATCCTCTATTGCAAGCAATTATGATCGAGCCGGAGACAAAGTTCTCCCTCGAGGTAATTAATACAGTTGTATACCTAGGGTTTGAATCCAAATCCAAACTCGAAAATTCTGATTAAGTTGAAACAATCTCACGTCATTAATCCACATGCTTAGGGGTCAAAAGAAGTGAGGGAAATGTCAATATTTAATTAAGTAGATTTTGATTCTGGCGCTTTGAATTCATATTGTTTTTCAGATGGAGAACCATAGTTGTGAGGAGTCTATGAGCAAGCAAAGCATGACTTTTGTGAGCCTAAAGGAGGTGATTGAAAGCCAGAAACAGAAAATTATTGATGTGGAGCATAATAATATCTTGAAAGCTGACTGCAAGAGAGAACTCAATGAATCGTTAAAAATGGTTATGAAAATGGTTAAGAAGGAAACTATGCTGGATAAGGAATGGCAGAAAGGTATATCTTATCATTATTCTGAAATTAATCGAGGCTGGCTATCATTAGGATTAAGTTATTGTTTTGTGATGTGTTATTTCTTTTTTGACAAAACTTTGGAGATTTTAGTTTTTTTTCTTCACTATTTTTGCAAATTATACATGCAATCTGTATTTGAATTTATTTGGATATTGTTTCTTTCTGTCATCAAGTCATCTGTTTATGAAAAATTCAGAAGATGCTTAAAAGGATAGGTTGTGAATCTTAATGAAACTTAAAACAATTAACTATTGTCCAAATATATACATGTTCTTCCTTTATTTTTATTTCATAAATGTTTTTGCTTCTATTCTAATAAACTGAACTTTAAAAAAATTTATTTCATTTATTGTGCCGATTTCTTTACAGTAATTAAACATCAAGTAAATATAATTAAAACGAAAGTTTAAACCATATTATAATTAATAATCTTCAGTTGTTATTTGCTATATTTAATCCAGTAGTCTTATGATTTGGGCTTGATCTTTGCATCATTGAGCTTCTTTTATGTTACTGAGTTTCTTGTACAATGTCATCGGAGTTTAGTATTTCATCTTTCCTGTAGTTTGTACCGTCAAAATTAAACTTCATACATTTCAGAATTAAAACAGATGAAGGTTCTGAACTCTAAAATGAGTCGTGACATTGAATGCATTAAGAAAGAGAACGAGAATATTACAAAGGAACTTGAAGAGAGCAAAGCACTGGAAAAAAAAATTACCCAGCAGAATGGGCTGATCATGAAGGAATTAGAAGAAAGTAAAGCACTTAATGATATCCAACAAAAAAATTTCACTGAAGAGATTCGAAAGGTTAGTAACAATTATTAATTAGTACCTTTGATGTATGGTTAACTCAACGGAAGCTTGTGTATTTTATAATCAAATCTAGGGTTATTTATGACTCATGTCCCACTAAACCACTGGTTCTTTTTTAATTTATTCTTTTAATCGCATTAATAATTATTAATTAGACTTTTTGATGTACTGGAGTATTATATTGGTATTGATATTACTTGTTTTAAAATATGAATTTCGAAATATACCTTAATTTCAGTTTTATTTTATTAAATATAACGTAAAGATTGTCAAAAAAAATTGAGGCAGCGGCCAGTTTTGTGTCATATGTTATCTAATCTTTGATCGGATTGGGTTCAGTTCTAAATGAAAATGATCTATCAAAATTCCAAATCAAGTAAGAACGAAGATTATAAATCCATCCTAATAACATTCCTAATCAAAAACACTCATTTGTCTATTTATTTTATCTGTTTATAATTAAGTGTGTTTAAGATGCTTGTAAAAGGTCGATGTTTCTGACTAAAGTTGTTTGTGTTTTCAGAATGTAATGCAAATTGGCTCCCTTCAGGTGGCTCTGAAGCTAAAAAATAATAATAATGTATCAGCATTGGATAAAGAACTAAAGGTCGGTGCTAACTTGTTTTTAAGCTTTGTAAAGAAGTAAGTATCAATGTTGGTATCAGAATAGTATATTTTTCATTGGCATTTGATTACCTATCCCCAGGTTCAAAATGAACAACTCAATGCGAAAGTGATTCAGCTTGAAAAACAACTAGAAAGCATTCCAAAGCTGGAATTAGAGAATCAACAACTTAAAGAGAAATTAGATGTGAATAAGCACATGGAAGATGAATTTCTGAATATGGTTGGTGCTTTACATATGAATGTAGTGGAAAAGGAACGGTCACTTAGAGACTCAGAAGATTTCAACCAGTCACTAATTATTAAGGAGCGTGAGATCAATGATGAGCTTCAAAAAGCTCGAAAGAAATTGATCGAGGTAAGAATTTTCTTTTATAAATATATTCGTTTTTCCTAATGGGATAAGGCATTTCGTGGTTCTTGGTAAGGTGTTATTTATATTCGGTTTTAGAGTAATGATTCTTTGAATGAATTTGGTAGAGCATCTGTACAATAAGGTTTGGTTTTATGATTCTTATTTTTATGTTGGCAGTCATTGGATGACTAGAGGCTTTTGTCATTCATCTGATGATGATATTGCTTGCATGTTTTGATGTGTTATGTGATTTGAATATGATTTTATTTGAATGATGCAGTCACTCTTGATTTCAAAAGACTATTAGGATAAATTTATATTATGCAAAAGTACATTTATTAGGAGAAAAAAAAAGAAAAAAATAATAAATTTTTTTATATGTTAAAGTTAACATACACGTAAATTAAAAATCAAACTAATATGAAAGAGCTTCTTTCAATTAATTTATGTATAATCTAATTTTAACTTATTGAAACATATTTCATTTCATTAGAAATTTTTCTAGAAAAATTTATCTAAATAAACACTAGTTATTAAAAAAGTCTAAGTCAGTCGATTAAACTAAAGTGTATTAGTGTTGTAAATTTTCTTTTTGATCCCAACGGATAAAAAAAACAAACACCTCATCTACATTTTTGTATAGCAGCAAATCCCTCTAGTTTTCTATAGTGAGTTTCAGAAAAATGAAAGTTTCATTTTAATTGTATTTTATCTACTTTACATATTACTGATTTTTGTTACTAGTCCACTGGATTATGTAAACGCCTCTACACTTTTGTCATTTATTACGTTACTCAGTTTGGGAAAGTTTCTCTTATTTTTAAAAGCTTTCTTTAATTTTCTATTTTTATATTGTTTTTGGAGATGTACTAATAATATCTTCCTGTATATATTATAGGGGATTGCGGAGATATCAAGTCTTGATGGCAATATTGATGTGAAACAAATGGGACAAATAGACACTGAGCCTTTCGTTAAAGCTTTGATAGGGAGGAGAAGATACACTAAAGAGGAAGCAGAGCAAAGAGCTTTGGAAATATGTTCTTCATGGCAAAAGGAACTCGAGGACCCTCATTGGTATCCATTCAAAATAGTCACAATTGGTGGGAAATCAAAGGTGCAACTTTGTTAGACACTGATCTCTTCAAATATGCCTACTTGTTATGCTTGACTACTTGATAGTATCTTCCACTATTAATAGAATTTGTTTCATTTTGTTAATATATGTGTTGTATGTTCTTTTATAATGAATAGATTTAAATATTTTTTTATGTAAGTGGTTTTTTGTTTTTGTTAGTTTTTTTCTAGTTTATATAAGTTAGTGCTTTTTTAATTTTAGTATCTTTTAAGATTATAAATTTTTGTTTATTGTGTCCATAAATCAGCTCTGACTAAAAATGAATAAAATATTTTACAGTGATCAAAATTAAAAAAATGTAAATTTATAGGGATTAAAATTAAAAAAAATAAACTTACAGAAATCAAATAAAGTGCTAACTAATAGGACCAAAAGTATATTTAACCCTAATGAATATCATGAAAATTGAAAAGGTTTAGAATGAGTATGACCTTGATTGTTTCAGGAAATTATAAATGATGAAGATGGAAGGCTAAAAAGATTGAAAAAGGAGATGGGCTTTGGAGCATATAAAGCGGTGGTGGCAGCTCTGATAGAAATGAATGAATACAATGCAAGTGGGAGGTTCATGGTAAGAGAATTGTGGAACAAAGAAGAAGAAAGGAGAGCTACATTGAAAGAAGGTATTGAATTCATATTAAATCAAACGAAAACGAAAAGAAGAAAATTACATCAATGGGCGTTTGAAACAAGTCATGAGAATGGTGATGATGATGATGATGAAGTGTCCAGTGTTCGAAGGCCTTTTGCAAAAGATGGTGTATAATTAACCAAGGTCGATAGTGAGCTTATTTTCTCTTCAGATTTCGTTTTACTGTTTCATTAGTGTTGAAGATCACAATTATGGTGGATGTGTTTTCAGTGTACTTTATTTTGTTCAATACTGTTAGTCTTTTCTTGTAAAAAAAAAAAACTGTTAGCCTTTTTATTATTATTATTTCACCGTATAACTTGCAAGGTTGGGTTTGTTTCACCTTTGTTAGCCTTTGTAAGTCATTTTATTTTTCATTTTAGTTGAAAATGAATTATAATATAATTGTATCTTCATTTTATTTACATCATGTCAAGGTTGGCCAGTAGCTTAAGATGTAGCAGCTTTTTAGCTTTAAGCTTTGTCCAAGAAAACCGTTGTTAAGAGAGACAAAAGACAAGTGTTTTGGATTTAGCTTATTTTTGTTGCCGCTAGCTTCTTGCTTATATACTTTTCATTTAATATAAATAAAAAAGAAATTATTAAATGAGAAATAAAATTTATTAAAAATTATTATTATTATTAAATTTTAATCAATTATATATCTTAAAAAGAGTATTAAAGAAAGTATTGTTAACATTTCTCTATTTTTTAACTTTAGTTTTTATTTTATTTTTCTCAATTTAATCCAGAATATGATTAAACTAAGTAGCAATGAATTTCTTTATTTTAGCGACAAATCATTTGTAAGAGTGATAGTGAATTCAGTATCTTTAAACAAGATTTTGAGTTTGAAAAAAACGTAATTAAAAAAAATCTTAATAAATATGATTAATTAGATTCCTCTATAAAAATTGGTTATTAACAAAAATTAGTAGCTACTATATACCTATGTCATAGGTAAAAAAAATCCTCTAACAAAATTTTGGAGTCAATATAGACTTTACACCAATGTTATATAGTAATATATATATATATATATATATATATATATATATATATAATTCCGTACTTCACTTATATTTTTGTACCAAGTAACATGTTTTAAAAAAAGACTTAATTATAATTTTAATTCTAAACGAGAAATTGGATCTCAAGTAAACTTCTCTTCCTCTTAGCCGATCAAAACAAATTAATCAAATCCAATTTTTTATTTTGTGTTGTCTAAATTTACAGATTGACTTTTTTTGGTACATTAAAGAATGAATTAAAAACAAAAGAAACGCAATTAAGAAACAAAGGACATATCCTTCGTGAAGAATCCTAACACCAAAGCCGGTGGAGTAATGAAAAGTCAAAGCAAATTGACTTTGTTGTAGATTTGAACTTGTTTATTATATAATTTTTTATCTATTATTTGGTTTTTTATGGTGGGTTTCGATCGAGGCTTGTACAAAATAATAATTGTTGAGTTAGGAATCTATGGTGTAAAGAATGGAAAGTGGTTTTAATTTGTGGAATCGAAGAAGGGGCATAATATTGAAGGGGAATTGTAGTTAGATGTAATTTTTGAGATTTTTAACTATCACAAATTATTTAATATTTTTTAATCAAGTTAATAAATATTTTTGGCAGCCGTATGTAAATAACAATAAAATTGTGTAGAAGTTAAATTATGTTTTTAGAAATTTAAAATTTTTTTAAGAATGAAAAACATATTTATCGTCTGCTCCAAATAAACTTAAAGTTCTTATAGATATTTTGATTCAGGCTTTATCTAGATAATAAGAAAATTAATTTTCTTTATAAAACAAAAAGAGATATAAGATCAAAAATCAAGTTTCAAACCCAAGACTACGTGCAATTCTTGACAACCACCAAGTTTTCATTAACTTATCAAAGTTACAAGTAATTTTCACCATCACTTTTGGTTCTTTTACTTGGAAGCTCTACTTCAAACTTGACTTAAACCTAATATTATTTGTCCTATCAAGTTATTGTTAACTCTAAACAAATAAACAAGATTTGTTAAAAGTTTGCACATTGACTAAATGTGTGATCGTCTTACAGACAAATATATCACCCGACACTTTTAGTCTTTTCTCTCAAGGTATAAAAGGTGTTTCAGAACTTGGTAACTTTATAAGAATTTATAGAAAGTTTTACAAGAAATAACGAAATAATATGTTCGCGTAGATGATTTGTATCTTTTTTCTTCAAAGCTTCTTCTATATATAATTTGCATCTTCAAGTATTCATTGTCTCACAACGGTTGGATTCTTTACTATGTTCTTCATCTGAAGTCTTGAGCCCATTGGAGCATTTTATTTTTGCATTAAATGCATGTTCCTTCTTCATGCAAAGTCTATGTTGATAGGCTAGTGTGTCTTGTACTCCAACAAGAAAGTCACTTCTTTCATCATAGCAGGTCTGTAACAACAGATAACATCTTTTAATAAGGATCAACATCTTCCAGACTGTGGATTTCATTTATTCTTCATAGGATTTTAACATATCAAGAGAATGTTTTTTGCCTAAAAGAATATTAAATGAAGGTCTTAATTCACAGCTTAAATGTTATACCAGATCGTCTTATAAATGTATCATCTAAAACTTCAGATGCACGGATATAGATCATGATCTGATAGCATACATACACAACTTTTATCATTTGTAATTATTTACATTTAATCAAAATAATTAAGAGTTATGATTCGTCTTTAAGACATAATTTTTTTTAACTTAACAAATTGTCACCACATCATCATTTAACGAAAATATTTAACACTAGAGACTTAAAACATTAATGGGACAAAAGTTTAGGGATCAAAACCAGTCAAAATCTTGTTCAGGAACTAAAACTGAAAACCTAAAAAAGTTTAGGGACTAAAAACATAATTAATCCAAAAAAAATTAGTCATCAATTCATAAAACATTTACATCATCAATAAATTAGTTGTCAATAATCAATTAATAAAAAAATTACAGCAAATTACATTTAACTCTCTTGTGTTTTCCACTTATTGACTCACCTCCTTTATGTTGAAATATTACTTTGACACCCCCTAAGCTAACATTGTTAATTGACTATGTTAATATTTAATAAGTAGTGAAAGGTCAAAAAATTCCTTCAACTTAACCCTAATAATAATCCTCATCACACTTCCTCTTTCTATTTCATATTTCTTCCTTAACCCTCCACCCTCACTATCGCACCCCACCCCCTCTACAACCACCACCATCCTCACTGCCATACCCCCTCTACAACCACCACTACCCTCTGAATTCCTTTCATCGTTTGTGTTGTGTCCCTTCCACAACCACCACCAACTTTTTCTCCCTTTCATCGTCCATACCACCAAATCTCACCCCTACAATAAGGAGATGTGTTAAGATCTTGAAAGGTCTTGATGTTTGCTTTAGTCAGACATTGACGACAATGATTTTGAGTACATCTGTATTCATTGTCACTCCTTGAAATTAGCTATTCTCAAAGACATAGCACAAATTGATCTAACTAAGAGTTATTGATTTGCACACATGGGACAAGGACGAACTCGAGATCATGTAAAAATTAGCAAGTTGATGCAAAAACTAAAAATTGAGACCAGAGTCGGTCCTGAGATTTTATGGGTCCATGGCGAAATCTAAATAAGACCCTTTTATATTCAAGTATTTAAAAATATATACATAAATTCATAAAATAATATACATTTAATTTCACTAAACAAATACTAGTGACATAATTTTAAAAAATCTAAAAAACATATATCACATTTTTATTTTATTTATTTGTTTGTTATTGTCTATTATTCAATTTATATTTTTTTTTAAATTACATATACATGGATATCTATATAAAGTAGGCATGATAAAAAGGCATAGCAGAATGCATGTTTGACTCTCTCAATTTTGATCCAGCAAAAGGTTAGGAAACATTTGATTTAAAATGCGAATATTATATTTTTTAACTTATTTATTTTTTAATTTTATCGAGTTTGAATAAACTCGCATGAAACTCATCTCTTTTTTAAAATTTTAATTAATTTATATATATTTTAACATTAATTATATTTATGATTTAAATTATTTTTTATATTTGATCCCACAATGAAAAATTCATAACTCCATCAGTATCATCTATTATTGAAAAAAAATCTTTTCATATTAAAATTTATATATATTTTGTTCTCTATTAATATACTAATTTTAATTTTATTTCTTTTATAATTTTAATTTTTGTTTGTGTTTCTTTAATATGTTAATATATTAGAGAAATGAAAATCTATTTAATATGAATCTATGACGATAACACGTGATATATTTTAATGACATTTCACATTTTAATTTGAATGAAAAAGAGATATAAATAAAATAATTACTTTAATTTATTTATAAAAATATAGAATGATTTAAAAAAATTACAAAACTATAAATATTTTTTTAAAAAAATTGGACTCCTTTAATTGTGGGTCCAATAAAGTCGCATTGGGCGACGCGGAGACAGGGGGGCTAGGGTGGGCCACCGTCCCCCCTAAAATTTTATTAATATAAATTTTATTATATATATATATATATATTAAAAATTAAAAATTAAAAAAATAATTTGATAATAAAAAAAGGTTGCGTTGCATAATATAATAGAATATAATATTTTTAAATATTTTTGAGATTGCATTACATAATATAATAGAAATATTTAAGATTATATTACATAATAAGATAAAATATTTTTTAAGATTGTATTCAAAAATATGATAGAATATTTTTAAGATTGTATTGCATAATATAAAATATTTTTAAGATTGTATTGCATAATATAAAATATCTTTAAGATTGCATTGCATAATATGATAGAATATTTTTAGGATTGCATTCAAAAATTGGTTAAAATCATATGCTTAAATTAATATAAATAAAAATATATTTTTATGTTTATAATATGCATTTCATTTCAAATAATATTAGAGCTTTAGAGAGTTTATGTTTGCATCATCGAGAGAATTGTTATGAGATCATATAGAAGCGTCTGACAAGTCTGATTCTTAACTCTCATTCAGGATTGAAAGGTACTTATTTATTATCATAGTGAAGTTGTCCATTGAATTGATTATCCAATTTAGACGTCGTGATTTTTTATCCAATTGGATTTTTATGCTAAAACTGATTGTGTCTTCTTTCTCTCTTATCTCTATATTATTGCTTTGAGTTTGATTTTAAATTGTGAATTATTTTAGTAAGACTCACTAGACTTTGTCAGATTGTTCATCAACCCACCCTGTTTGTAATTTGTCTATCTGTGGTTTGCAATTTGTCTCTTTTTGTATATTAGATTTATATTGTCTTTAAAGTACTTTTATTTATTATATAGTTTTTTTTATGTTCGCCTCCTCTTAATAAAATTCCTGGTTCCGCAGGGCCCTATTTGGTGGGACACGAAGATTCAGAAATTGTCGATCTATTAGGAGTGATGTTATAGCATTGTTCAAAAACATGAAATTGTTACAATGCTTTTGGCTTAATTAATGTGTTCCGATCTGAAACTTTCTTAGTTTTCTCTCTTTTTTCTTTTCGTTTTTTCCATATCAACCGGATTTGCATTCTTTCCGGTGATAAAATTCTTATTTTTAGTTCCAATGTGTGACTCATGCCTATGAATTGTCACAGATTGACTTTGGTAGTCAATAATTTAATGAATTTATTAAATATGAAAAAATATTATGAATTTTTAATATTTTAAAAGATTTTGTGAATTTTTAAAAAATATTTCAAAATTATTAGTAAGAATTAATGAATTTTGTCTTCATAACATTTTAAATAAAACTCATCTTATCAAAAAATCTTAAATATGATACATAACTTTATGATACATAACTTTTTTTTATTAGTAAACTTGTTTTGTTAAGTAACAAATTAATTTCCTTTAACATATTTATAAGAATAAGAGGTTCATTTCCCTTTAATCATCAATATTATTAATTGTATAAAATTATATACTACAATGTCTTCCACTATCATAGATATTTATAATCATTCTCATAATAACAATCTCACTAAACAAAAAATATGTTCAATAATTATTTCAAACCTCATTTATATATTTATCTATTATACATAAGTAGTCAATTTCTCAAGTTCATTAAAATTATATATTTCTCATGTTCATATATATTTAGGTTAGTTATGTTCTAGAGCATGTTGTCAATTATTCTAAAGAGTAAAAAAAATTAGGAATATCTACCACTTTTAATAAAGAGATAAATGATTATGTGTGAAAAGAAAAATATATCAATTTGCATGAAAATAAATAAAGAAAAATTTCATGAAATCTTAATAGTTTAGATGAAATTGTTTAATATATATTTTTCTATTAAAAAATCTCATGAAATTCATTATAAAAAATAATCTATCAAAAATTATATAATTTTGAATACCAAAAGACTTTTTTTAGTTATAAAAAATCTTAATTGGATACCAACAAACTTTATTAAATTTCTTAAAAATCTTAATAATTTTGATTGAAAAATACAAGACTTATTTTATTATTTAAAAATCTTAATTAAATACTTCAAGATTTTTTTACCAAACAATCTTTTTTTCCAATTTTTTACAATTCTAATTAAATACGTCCTCCTAAAAGTAAAAGTTATGAGAATTAAATTAAGACTCCGGAACGTGAAATCTCCTTCAATTAAATTTAACTTCTTTAGTAACATTCTTGGCCAAATCCAAATTGGAAAAATAATAAAAATTATGAAGAATCCTTTGGGAAAGGACATGAGAGATGACATTGAGGGGAAATTGAAGGGCAAGCAGAAATGGACATGTAAATTGGATAACGAAGAAGGTAAGGGTATTTTGGAGAAGAAAAAAATCATTAAAAAGCATGTCATATTTTTGGGCTGTTATGGGACTAACAGAGTTTGAGGTTAGGGGATGCTACTGTAACACAATCCAAAAAAGGTTTGTGTAGGGAAAAAATTAAGAGGGAGTGTAACTACAATAAGCTTTAAACTCAGGGAGATGACTGTATTTTAATCTAATATTTACACTACTTTCTAATAATTTTTATGAGGAAAGAGAGAGAGAGAGAGAAAAAAAAAAAAAAAAGCTAAAGTGAAACCCTAAAATGTAACCAAAAAAAAAGTGAAACCCTAAAAAAAAGCGTGATGGTATATATTTGTGGTTCTGCCGAAGAGAGAGGCTTGAGTGTAAAACCTAATTCGATTACTGAAGGTGCCGCCAACTCCTTTGGTTTGGTATCTCTTTCTCAAAAATTGAATTCGTTTTTTTTTTCCCCACCTTGGCGTTGCTTCCAAAATTTACACTTGATATTTGCCCTCCACATTCCTTATGTTCTTTTATTCAATTTTATTAATTTCTGTTCAATGTCGTAGTTTTTGTATTTTTTGCACTGTTTGTATTATGTACGGGGAAACACTGTAATTTTGTTTTCTCGTTGAAATCTCAGTGCGCACAAAGAAAGCCCAATTATAGAAGCACTACTTATTTCCATGGTTTTCCCTTTGTTCGCAAAAGGAAGCGTTTTTGGGAATATGGTGTGTGTGTTGTAATTGGGCAGCGGCCAGACAACCGTAGGGATGGTATCCACAGATTATGAGCTTTTCTTACCCTCATTCTCTACTGATTCCATCCCACATTTTACTTTGTTTTAATCAAATCATGTTAAGTATAATGTTATTTTGGTCCTTTTGAGTTTATTTTTGTCTTAAAGAGAAAATGTTAAATCAATGTAGTTTGTGAAGGTACTAAATTGATATAACAAGAGGATTCAAGTTATAATTTTTTTTTCAGGGAAAAAATAGTGATTTTTTACATTTGAGCCAAATCTTTTCGACACCTATATATTGTTTTACTCGATTAAGTTTTGACATATTCTTCTTCAATTTGTGTGATTTGTGTTATTTTGACATGAAACTTAATTGGCTGCGATAAAGAAGACACGCATGAACTGCTTGTGTTTGTTGTAATTGGATATTTGAAATCAATTGACTGCATATGTTAGATTGTGTTGCTTGTAGTTGTGGGATTGGCCAATTGACCTCAAATTCGATTCGAGTTGAGTTATGAACAGTTCAAAATTTCAACATTGTATGAGGTCCTTTGTCTGAGTTGCAAGTGCAAGTTTGAATGTTCAATCCCCCAATCTTGACAGCTTCTAGCGTGATTGAATCGTTGAACTAAATTTCTCCAGATGCCTTATTTGAATTACTCAAATGTTGCCTTCTCATCCTTAATATTATCTTGAGAGACAGAAACACAGAGAGGCCTCTGCTAGAGTATGTATTCAACCGCAGATATAATCGATGTGTCACAAAATTTATGGTTACAAGGCATCAGTATTCTAAATAATCACCTTTTGGTGGTGGCTAAATATGAGAGGTTTTAAGGCTGGATTGAACATATTGCAAGAAATTGTAATCACATAAAGTATTTCATTAATAAGGTGTTTGATAGGGAAGGAATTTTGAGTTTTATGGAAATTTTGGGTTGGGAATTTTTTAGTTTTTCATGTTCGATATCCGTTTAAAAAAAAATCCTGAAAAAAAAAATTGGTGAGTTTGTTTAAACTTAAAAATAAATTTAAAATAAATATTTTTTTAAGAAATATATAAGATTTATTTTTTGATGACTAATGTTTGCATGAAGGTTTATTAATATAGTTTTCCACGAAAATACAAAATATAGTAATAATGTTTTAAAGATTATAAAATAATTTTATAGACTAAAAAACAAAATGACTAAATTACGACTAAACAAGGATAAAACTATATAAATTATTCCCCTACCCCTCAGTCCCAATTGGGTGGAGATGTGAAGTTGTAGTGTGTTTTCCGATCTTAACGACTAAGGCTATTCCGGTTTCCAACTCCTTTTCCATTGTTTAAAAATTCTGGTACTTTCTCAAAGGACAAAACCTTAAACTTACATGCAGTATATCATAGGTGTGTTGTTGTTGGTGCTTTTTACAATCAGAATTAAAATTTCACATCGATAATACACATACACAAATTAAAGAATTCCATTAAATGTCATCCCTTATGACCAAGGTGAGACTCCAAAAGACCATAACACCAACAACAACTACAGTGCTGCATCTAATTTTTTTTTTCTTTCACAAACTGTAAAATTGCTTGAAGCCTTGAACAAGTTGTACTCTTCCTCAGGTAATTCCTGTTTGCTTCTGTTTATGGTTATCTCTTTACAAAAGTGAGAAAGAAAAATACTACTAAATGCAATAAGGGTGTAAGACGAATGTAAAAGATAAGGGTGAAAAAATTGTTGATAATTTAATTTTTAGTTTTAGGTCATTTGGTTTGTCCAACAACTAGCTAGTTTTTTTATTTAGGTACTTTGAATTTGTATAACTATGCAGATGGCGAACCATATTTCTGAGGAAGTTATGAGTAAACAAAGCAATGCTTTTGCGAGCCTTAAGGAGGAAATTGAAAGCCAGAAACAGAACATTATTGGCGTGGAACATAAGAATATTGAGAAAGATGTTTGTATGAACAAACTCAATGAATCTTTGAACATGGTTAAGGAAATGATGAAGAAGCTAGGAAAATCAGCTGCAGGAGGAATGCAGAAAGGTATATCATGTTTATTCTGAAAAAAAACTATTTTGTGATGTGTTTTTAAAAAAATTTGGTAATTTTTTTTTTCTTTATTATTTTTTGTAGATTCTGAAACAGTCTCTTTGCATATGCAAGGGTAAGGCTATGTATAATATTCCTCCCCCTTACCTGCGCATAGCGTGGAGCCTCTGGGCAATGGAGTTACGTGGTTTTTTATTCTGCATGCAGTTAGTATTTGAATTTACTTTGATAGTGTTCACATTGATAAATTATTTGCATAGTGCTGGCTGATCATATATTTATGTAGATATCCTTTGTCAATGCATTCTTTGTAGATATCCTTTGTCTTCATTTTGTCTTCTCTATAGCTACATAGGAAAACATTGCTCTATTGTTTTCTATAGGTCAATGTGATTGATTACTGACATTGTCATCAATTCTTATTTATATAAAAAAATGCCTATTGTTCACATTGCTTTACCTTACTGAACCGATCCTTACAAAAAATATGTAACAAAAACTCGAAACCATACCTTGATTACTAATATTGAATTGTTTCCACTATTTATGCAGAAGATTAAACTAAAATTAAAATGTACCATTGGATTATATATGCATTGTATCTACTTTTCATGAATCAGGGCTTGATCTTTTCATCTTTGAACTTCTTTTCTGTGGCACAATTTAAGCTTTCATCTGTACTACTATGAGTTTCTTGTAGATTATTATTGGAATTCACTTTTCTATGATTCCAATGCCATTATGTTCTGTTAGTTTAATTTGATTCTTTTTCAGAATTGCAAAACATGAAAAGTAGTAAGATGGAGTGTATAAAGAAAGAACATGGGCTAGTTGCAAAAGAACTGGAAGAAAGTAAGGCCCTAAAATGCTATTCAGCACAAGAAAATTACTGCGAAGAATCGAGAGGTCAGTACTTAGCAGCAATCAGTACCTTTGGATGTATGGTTTTCCATGATCATATATGCCCATTGTATATTTATTTGTAGCATTTTAATTTAGTTTGCTTAGAATGCTTTTAGAAGGCTTTGTTCAACACTAAAGGCATTTATTGCTTTTTCAGAATTAAAGGCAAATTAAGAAAATTACTGCGGAGAATCGAGAGGTCAGTACTCAGTAGCAATCAGTACCTTTGGATGTATGGTTTTCCATGATTATGCATACCCATTGTCTATTTATTTTTAGGAATTTTAAGTTTGCTTAAAATACTATTAGAAGGCTTTGTTCAACACTGAAGGCATTTATTGCTTTTGCTGAAACAAAGGCAAATTTTGGCCCTTCAGGAAGCTATGAAGCTGCAAGAAGATAATAAAAATAATAATGTTTTTTCAAATTGACTGAAGAGCTAAAGGTTTGTGTTACCTGTTTTTAAGCTTTGTAAATGAGGCAAGTATCTTGGTCATTATCAAAATAGTGTATTATTATTAATTGTATTTTATTATCTATTTAGGCTCAAAAGGAAAAACTCAATATGAAAGTAGTTCAGCTGGAAAACCATTAAAATGCAATCAAAAGCTGGAATTGGAGAATAAGCATCTTAAAGGGAAGTTAGATGTGATGAAGAACCCGGAAGATGAATGTATGAAAACAGTTGGTACTTTACATATAAAAGAAATTGAAAAGGAAGGGTTACTTAAAGACTTGGAAGAGTTCAACCAATCACTAATCATTAAGCAGCAAGAGAGCAATGCTGAGCTTCAGAAAACTCGAAAGAAATTGATTGAGGTTTTTTTTTTTTTTTTTTTTTTTTTGCAAAATTTATCTTCTGCTATGGAGAATGATTATTTGTTCCATCAGTTATTTGAATTATTTGGCTGTCATTGGAATTTGGAAGATTATGGCCTTAATCATGTATTTGATGATAATTTTGCTTGCTTTGTCCAAAGTTTTATTGATTTGAATTTGAATTACAATTTTATTTGATTAATGAAATTCCACTGGATTTACTGCAACAGCGGTAGCGAAAGTTGATTTAAATAAACAATATGATTTTATAAATTAACATTTATTTTGTCTCGTGCATTTATCTTGTACAGTTTGATTTTCAGAAAAAACAAAATTTCATTTGCTTTGGATATAGTACTCAATTTTATTTTCTAGTTCATTTGATTTTAGGGAGGCTTTTTTTTTTTGCTGAGTCATTTTAGAAGCCTACACATTTTCCATTTATTAAATTACTATAACGAATAAACTCTATTTCATGAAAACTATCCTCATTTTTTATGATTTCTTTAATTTTCTCTTTTCATTATTGTTTGTATAATGTATTATTAAAAATCTATTTCTCTACTGCAGAGCATCGCGGGGATGTCAAGTCATCATGGTATAGGTGTGAAGAGAATGGGGGAAATAGACACTAAACATTTTCATAAAGCATTGAGTGCAAATAGAAGATATAATAATAAAGCGGAAGCAGAGCAAAAGAGCTTTAGCAATGTGTCATTATGGCAGAAGGATATGGAGGAGGCAAAAGAACCCAAGTGGTATTTTTTTGATAAAAAATTACCAATTTGGCATAGTTTTGAAACAAATTACCAATCTGGTGTCTGGGTCACGCCCAAATTTGGGCGTGACTTAATCCGTCTCTAAATCCGTCTCTAATTCGGTCGCTAACAGATTTTGCGACAGAATATTGTATTTTTTTATGTTTGACGTAAAATATCATTTAATATTATTAATTGTTATTTTAATCTAATTTTAAAGTATTTTTAGACCGATCTTCACCATAGATATGATCTTTTTTATTTTTTTAATATTATTTTAATTTTATATGATTTTGTTTAATATTTTTTGGATTTTTTATATAACTAATCTTCTAATTTCAAAATTTTGATTTCAAAATTTTTTATATAATTAATCTTCGAGCCTCCAAAAAATTTCTTATTTTCTAATTCTTGAAGAGTGAGACTTTCTCTCTTAACTAAGAATTCACTCTTATCTAATTTTGATTTACATTTTACACACTAGCTATGCAACTAAGAAGAAAATCTTTTCTTACCCATTTCAAACTATCAGTCTTTCATCTTGATTTTGATTTACATCTTGATTTACATTTTGATTTTTTAACTACCTATCCCTATAATATATCATCTTTCATTTTTATCTCTATATTGAGTTTTAATATTTTTTATAAAAATATGTTTTTAATAATTATATATTAAAATATTTATTTATTGGGAATTCTAAATATAATCTTATATTTCATACCTTAAAAAAAACTCGAAATTAAGAGAAGTAATTA
>CM023951.1:29236199-29326395 GCA_013407115.1 Glycine latifolia
GGGGGCTTCAAAATAACTTGCTTAGTGATTTCGGCCTTCCTGAGGTGAATGTTCACCGAGAAATTATTCAGGATACCAAAATCGGATAAGGAATTAGACCTAACTCCCTTAGAAGAGTTACCAGGGAGCAGAACATTAGAGGGTATAGAGGTGGTCACTGATGCTAAGCTGAGACATTGATTCTCAAATATGATTTTTGTATGCTCTACATTAATTACTTAGTCCCCTGTGTTTTCGATCCCTGGCTTTTGTACCAAACAGAAAAACCATATTCCCACAATTGGGTCCCTCAACCCGAGTCCATGAGAGCAGGCCCACATCCTATACGAGAGTGCAGAAGACCTTCATGTGGTGCATACACATGCAGAGAACTTCGTAATTAATGGTTAAGAAAAACTTTTAGGCAAAAGAAATGAAATTAAAATCTATAGATACTTATAATAAAAGAAAATACTTGATAATAGCTACTGATTAATTAAATCATTAGTTACTTCACGGGTCTCATAGCAATTCTACAAGATTAAAAAATCAATATTACTAATAATATAAGAAAAAGCCATACAAGAATCCTCAAATGATGACATCATATAGTAGTATAAATAAATATGCAGTAAGCATTGCATTTGCAGCCACTTCAGCTTGATCCCGACAAAAATCACACTTCTTTACCCTCATTTTCTCTCGAAGATGTACACTGTGCCCCATGATAATTGATAATTGTTAATTGATCCTTCACTCCACTCCCGAAAACATGATCAAAAGTAAAAAAGGTTCACTACCATTTTCTCCCTATCTATCCACATTCCAAGGAAAATTGTAGATAGCAAACAACCCAAAAAAAAAGGTGGCAAAAGAAAAAGAAAACACTTTCAAAAACACAAATGATCCAAACACGGTATAGTAACTAGATTCTAAAATTCTTCCCGGCGAAGGTTTGGCCAAATTGCCAATTACGTGGGACAATGTTCCACGAGGTGGATGTGCGTCGGTCACTGCCTGTGACCCTGAAGGAGAGTGACTGACCAACCAGAACCGCGTTTGATTGCCAGTTCTGCCCCCAGTTGCGGCTCATGCTCATCCACTCTGTCTTGGACCCTTTCACGCTGGCCCTCATGATATCCCCTGCACCCGCGACGTTGGTGATCAAAACCAAGTTGAAGTAACGGAACCCGTTGATTGTGAACCTCATCCCTCCCTGTTTCCTGCAAGGCACCCTGCATCCCACCACACCCAATCACATTCACCACCACACACCCATCAAACCATTAATCATATCATACAAAGTACAATTAATTAGTGACAACATTTTATAAAAATAAAGACCCACCATTGTTTTAAAGATTAATTGGCCTGTAAATGTGAGCTAATTGGAAATTGAAATGATTTTTAAAATAATTATCTTATAAATTAATAAATTTATTTGTAATTAGATTTTTATACACTCAAGAAATATACTACCTTTGATTCTTATTATAAGAAACACAAGTGATAGTAAGATTTATTATATTATCCTTGTTTTTTTATAATAAGAACCGGACCAAACTACAGGTAGTTTTATTTATGTATCTACCCTTATATTATAAATTAAAAATTCTTAAAGATTCTCAAAACCCTCTTCATTTGTTTTTACAAACATAAAATCATATATTTCATTCATAATAAAGGAGTAAGAATTATAGTACAGTAGTAGTACTAGCTTGATAGAACTAGAATTATTCCGTCTCTTTTTCTATTCATCACGTGATGCTGTTGTGTGAAAAGCTACGTGAGAAGATTGAAATATGGGGAAAGCGACAGAATAGATCGAGAATTATAATTATTATTGTACAGGATGCAAATTTATTAAAGTCCACGAACGCCACGCAGCGTTGTCGTTTTGAGAAAGAACAACCGTCTCAGAGACGATCGATGCCAACTTACATGATTTTCATAATTTTTATTGCAATGATTTTAATAAGTAAAGTAGGCTTGTTAGAGTAGGCGGATACAAATAATAAGTGTTTTTGAAACATTTTTATAAAGAATTTCTCAAAAATACTTCTCATCTTATAGTTTTAATTTTAACAGATAAAAGAACTTTGAATGAGAAAGTTGAAAGTACCGGCGATAAGAGACAGGGACGATGCCGGCGCGGTACTGAGCGATTTTGAGGAACATGGGCATGGCGAGGTCAAAGTGAGGTCTGGGAGGGTTGCACCAACCGCCATTGTCGCTAGGGAGGGCGTAGTTTGGAGGGCAGAAGTTTGTGGCGGTGACCAAGATGGAAGGGTTACCTGGATGACACCATTTCGGGTCATCTGTGCATTTGATTTCGAAGCACGCTCCACAACTGAAACCATTGTTGAATAGAGCAGTGCTTAGTGCCGCAGTGTTCACACCGTAGCCTTGGGAATATAGGTTCCCGTACCCACACGCCCCTCCTACAGAGCAAACACCAAAAATAATGGGGTGTTATATATAGTATATATATGTTACATTATTATCATGACATTGTGTAAAAGTTTATAATAATGTATATATTTTATTTACGTACCCATAGTTCCCGAGGCGTCGCTGCCTCCGTAGAAAGTGGCGTGAGCGCTTTGCCATGGCCCACCGGAATAGACGCCGGGAATTTTGGCGTGGGATGGAGTGATTAAGAGTAAGAGGGAGACAATGGCGATGATATTGAGCATGGCCATTGCTTTTGAATATTGATGCAATGAAATATCTGTGTTGAGAGGAGTTTTTCTGAGGAGGAAATGGAGGAAGGGTTGGCTTGTATTTATGGAGGGAGAGTGGGGTCTTAGTGGGGAAATAAAAGGTGAAATTTTACTATCAAGAAACATATATCACCATTTGGCCTTTGTTATTATTGTCTCCTGGTTCTGGGCCTAGGTTAAAATTAATTGTATAGGTAATACTAATAATAATATTTGGGCAATAGTGTAAGTAATAACCAAGTGTATTTGAGTTTAAATCAATGGTCTGCAAAAGAAATTTTACAAAAGAAAGGGTGGAGATCCTTTGCAAACCTTATTTTGCTGCAAACTAGCTTCCATTTACAACAATTATCTAAACATGCACTAAATAATTAATACTTATAATGTGAGATTGTTTTAACTTAATTATTTATTGATCTAGAGTTTGAGACATTAAATATATGAAAATTTATTGTCTATATTGAATTTATCCTGCTAAGACATTATTATCTCAAATATAAGATATTAGAAGACAAAGGCTATATACCAATATAGAAATAAGTGTAAGTGAAGAGAAAATAAAAGGATAAATATTTTTTTTATTATAGATCAAAGATCATGAGTCTCTTTCAACATATATAGGTCTAAGGGAATTTTACATTCAATGATAATCATATATAGATTCTTTTATTAAATAAATTATTTTAACTCATGTGAACACAATAATATCTTATACCACTAAATTAAACCTTTGAATTCAAAGGGTAAGCATATAAATGTTGTTTATAAAATGATAACCACATATTATTGTTTAACGCATGTCTATTTAGAGCAACTTTAATCCAAGATCTTGAGTAAGGATCTTAAGCTTAATATTTATTCTTCACTAGATCTTACAATAAAAGAGGTAGAGAGATCTCCAATATGGAGAATGAGTTATTGTAGAAAAACCCTTAAAATCTGCACATTGTTTAAAAAAGAATAAATTTTTCATTTTTTCTTTCTCCCTAAGATCTTAAAATGATATGTACCACTAAAGAACAAAATGGAAGAGATCTTAACAGATCTTCAATCCTCCTTGACACTATAAAGTCTACCACTAAAGATACTCTTATACAATCATCTTGTTGCAGCACAAAATTCCAAGCAACTTCACTAGTCAACACAGAAGTATTGATGGACTTGCTTTTGGAAACGGAGGTTTGGATTGTCACAACAACAATCCAAACATGCATTAAGTTCTTCTTTTCTCTCTGTTTCACGGTGATTTGTTAATTTACTAAGTTACATCATCTCATTAAAAAAAATTACATTCATCTTACAAAAATTATAACAAGTAACGGTCAAAGTTGGGGAGAAAAAGCAAGGAGGAGCTAGGAGGGTAGCAGTTAGCATCACAGATAGTGGAAGAGTGAATGAGACAGGAATTTCAGTCCCCAGAAGGCTGACATCAAATCGCTTTGCTTCATTTGCAAGTTGTGCCATCCAGCAACCATATCTGTATACTGTATTTTGGAAATTGGAAATTTTGTACTGTCCCCCATCCCACCACACCACACCACACACACAATTTGACATGTGCAGTTAATTATAAGAGTTGAGAGGAGAGTGTTGTTATATGATGTGATAAAAAAATTAGAAAAAAATTATAACTGTTAATTAATAAGATACATATCTGTAGTGAGAGTAGTTTATATATCACCATTACTTGATTGTTTAGAGATCTTTACATTCTTATGGTGAGAGTGAAACTATTCAATATTTTTCATTAGAGCGATCTTTTAGTGTGTGAAAAACTTGGCCATTAGATACGATAATCATTCTCAGTTTTTGTTTTTTTTTTGCTGTTCTGCTATTTTATAATGAAAATATTGACTAAAAATGAATCGTTCTTAATTTGATGTCAGATACACATTTCTAATTTTATTTTTCTTTTTAATATAGAGCATGCTATAATACATAAGTATATACTTAAATTGAGGTATATGTTATAAATTTTCTTGAATTTTTTTATACATTCCATTATATTTTTAAATCAAAGTGATACAATAATTTTTTTATTAAGAATGTGTATTGAAATTTTGAAAAAATCACATCACAATTTTTCTGCTGTACTTACCCATCACAATTTAGACATAGATAGAGATATATACTAGCTATTTTTGTTAGATTCACGTTGTATTCCATGTGAGGTTTGTCTAGTTCATACGTGAAAGTTCCAATTCCTAATTGTTAGGTTTTTCTTTAAAAGAATATATTTCACTGTAATATCTTTGCAATAATATAATTGTCACCAATCAAAAACTCTTGTGAACTAAATCAAATGTAAATCTAATCGCAACTAGACAATATTTGGTAGCCTTTCACAACTTTTTTAAACATAAAAGTATTGGTAAAGTACTACATGAAAGAACTTATTAGATCAAATTTTTTGTTCTTGAAGTATAAAAGTTTATCATGTATCAATGGGGACTCCTTGAGTGACACTTGCGTGACTTGGCATGCATGATAGATTTTCCAAACATATCTGGACCCCGAAAAAAGATCATTGTCTAATGTCCAATCATATTTTCAACCATATCAATAAAATTTGCCACTGGATGAACATAATTATGCCTGCTCACCATTACAACTTGATGAGTTGACTTCCTTAAACCCAATGCTGTGATCGAGACCAATATTTTTGCTTCATGGTCACATATTCTAATTTGTTTTCAATTAATCGCATAGTAGAATATATATATGTTACGTACTTAGAAGTAATCTGTATATAGATTAAACTGATAAATATATGTTTACTTTATATTTAATAACATACTAAATCTTTCTTTTAATTATTTATGATTAGATAAAAGTGAAAAAGAAAAGAAGAAGGGGGAACCAGTACTGAAATGTTTTTTATTCTTTTTCATGCTACAAATTATGGCACTACCTACCTGAGAATCATAGTCCTGACTCATTACATTCACTTCCTTCAATTTCAGGACATTCACTTTTTTTACAAATCTGAGTTACTGTAAAAAAATCGAGTTCAGATGTTTATGTCTCTCAACTCTCAAGTGCACAATGAATTGATTAATCCTACATTGAATTAGTACAATGTATACAAGATGCATTGTTCAGTAGTAGAGAAATGAAAAGACATCATTCTATTTTAAAAGTAAATTTATGTCACGATCTTGTTCATTCATTGAAATTTATAACTCATTTTAAATGAGTGTTTACATTTTCTTTAGTGACAAGTTTCGATCGGTGGTAGGTATTTCGGTTGGAGGTACAGACAACTAACGGATGCCAAAGCAACAATGATTCAAAGACATTCTTTTCCGATTGTACGACAAAGTTACCAAAGCTATTCCTTAAACTTTAGATATTACCATTTGCAACAATCTATGAAACTTTATTGGCCACCGAATATATAGTGTTTCTTGCCTTCTTCACTCCTTGGGACATCCTATATCGAGGTAGGGAAAAGCTATGAATGTGGTACAAGTTTGATTATTAAGCCACCCATGAGAGAATCGGATTATCAACATGTTTTGTTTCTCATCATAATCAATTCTTCTTACCATGTAGATGTTTTAAGGCAAATATGACAATTAAGATTAATTTAGAGAGATAATTAACTATATCAAAATCTATAATTATGTAACTTTGAAACAAACGGATAGTAAGAATTTAATTAGCTTGAACTTGAGTAATTATTAGCACTAAATTTGCATTCAACTCTATATAATTGCCATAGATAATATTCTATTATTTAAGGGAAAAAGTGTTGTGTGTAAAAAAAATTAAACGATGCTACATACAGTTAAAAAATAATAATGTCTTTTCTTTTACAATTTTTTTTTTGAAAAAGAAAAAGAAAAGTAATTGTTTACAGATGCAATCGTCCTTTCATATGACTTCAACTTTTCTCAAGAAACTTGACAAGAACCACCTTAAAGGTGGTCACAGAGTGATGCATATCTTTATGAAAATTGGAGATGCGAAGATGTTTGAGGAAGGTTTAATAAGATAGATAAACTTGAAGTTCAAGATATGGGAATGAAAACTTCTGAAAAGAGCAATGCTCTGCTCCAAACATAGAATATACTTGTAAGTGTGCTTCAATGATGATGAGTTGGCTTCCTTCTGCATACAAAACAGCCGCACTAATAATGTGATTTGTTATGTGTGCATATGTATTGGTAGTTTATGTTTATACATGAGAAAGAGAAATGAAAGAAAATCAATTAAAAGATAAATAAAAGAGACAAAAAGAGTTATTTTAATTTTTAAAGTTACACATTTTTATTTAAATATTATGAGTCAAATTGATATAAAAAAATCAAAAATCAACATAAAAAAAGATATTTTGAAACTATATGAAAGTTCATGAATTACTTCTCTCGGTTTATAGAATTTAAAAGCAATAATTAAAATGAAAATTGAGATAAATAAAGCTACTATTATGTCTTAGTTTGGCACAAGTATTCTGGTTGATTGACATACAGCGGTAGGAAGGTAGTTGCTGCAGTGAAATTAAAATTGAGAATTGATGTTCTCTAACGATTATAAAGTGTGCATGTCATTTACACTCTAGAACCTTGGTACAGTAATAATGCTTAATAATATGATTTGATTCACCCTATTTGTTTATGTATGCTATCATTGAAAAGTTGCCTAATCTTTCTAAGACAATATTAGACCATTTAGATCATTTACCATGTCATGTCTCCCAAATTGAAATTCCTTACTCAATTTCAGCATGCTCTATTCATCTTTACGCAATCCCTATGTAAAATCCCAAGCTTCCCCAGTAGTAATAAAAGCTAATAGATTGCCAATCTTATCCTCACTTTTTTTTTAGAATGTCTACTCCATGCATGGCCATAGCCACTATGTCACTCAATTCATGCACTCGAGTCAAGCTTGCTTAAATTATAGGATTTAACTTCTAGAGAAGTGTGTAAAATAAATATATTCATTCTAGATTTAAATTAAATATATTAATTTATTTTTTTGAGATACAATTTTTTTTATATTTCAAATAAGAAATAAAAAATTCTTGCTTTAAGAAATATTAGTAACACTTTTTCAAATACATACTCTCTTGGTTAAAATTTATTAAAAATAATAAAATTTAGTGAGTTTGACATTATATTTAATTATTCTTTCTTGATTTTGTTGTTTTTAATAAAACTTAATCAATTAGAAAAAATATATTTAAACGAGTGTGCTAAAGAGTATTTTTCTAACACTTATATATTACTTTTTTTGGTATCAATCCTAAAATTTTTATGATAATAAATCATCAAGACCTCAGCGCTCTAATAGGCAAAGCAATTTTCAAGACATCGTTAAATTGATATTTATTTTTCTTCTTATTTTGTTGTTATTTATGTCAATAATCTGAAGGAACGGAATTTAGGACTTGGGCTGTGCCCTGTGGGGTCTTCTATTTGTTGTCTATGAATATGTCCTTATGAGTCTCTGCTTAAAAAGAAAATTGATTTGATTTGGAGATGGGATGGCAGAACCTTCAAATGATTATTAAACTTTATTTGGTACAAGTAGTGAAAAAAAAAAACAGCTGGTTGTGAGATATATATAGCACGTACCTTAGCATGATTCACGTTTGAGAAAAAGAATAACAAAAAACATTTATCCGAAATTACAGTATATTTATAGATGATATAATGGTTTATCCCAAATTAACTAAAGACGACCCGTAATTTTACCATGGATCACCAACTCAACAGGATTCCGACATATTGAGTCGTGACAGATGAATATTATACTGTATCATATTTAGACTTCGAAGGTATATCATGAGAAATTTCACACTTTAAAGGTATATTCAAATGTATTTTTTCACACGCAAATCCATATGATAATGGATCGCATTACTCAACTAGCACTAGCTGCTCATCATATGAATTTAGTTTAAATAGAAACTACGAAAACTTCATACTTCTTTACTTCGAGGGTAGGTATATCATGATCAATTTAACCATATGATAATGAATCACATTATTCAACTAGCTCTAGCAGCTCATCATGTGAATATAGTCTAAATAGCAAATTTGGCTTTTCCAATAGCAAATTGGGGTAGTGTAATTGAGAGAAGAGTGCCTGACAATGGTTGGCAGTATATATTGTGGTTAACGCTTAGTATTTTTTCTATCATTGAAATTGGTCTAGAGTATACATTATCTGACAAATTTAAATAAATAATATAAATTAAATAAATATTTTGAAAAAAGGGGTTGTTTTAAAAATATTTTGAAATTTGGGATAGTCAAACATGTTTAAATGGCGTATTCCAATCCGTCGCTAATTCGGTCTCTAAGACTTTTTTAGAGAATATTGTGATTTTTTTAAAATGTGTTGCAACCACAATATTGCGATTTTTTAATTTTTTTTAAAATTGAAATCGTTAAAAAATTTACAGTACTTAATTTGGGCCAATTTTTTATTAACTTTGTTATTTTTATAACTGAATTTCATAAAAATGGTATCTATTTTAATTTTATGAAACATTAATTTGCATGAAAAATAACTTGTATCTAGATATACTTTTTGAGTTTTTGATTTTGGTTCAATTTTTTTTAAGATTTGAGTCAAAATTCAATTTAATATGTTCAAATTCATTATTGTATATAATTAAATATACATATAATTTTTAATTCACCCATGATTTTTTAAGTTGATATTTTTATTTTTACATCTTAATGTCTGCAAAAAAAATAACCCAAATTAGGTGTATGATATGTCCTTCAAACAGTCATAGCCCAAATTATGCGTACAATATGTCCTTCAAACGATCATAACTTTTGATAGAAATATCCGATCGAGACGTATTTTATGTCAAAACGCTCGAGATTAAGAGAAGTAATTAAAAAAATAGAAAATAACATTAAATTAACTAATTAAATAATTCAAAAAGTAAACTATTTGAAAATTTTTGGCTGATTGAATCCTAAATCGTAATTTTGAGGCACTTAGAGACATTTTTTGGAAAAAATAGTTGACCAACTCCCCTTTGGGAGTTGCCCAGGCTTTCCCCTCTGAATTTTGAGCGTTTTAACAAATCGTACGCCTCAATTGGACATTCCTATCAAAAGTTATGATCGTTCGAAGTTCGCTCGATACTGCGCATGCATGACACGTGTCACAACCAGGTGAAATACACCTAAATTGGGCGTGTTTGACTGTCCCAAATTTTGAAATATTTTTAAAACAACCCCTTTTTTCAAATTATTTATTTAATTTGTATTATTTATTTAAATTTGCTTGCATTATCTTTGGTTCTGATTAATTTTTATCAAGAAATTTGTCTAATCATCTTTAATGGAGACTTCCAATCATATTTTTTTCATCTATAAAAGTCAAACTCGAGATCTTACTTAAAAGAACCAAATTTAATATCATTTAGATGACCAACAACTTGTTGGTAATGGTAACGCATTAGTGCTTAACCACAAACATTTTAGCTTATTGTTTTTGTCTACAGAATTATATTTTCAGATGACATATCTTATGAGAGAAAATATTTTATATAAAAGTGAAATGATTAAATCTGAATTGTATCATCATACATTATGAGTTAAGATTTAAGGTTAAAAAGTCATACAACTTTTTAAAAAACTCATGTAACTTTTTATAAGTGATTACATGACATTAAATCTTGACCGTTCATTTTGATTATATGATCCAAATTTAATTGTTCACCCTCATATTAGATATCTTTCACTCATATGATATGTCTTCTATTTTTCATCCCCTCCTATAGAAATGAAAACATGTTTCTTTTATGTATTTTTTTATTATCCTTTTAATTAATTAGAGATATAAGTTACCTTTTATAAAATAATCAAATTAATTTTGATATAAATATATTTTTAAAACTAAAATTAAATTAATTAAAATGTGATTACTGATAATAAAAAATTCAGTACCATATAAATTATCTATTTTAATTAAAATTAAATTAATTAAGTAGAATTTATCATTTAGTCAAATTAATTATAATACTAATTTATATCATAATTAATTTGATTGCAAATAAAAAGGATAATTTGTGTCATCATTAATTCAAATTTAAATAAAAAAAAGGTCATTTATATTACAATTAATTCTATTACCGTTAAAAAGATAACTTATATCTTTAATCAATTATAATTTTTCAAATAAAAAATTAACAAAACGAAAACATGTTTTTTTTCATAAGAGGAGTGCCAAAACTTCACTCAACAAATAAAAAAGAGGGGTGCACCAAAAAATTACATAACAAAAATATGATTATGTTGAAAAATGTTTAAGGAAATCATGTTTTTGTTGTGTATTTTTTTTTTGTACTCCCCCTTGCACAAAGAAGATATAATTTCCTTGTATGTTTTGTCAACAGAATTGTGAGAAGCGAATTTTTTGAGAAACAAAATTTGAAGTACACGTTGGGTGGAAATAGAAAATTTAGAAATGAGAATAGGAGCTCCCGAATTGGATAGACCATAGGCCCAAAAGCGCTGCATACCAATCCCCTAAACTCCTTTTCCCGTTGGGCTCCAAACCTCATTAGGGCTGTGCTAAATTAACTATAAAAATTTCTAATACACTATTATTATCGGGTATGCCCAAAAATGTCATTCAATCCGTAACCTTCATACGGATTACATAATTTACATTGTGGGCAATCCGTATGGAGTAAGTAAGTTTTTTTTAAAGTTAAAATATATTTTTTCAAATAATTTAAAATAATGACGCATGTAGATCTCAAACCTGTGACCTTCATGTTATTAAAGTGACATTCCAACCAACTAAACTAATAAGTCAATTATGCTAAAAATAATTAATGTTGTTACATATAGCACTAATTTTTTTAATGTATATTTAATACACATATATAAATGATTGAATCTTTAATTATTTAGTTTATCTAATTTATTTATCTTTTCTTATTTCAAATTCTTATTTTATTAATCAGGAATATTATTTTCATTTTATCAATTAGGATAATTGTTAGTTATGATCCTATCAAATAGGATTCTCTTTTATTTTAATTTTATCAATTAATGAGTTATATATAGTTAATTTAATTTGAATTTTATTTTGATTATTGAGTTATTTCTCATACTATTACTTTAATATTCTTAACATAATTTATTATATAAACTTATATGTGTATTAAATATACATTAAAAAATTTAGTATTATATGTAACAATATTAATTATTTTTTAGCATAATTGACTTATTAGTTCAGTTGGTTGAAGCATCACATTAATAACTTGAAAGTCACAAATTTGAAATTTACATGTACTATTATTTTAAATTATTTAAAAATATATATTTTAACTTTAAAAAAAAAAACATATTTCGGTATGGTCCATAAGCCCACCTCTTTAAGGATGCACATAAAAGGGGTAAGGTGGGTCTGAGCCTCCTCAATTATTTTATTTGCATATATAATTAATTTAATTTAATTTTTTATTAAAAAATCAAACCATCATTTAAAAATTTAAATTTGAATATATATTTTATTAATATTTTTTATTTTTTTAAAAATCAATTCACGAGAAGTTTGAGTTGATTGAATAATGTGTGTAATTATAAATTCACTTGTACCTGATTTCAATTTTTGCTAATAAAAATAAAAATTATTTCAGTCCAATTCATTAAGACGCGTAGCTAGTTTGAATCCAGCAAATTATGATAGTCCTTAGTTGCTCTCATTCGGTTCCATCAATTAATGAGATCATTCATTCATCGCACATGCAGAAAAAGTTCGTGAAAGCCCACTTAGAATCCAATAGATGGTCATCGTCATTCAATCCTTATACACTCAACAAATGACAATTATTGGGCACACCAACCTAATCTCCCCTTCTCCTTAATGGATTTTATATTTATCAATTTGTTTTAGGCTAAAATATACATATGTTCCCTTAACTTCTTTTTTTTTTTATTTTAAATTGTTCTAATTTTTAAAGGTTCAAAAATGATCTCCTAATTTATTTAATTAATTACACATTAGTCCTTTTAAAAAATTTATCATTTTCGATTTTCAGACATTATTTTAAACCTTTTATTGGTTGCTTTAAGACATCAAATTTATCTCATTATTTATCCACATGAAAATTATAAAATAAATTAATGTTGGGAGAAAAAATGTCATAAACATAATGAAAATCTACATGAAAAGTATTTTTTATGAGCAATAAAAAATTATGATACTAGATTTTTCTATTGTTTAATTGCTTATGGAACTCACTATTCATGCAATTTTTATCTTGTTTTTGTTCCTTTTTGGTCCGCACATTAGTTGATTCTCATAATATGTTAATGAATTAAATAAGATAAATTTTATGTCTTTAAAAGTAAGTTTAAAATAGTGCCCAAAAATTAAAAATAGTAATTTTTTTGAAAGCACTAAATGTTGGTTTATTTGTATATAAATGCATAATTCACCATTTTTTTTAAGGTATACATAACCAAATAATATAAGAAAGTGGTAACATATCTTTTGATAATAACAACCGAACTAAACATTGAAATGCCAGAACTATTATTTGTTTTCCTATGAAAAGGACTGAAAGAGCCAAATTAATTAGTTCTGCATTCACACAATGAATTCTAGATGACAGATGCTTCATTGGGTGAGCAAAATGGCCTGAAATCTTGGATCAAAGGCACTGCTACTTTCCTTCGTCATTTGGATTAGAATGGACAAAATAAATTCAGTCATAGAAAGACGGCACTGATGCATGCAAAATTTAATTTAAAGCTTGCACATTTAACCAATTCCACATTTAACCACCGCCAATATCAACTTGACTAGGCATGCGTATTGTTCAAGTAACCCTTTTGTTTGTAAGTCAAATTTTGCAACTCAAGTCTCAAAATAAGGGAGAACTAGCAGAACATCTGTAATGTTTTTGGGAGTTACGTTGATATATATACATGATTATTCAAAATAATATATCCTAATCATCAACATCTTAATTTATGTTATTGATGTACGTCAAATATCTTTTCTAAAGTTTGTTAACAAAATAAATGAATAACTAGAATAAATCAATCCTTAATTCTTAAATCCAACTTTAATTCCTCTAGCCATAGTGAAAAGTTCCTTTATATATATGGCTGAGAGCTGTTAAATGAATTTAATTTGTGACCAGTTTTTTGAAACTAGGAAGATTGGAAATGATAAAGTGAGCTAAAATAGATGGACGAATGTCACTTTTTAGGCAATGTTGCAAGTTGAACTCTTTATGACAAGAATAGATATAATAAGATACCCATGAATAACTAGAATAAATCAATCCTTATCTTTCTTAAATCCAATTTTAATTCCTAGAACCGTAGAGAAAAGTTTATTCATATATGGTTGGGAGCAGTTAAATGAATTCAGATTATGGTAGCAAGTAATTGGCTCTTTAATAATTAATAATAATAGAAAATAATCTTTCTCTATTTTTTTATGATCATCTAGCCATTTACTATATGTAGTTATAAATTTTGCCACTTGTGACTTTATATTATAAGTTAATTGTGATTATTTTTGATAAAATTAATTGAAAAGTTAGTTTGTAGTTGGAAGCTAAAAAAGTAACTTATTAAATTAGAAGTATTTGATAAAACTAATTGATAAAATAACTAAAAAATATAAAATGATAGAAGAACAATAAAAATAATTTATTTAGAAAAGGTAATAAGAAAAATGAATAAATATATCGAGAATAAAAGTGAAAGAAAATATAAAATTATAAACTAGCATTTTAAAAAATACTACTTCATGTAGCATTTCAAATAACGCTAAAAGCTACTGAAAAATTACTAAAAATTTTATTTAAATATAACTTATATATATAACACTCAACATTACTTATTATTTGTAATTTAAACCCAATTTATTTTGACATAAATTAACACATTAAAATTTATCAATAATAGAAAATGAGCAACCACATAAATAAACTAAAACCTTAAAACAGAAATTAACACATCACACTTTAATCTAAAACCTTAAAACTCAAGTTTATAGATATTGTCTTCACTTATATGATACACAACATTTTCACTCCTATACAATATGAGACTTCATCTCATACTTATATATCAACAGAAAGTCTTTTTTTATGGCAAGGTTGGTTAGACAATGTATTCCTTTGGTGTGAAAACTTACACTAAGGGGAGATTGTTGGAAATTTAAGTGAGTGATTAGTCTCACATTGATTAAGAAATTACTCAATAGTAAATATATATAAGAGATGACTCACATACTTGTCTTTAAGATTTCATATGGAGATATGATATTTGGTTCTCTTAGTAATCTCGGTCAGTGATCAATCCGGTTAATCCTTTTGGGTACTCCCAAACTCACACGAGGCATGAAGTAATTGAGTTATATCACCCACTTAACTACCTTTATAATCCCCTTATTGTCCATGTAATCATGTGAAACCACCATATAATGGAGGTATCCCACGGGATTAGGGGTTAGTTCCTAAAATAGTAATGAGAATGGGACATTCATAATATTATTTATTTCGGTCATGACTCACCTTATCATGGCAGCCCTGCCTAGATGAGAGACATACGGTCCAAGATCATATCTGAGGTGACATTTGACTCAGGCTGGAAGTGAGGATCATATACCTAAATGAGGGACATGAGGATTGAAATCATGATCCTAGGTGACATGAATCAAGTTCAGAGCAAGGCTCAAACTTAAACGAGGGGCATGGAGACAAAGAACATAATATGAGAACACATTTGTCTTAAACTTGAAGAAGTAAGACCTAAACTTAGATGAAGGATATGATCAGGATTGTGATCACGAATCAAGTGACATTTGACTTAGCTCAAAATTAGTGAGAGTTACATCCTATTGAGATCTTAGAGGCCTTGAGAGTCTATGCCCATGTGTAGTGATGTTGGGCAAAGGTATCCACCTTGACCTCAAAGGCTTTGTCGGGTGAGACACTTGTCACCTACACATGTTCCAAACTACCATAACTTGGTCTCTAAAGAAATCCATCTGAATCCGTTGTTATTAGAAGAAAAAGATAATAAAAAAGAATGCATGGCCTTATTGTGCAATTGAGATTATACATGTAGAAAAGAGATGGCTTTGGTTAAACGAGTGACTTTTTTTATATGGTTGTCTTTACTGCATCATATCATATAATATAAATTATATGTGTGCCTCTTTTGCCGCCCCATATACCCAACCTTGTGGATCACGTTAGCTAGTGACCCTTTTCAGTTTCTCTCTCATTCTATGAATCCAGGAGACAAATAGCTGGCGGAGCAAACGGAGACATGCTATATTCACAAGTAATCACATGCTAACTTGTTATAGGGAATAAAAAATTGGGAAATCACACCCATTATAAACATCATACACCTTCTCTCTCTAAACTACACTTAACTCGCTTCCTTTAATCCAATATGTACTAATTGTATATATTATATATATGTGTTTTTATATCTTTTGAAAGATCAAGGCAAGATCATTTCAATGAGGATCCTGATTTAAATTGCTTCCCATTGTGTGATCACCGAGAAAACTTACACTTTTGGAACGTGCTTCCCAGCTCTCATCACACAACAAAACAAACTTTTCTTTACAATGTAACGGAATCTTTATTGCCCTTTTCTCTATCCTTCTAATCACAATCTGATTTTAAGGCTTTTTTTTAATGATATTCTTATAGAATAACATATCTTTCTAGTGGGTACTAGAAAAATTAGCACCACATTGTGAATACACATTATTTTATTTGTCATAGATTAAATAAATCAGAATACAATGTACACACTACATAGTATCCTACCCTCCCCCAATTATAAATATGTAAGTATATATTTATTGGGTACAAAGTAGAAAGTTATAAAAGTAAATAAACATAGGCATCTAACTCCACAAATTGAGGATACTAAAATTTGTCACATGGCTAGGTGAAATTATACCCTGTCTGTAGTTTGTATTTTTGTTCTTTGCTTCAATGCCTCAAAAATAAAAAAAAGCTTCATGTACAAAACTTTTTGTACATACATTATCCTAATCTTGATAGTAGCATCTAATATGATAAGTTATTATAATAACGGGATTATTCTCTGCCATCTCGTAATTACAGCCCACCAAATTAACTTAATTGACAAAAGTTTCCATTTCACCATATTCCTTTCTTCAGTTTCCGGCAACCGCTTTAGGAAAAAGTAACATATATTTGTTGTACAAGGAAGCCAACTCTTTCACCAACTATATTTTACTGAAAGAAGTCCTAAGAAAGGGCATGGTTAAGTAACTCGCAATCATAAGGACAATAAATGTTGATTTATATGTGAATAGAGGTGTTAGTCCTTGAATTTAAGGTTGAATTCAATTTGTCCCATTGGTTTGACTTAATGCCATTATGTGGTTTTGAAACTCGCTAGTTTGCTTCATATAGTTAATTTCATTAACACGAATCTATATTATTTATTAATTATTGAAATAATTATAGTGATTGACAATATGCTATGAAGTTTTTAAATGATTTAATTTTCGCCAAATATTTGGATGTACACGTACACTTTTTTTTAACCAAACACCTCCTTAATTAAAAAAATTAGTACAATATGAATAATGCGAACAATAATGGTTGAGTTATGCAAAAATTTATTAGGCTTAATTATACAATTGGTCTCTTAATTATATTTTAAGGTTAATTTGATCTCTTAATTATTTAAAATTAAACAGTTATACTCTTTTCATTAGATTTAATTATTTAATAAAAATTGATATTATATTCATCAGTTCTCAACACAACTTATATAAAACGTTGTATTTTTTAAACCAATAACGTAAAAGGACATCCTCAAGCTTTATCCAAATTGAGATTTTTGCATTGGTTGTCAAACAACTGATTTTAAAAATATGTTTAACATCAATTGTATTGATAACCTATGTAAAAAGTATCATTTTTTTATCAAATAATTAACATATTTGACGAAAAAGTTATAATTGTTTTATTTTGAACAATTGAGAAATTAAATTGAACCTATTGGGGAACTAAATTAAACCTTAAATATAAATAAAAGGTCAATTTTATAATTAAGTCAATTTATTAACATGTAATTTGTATGAGTGAAACAAAACTTATATAAGGTCTTATCATTCAGTTTTATAGATAAAAAAGTATAAAATAAAATAAAAAATTCAATTAGCAGTGAAATTAAATTTATTATTTAGATCCTATTGGTGACAAGAAAAGGTACGGAAGTTGAATTTTTTGTATTTTATTATTAAAAATGTCATTTATCTGAAACCGTTTGACAAATACATACTATATGCTTGCTTAACATTGAATTCTAGAGTCAAGTCAAGCTCAAATGTGCAACGAAACATCTAAGCAGCAAGCCAGCAACTGAAATTGACCTTGTTTAGCTATGAGTACGTGTTAATTTATTGTCAAGGAAGGTAACGTAAGCGTCACCTCATCCTCGATCATGGTAGATATTTAATTTTGGGTCTTCTCTTATTTTTCAATGGGTTTGGTATGCGATCTGGAATCTGGAATCAGCACATGCAATTAACGCGCTATATATTATGGAAAGTATTTTAATGCTTGCAGACTTTGTCAATAAAAAAAGACCAGAACTCTCATAAGATTAATTCCAAAAAGTTGAAACCTAACAAACTCGTTTATCTCTAGTTGCTCATGTTAAGTTCAAAAATATTGCACGTGACAAACTTATTACTCTCGAATGCTAGTTAAAAAAAACAACTAATACTTCATCGGTTATAAAATAAATATAACATTTAAAAATAATTATCTCAATATAAATATCATATTTAATTTGACATTTTAATATAATAATTATTTTTTACTAATATCTTTAATAGTCATTATTTTAGTTTTTCAATATAATATTAATATTAATATTAAAATTAATCTCGTAAAATTACTACTATCTTATTTTATTTATTTAGTTTTTTTATTTTATGTAAAATAATCTAAGACACGAGATAGAGAGTATTATTTTTTTTTCCTCTCTTGTTTGTTGTATATATACTACGCTGGTGACGTGTTGTTCCTTAATTAAGGCAATAAACGGATAATAAAAACACGGCAAATCAATTATTATTTATCTTTTTGTAACTTATTTTTTTTGGTTCTAATGTTATAAATTATTATTTATAAGTTATTTATTTTCTAATATTATTAATTATTATTTGCAAGGGAATTAAAAAGAAAGAAGTAAATAAAATACTTAAATTTATAAAAAAAAATGCAATGCACATAGGTTTTTTAATGTACAAATAGACAAATCAATTTTAAATAAATCTAAAAAATATTCATTGTATAAAATTGAGATACATAATCATAATAATTATTTATATAACTAAGTTGATCTCTGATATTGTGCGTAATTTCTAATTTTATGTTTGTGGACAATTTGTATTGTTCCATTTATTCTAATGTATTGTCTTATTTTTATTTTAAGAAATTTTTTATTAGTAAACTATTTTCTTATTTAAATTATTTTAACAAGTATTTTTATTGTTTTTGTAGAATTAATTGTCAAAATTAATTAATAATACTTTAAAGTAGAAGGACAATTCACGACTTTAAAGTCACAAGATAATTAGCAAAGTTGTGTAGTCCTATACGACTTTAGTTCATTTAATTCTTAAAAAAGAAACAAAATTAATAAAACAACAAAAGTCATAAAATAGTTACAATTTCATTTAAAAAATTAAAAAACCAAAATGAAAGTCCCAAAAATTATATGACTTATGTATCTCAAATCATAATCATCCATACAACTTATCCTCAATTGGTAAATAATTCAAAAACTATCTCCATTTAATAAATTTAAAAAAGCCCCCTAATGATAAAAAAAGGGTGTTACAAGTATTCATCTTTATTTTGTAATCCGGGTTACCGAAGAGGAGTAGCACTACCAGAGAAGATAAAGCCCAACTAGTAGAAACCTATATCTCAGCTTGAGTGATTAATTAGTTTATCGCAGCTTGTATGGTCATGATTAGAGAGGTAAATAAGTTTAAGCTTAACAGTAAGGTTAAATTAATCAATAAGTCTTGAATTATTTTAGCATATATTGTCTTTTTTTCCCACATTTATCTTATTTCTCTTCTCTCTACCAATAAGGGACTAAGTGATTATATATATGGTTTTAGTGAAGTGACAATGAGATTTTATTTCTCATTGTGATAAGTTTCATTTTACATTAATGCATATTAGTGCGTGTTTAAATAAATATTGATAAAATTAATTTAGCTAAAATTGATTTAAAGTGAAATGATTTATGTTTGAATGTTTTTATTAAATAATCAAATTAGGAGTAAAACTTAATATAAATTTTCTAATCCAAAACAAAAGTTACTCAAAGTTGGTTAGAATCAATTTTGAACACAAAATCAATTTTGAAATATTTTACAACATAATGAAATCAAACATATAAAATTCAATCTAAAATCAATTCTAAACCTAAAATTAATTTTTAAACATAAAATGAAACACACACTTAGTTTTCATGCTCCTGCGTCGTCAATATCCATATTGAAAAACCTTTCCAACATTTAAGTCTAAAAATTATCATTCAGTTATACTTAAACCCAGTCCATAATGATATCCTTCCATGGAACCGATCTATCATTTTATTTTATATATTTAAAAGTGCAATGATTTTCACATTATAGTAAAAATATGCTCTTGGAAAATGAGTACTCTATATAAATTGTGGCAACTTTATAGCTCTCATATTGTCACGTGTAAATCTAATGAATATTGTAGTGTTTTCTATTTCAGAAGTGAGGAAAATCTCGCATCAAATTTTTGCAGCATCTCCTCCCGTTAGTATTCATGTTTCGAGCTTTAGTTAGTTAGATCTCTACTAAAGTTGTGTTCTATACTTCTATCAATGAGCAAATTACGAAACTTGACTTTTTTTCCGAAAGGAGAAAGAAAGAATCAATTTCGAAACATAGTTGTAGAAGGTTGTATAAGAAAGATAGTAATTAGAAAATAAAAAATAAGAAACGAAAAGGATAGTAATTGAAGAGAAAAAAAAAGAAAAAGATGTGCGTAGCTTGTAGTTTGTAGTTTGTAGCTTGGACGCTTCTCTAACACAAGACCAAAGTTAAGAAGAAAAAACTTGCTTCACCCGGTTCCTTGTTTTAGATTAGCTAAACATCATTGGTAATAGTAGAACAATTGGTAACCAAATATTTATATTTATATAAATAATGTAATAAATATTATGTTATTATATATGCCAATATATGAAGAGGATACAATCTTGTATAACTATTTCTTATTTTTTTTTATATTTTTAATGATTTTATCTTTATTCTTCTTAAAGTAATAACAATAATTAATCATCTTTAATAATGTTGATTAGAATTGATTCACTGAACAAAATTAGGTAATCATCCACTAATTATTCTTCATCTCCATGGAATAATTTTACCTTTAAACCATTTTTGGAATTTTAAATTTTTCTTTTAACTTATATTAATTTCCCATTACTTTTTTTATTCTATCATTTTTTTATTAACTGTATTTAACTTCTATTTATTTTTATTATTTAAAAATTTACAGAAATACTCTCTTCCCTTAAATATTATAAGAACACTAAAAAAAATGAGGCATTTGGTGTCTTGCCGTTTCTCCATTTAAAAAAAAAAAAAAACATAACAAAGATGAGGACAATTGAAAGACGATATAAAGAGTGTCAAAGCAGTTGAAAAACGTGTGAGAGTGAAACAGGTTAAGTTTCTTGGGTATGTTTTGAGAGTGATAATATTATTTTATATTTTCAAACGGATTGGCAATAATGGGAAAAATAGTTAAAGATAAATTAAAAATAATTTGAAAAATTATATTTTTAGTTTTTATATTTTCATCAAATCTTATTTTTAATTTCTATATTTTCATATCCTTGAATCTTCACTAATGGGTTCAGTATGACAAAAAATGTGTTTCTTTTTTTTAATTCAAATATATGAAAAATTAATTATTTTTTAAAATTAATTTATGAAATATTTTCTCCAAACACATCGAACTTTAACATTTAAGACTTTATCTCTATCTTGATTTTCACTTTCATTCTTCAATATATAATTTGTAAAGTTTGTGTTGTATATATGTCTTTACATCTTCTTATTTTACTTGTTTATTGAATATAATTTTTGAATAAGGATGAGAATCCTCATTAATTCACATTGAGTTGAGCGCACAAAGAAATAGAAAATAGTAGAGACAGATTAAAGTTTCGTCTATTTTGATTCTCTTTTAAAAATAAAACCTTTAATTTTTATTAAATTTTTAATTTAAAATACCACCCGAAATAATATATTATCAAGTTTATAAAAAATAATAATTTATGTATCACATTATAAATTATATCAACTAAAAACACATTTTTAATAAAATACAAGAAATAAATTGGAAAATATAAACTCTGCGAACTAAAAACAAGAAAAATAAAATATACTAAAAATATAATTTTTTCCAAAATAATAAATCGATACACGAAATGGGATAGTCGGATGTATTAAATCGTTATAGATGAAAGAACTAAGAAGAAACACAAAGTAATGAATGACCCATCGGAGAACCCGAACCCGCTGGTGGTTGTTATGTTTGACCCGAAAGGTAATTGAGGGATTGACACGTTTGGAACAATAAAAGAAAGTGGGACCCGCAAGAAAGTGACGTGAATGATTCACAGCACGGATAAGATAAAGTAATAAAACAAAAAAAATGTTAATAACAGAAGATATACTTTGACACGAAACTGTTATCTGTATATTAGTGTATGGTATGGTATCCATAAATAACCGCCAACAACTTTTTTCGCCCCTCGTTTTTCTTTCAACCCCACGATCTACCCAATTTTCCAACCATTCATTATCTTTCTTTTTTCTTCATTTAATTAATGAAATATATTTAACGTTTTTTATGAAAAAAAAGTGTATTGTCAATGTCATCAACTTGTATGTATTAGCAAATTCTTTACTTTGCTTTACGAGACGCAATCTTTGTTTAATAGCAGGAATTAGTAGTCTCAATTTTTGAAGGATAAATTACATGTTTGATGTTTTAATTTTTGTTTAATTTGGATTTTTTGTGTGTTTTAGAAGCATTAATTTAATCTTGTATGTTTTTAGAGGGAGTCAAAATGATTCTTTTAAAACAATAATGATTTGGAATGTTATCTGGATTTTTTTTTTACTAATTCAAGAAATGAAATTATTTTACTATATTCATTTACATAAAAATTATAAAATTCATCTTGATGTTTGAATAATTTTATATATTAAAAAAACTGAATATTTTTATCTTAAAATAGAGATATTTAAATTGCATATTTTTAAAAATATGAAGATGAACACAAATTTTAGACATGGGTATTAAGTACTAAGATACTTGTATCCATATTTTTTGTGGATACCTATTAGATCCCATAGCAATTGCCATTCTTATTATATATTAAAACCATTTAAATTTTTCTCTAGTAAAAACTAAATATTTAGAGGTGTTTGTTTCACAAAAATTATTGAATTTTTGAAAATGTGAAGATGAGAATATATGTATTTCTATGTTTGTTAAAAAATAATAATATAATATCATTTGACATAATTCATTTTTCAATAAAAATATTTAAATATACACTTATATTTGGTTATTTTTCTCTAATATTTAACTTATTCTTCATTTGAGACAAACAGCATATGAGTGTATACTTATATTTTTGTAACATTATTTGTTTAAAATGACGTACCCCATCCCAACCAAAATAATATTTATAGTCATTCTTGGTATAACTATTTCCTTTTTTGTATTATTACTTCTATAGAATGAGGAAGATACAAGAAACTGCAAAGGAGGGGTCCATTGATTGAAATTTGAGTCATCAGTGGCACTATTCTTAATCTAAAACTAAAAATATTGGGATGATGGCCTATGAACACCAAATTATTATATTATCATTATTATGTATATTTTTTCATAAAAAAATGGTTGGGAGTCATCTCATATGCTATGCTATACCTAGGGAAAGAAATTAAAAAGAGAAAAAATTGTAAATATATAAAATTCATGATATGATGATAAAAAAGAAATGATCATTAAAAAAAAATATTAATGATATATTTAAAATGAAAAATAGTTCATGTATTATTTTTTTATAATCGAAATATATAAAAAAAGAATTCCAGACAAACGTACTAACCGAAAAGGCAAGTAATTAAAGGACCATAATAATAACTAAACTGAAGCAACATGAATTCCCTTCAATAAAAAATTCATTTAACACATGAACTAAAAAAAAGGTAATGCAAAAAAAGATGGACCACTAAAAGGGATAAACAATGAAGGTAATAATAATAATGGACATCACACTCTTGGCTCTACCTCTTCATAGGAAAAGCCAAATCCCCCAAGTTTTCTAATCCTGTCCAAGGAAGAGTGAGGCTTACACGTGGCACCAGGGAACACAAGCAAAAGGGGTTGGGTTGAGTTGAGGGTTAAGAATGGGTCTAAAGAGGGTTTTTTGGTGGGCAAAGGTGACCTGTATAACCGGTAACATATACCCTTTAACTGGCTGGTCCGGTTGTGTGGTCAAAACCATGAGATATAAAAGGGTTTAAGGCCACTGTTGCGTGGTTTTTGTTTACGGTGTTGGTGGGTTTATCTATCTATTATTCTATCTATCTATTGTTTCGTTCCATCTCACAAAAACAACAGAGAAAAAAAGAAAAAGAAAAAAAAAATGAAAATGAAAATTTCACGTTACTGAGAGAGAGAGAGAGAGAGAGAGTTGAGGACTTAAATGGTTTGTTTCAGTTCGTGAATTCCATTAGATCTCTTGCATTTGTAAACAGTTTTGCGGGGTTTTTGCTTTGTACGCAACAAGTTGTACTTTTTTTTCCTGTGTCGGAAAATGAGTTTCATCGGAAACTTCGTTACTTGATCGAAGTTTGGTTCATCGGATCTTTGTTCGAATGCTGTTTTTTCAGGAGGTGAGTTGGTGGGTGAGGTTTTATATTTGTCAGAGGTTTTGAATTTCGTTTTTTCTTTTGTGTGTGTGTTTTTCTTCTCATGTTTCTCGGTGCGATCTCATCATGGTTGCATGGTGGAGATTGTTTGTTAACTCTCTCGGTCTTTTTCGTTGAATTTCGGAGATGCAGAGAACAGAATTGTGGTTGCTTGTACGCAATTTTGTTCTTACTTCTGAAGATTCTGTTTTATTTTTTGGGAAAATAAACATGGGGTGTTGTTGATTTGAGAATTGAAGATCCAATCGTGGAAATTTGGTTGGGTGTGATGTATGCAACTTGTTCTTCGTTTGTTTCAACGAAAAATTTGATTTTTTTAATGGTGTTGGGTGGTTTTGGACTTTTTGTGTTGAGTTCTTCAGGGTCTTCGATTTGGAAGAAGCGCTTCAGGGTTTTGGAAATTGATTGCTTTGTGTTGATCTCGCACAATTAGAACCCAGAAACTGATTGCAGCATGTTTTTGCTTCTATGATGAACTTGAGTTTTATGATCTTTCCTTGCGTGTGTGTTTCTTGCTAATTTTGAACTTTCGATCATGGATTTATATTAAATTCTATAATTTGCCGACATATCGGGAACGATTGTGGAATCAGGGATTTTTTTCCATCAGTTCCGTGGAATTCGTCTGAATCCATGTTAGCATTCGGCTTTCATGTGATCAATTTCCTGTTTCTGTAACCATCATGATGTGGATTCAACTTTCTAACAATTCTACCCCTTTTATGTGCGTTCTATTGTTTATCGTTGTGTACTGTTCAATGAAATTGAATCCGTGAGTCAAATGGGTCGTTTTTGCAATTCCTTTTAAATCTGACTTTGTTTATTCCTCATGTATTAATTTGGGACATAAATTGTTCTATTCTGGATTTCTGGATCAGTTAGATGGATTTATGACAGATTTGGTTTCTCTGACGTCTTGCTTCTTTAAGTTGTTGTTTTTCATATTTATTTTGGTTGGCCAAATTAAATATTGTGAATTATTATTTCCTTTCATGGTGTACGATGGTTTAATTAACTCCTATATAAGTCCATGAGAATAGAAGTTGTTGTTTAGCGTGTTTGGAAACACATTTTACAGCCAACAAATTGCATCCTTGATGTGAAAAAAGTAAAACCTAAAATTATTTTGATGTGAAAAACCGTGTCCTTGATCTGTTTCCAGACACACTAGTTCTCAATTGAAGTTTAGAGTATTCAAGTTGCATTCCTTGGTTTGGTAGTGTATGAAGAACCAATAACGGTTGGGCTATATATATTTTTTCATTAAAGTTTAGCAAATTTCCTATTGCAGTGGTATTGGGACATTGCTTTCCTGATTTGCAAAGTTTAGCAAAATGTGAAAATTAACTTGATATAATTGTCTTCCTTCAATATTATGACAGTGAGAGAAGAATCTGGTGTATTTATGCTTCTGGTTATTGGATGAGCTGTATATGTTTTAACTATGGTGTTGAAGAAGAGGGTAGATTATGGATTTAATGGCTTTCGAGTTCCTGTTATACCTAAAGCTCCTAGATCTGCAAGAGTAAGTACCAAATACTTTATGCAATTGTGGCAATTGTTTTATGTATTTCATTTCTGTGCATTGAACTCTATTTTGATCCGTTTTTTGATAATTGTTCAGAGGAGGGTTGTTTTCAAAAAAGCAGTCGAGGATGGTCAAGTTTGCGCTATTGAACTACTGGCATCTTTAGCTGGTCAGTTGTTGCAGGAGAGTGAAAGTTCTGCTTCCAGCAATGCATCTGAAGGAAATCATCATCCCACCTTTAGCCAAGGTGTCATTGAGCAAGATATACAAGATGGAGTTAAACCATTTAAGACAGAGGAAATTCATCAGGGAAGTTGTGCAGAGAGTACTTTTAAGACTGAGGTAGCCTCACAAAACAGTAGTCAGAAACCTCTTTCACATACCAAGACTGGACATGTTTCAGTTAATAATAGTTCTGACTGTTGTGAGAAAGTTGAAGCTGATGTGAAGTCTGAAATTTTCGAATGGGATAATAAATGTGGGAATTATTCTAATAAATATAGAAAACCTAGTAATGGTAAAATAAAGAATGGATTTAAATGGGAACATGGGGCTGGGAGTTCATGCATTCGAGGACCAAATTTAGCTGATAAGTGTAGTTTGGAGGACCACTTAGAATTGTATGTATCTCCTGCACTAATTGACTCAAAAAGTAATATTAAATCTCCATTTCATAGGAAATCTTTTCCCAGTGCTTCGTTTTCCAGGCATGGGAATGGTATTAAGTTAGGTTTTAGAGATGATGACGAAAACTTTTTAAGGTGCAAAAGGGTTTGCACAAAGCCAAAGGCTTTTAGGTCTCCACGACGCATTGCACACCGAAGAATCAGGAATTTGATGTCTTCCAAATACTGGAAGACAGCTCCAAAGTTGAAGGACTGTGAACTTTCTAGATCTGGTAATGTGGCTTATATATGTGCTAGCAAATGTACTATTATTTGATGCATGCTATGTCTATGAGTTTGATTGTGTCTCTCACTGAAAGTAATATAGAATTTGCAGATCTAGGAGTACCTCGTTATCATAAGAGGAGGACTTGTTACGGTTTTGAAAGATCTCAGCACAATGCCGTTGTTAAAAAGAGGAAATTCGTTGACCGGGTTTCAGGAGTAACTTCTGATGGAGGATTCAGTAGTGAGAGTGTGTCCAATTCACCTCAGAAAGGGATGGATGGAGACAAGCCTAGCTCATCTGCAAAATTGCATGTACCTAAGGCTAAGGATTCTCATGGTAACTAATTCTCTGATATTCATTCATTCTGCTTGTCTTGATTGTTCATTACACTTGATAGTAACATATTTGCTCTGTATACCTTGTGAACAGTAAAGTTTAGCATAAAGTCAATAAGGATTCCAGAACTTTATATTGAGGTTCCTGAAACTTCAACTGTTGGTTCACTAAAGGTATAAATAGAGACAGTCAAATAAAGAGATAGATTCACTTCTATTTTTTCAACAATTCATTATTGTCAAAGCATCATTAATGCATTTGCAATCTTGTCTGGCTCTAACCTTTGCATTGTATATTCTTTGTAGAGGACAATCGTGGAGGCAGTGATGGCTATACTTGGAGGTGGTGCACATATTGGTGTTCTTCTTCAGGGGAAAAAAGTTAGAGATGACAATAGAACACTTATGCAGACTGGTATCTCTTGCAATGAAAATTTGGATACCCTGAGTTTCATGTTGGAGCCCACTTCACTACAAGCTTCTCCAACTGTTTGTGTTGGTGATCCTTCTTCTCAATGTGAAACATCCCAGCCTACCAGGTGAGCCAAACTTTATTACAGTTTCTTTTTATCACCATAGCTGATTTATGAAGGGAAATGGCCAAGGTTAATTTATAGGGTAGAAATAATGATTCAGTTCTATTCAGTTGAATTTTTATTTTGATACTATTGCTAATGTCATTATTTGATTTTTTAGGCCCACAGAAACTCCTGTCTTAGATTCAGGAATTACTGATACCTTGCATGACTCACCCTTGCTGACATACCCGGGCAACCTAATTGAAAGTAACCATGAGTCTACTTCTTCACTTGCCGACACCACACTTGACAAAATAACACCTGATTCCAGAGCGATAGTGGCTGTTCCAGCTACAACAGAAGCATTAGATGTGGTTCCTGTGAGTCAGAAAACCAAGCGCTCTGAGTTTGTACCGCGTCGAACCAGGAGACCATTCTCTGTGACTGAGGTAGAAGCACTTGTTCACGCAGTTGAGGAACTCGGAACTGGGAGGTACAATGTCATCAAATAACATCAGCTTTACCTGCTGATAGACAGCAAAACTGGCTTGCTGATAATGTTTATGCCATGCAGGTGGCGTGATGTTAAGTTGCGAGCTTTTGAGAATGCAGACCATAGGACTTATGTAGACTTAAAGGTACATTATTTCTTTCCTTCCCTCTCTATGCACTAAGTACCCGTTGACCACTAGAATGGTCATCCATGTAGGGTTACTTGACATTGGAGTTACTTATGATTATGGTTAGTTTGGTATTGCCCTTATGATTATTTTGGTTGGTATCACGGTTCCTTTTTGATCCTTTAGAGATTCTCAGTTGATACCTTTTTAGTCCATTTCTGTTTTATGGTTATCATTCTAATGGTTTTTGTATGGGTGATGGCTTTAATATTGTGCTTATTTTCTGCAGATGATTAGTTTGGTTATAAGGGCATAGGTTTTCTAATGCTATTAGCATTGCTTAAGTGCTACTTTATGTGCATACAGGATAAATGGAAAACATTAGTGCACACCGCAACAATCTCCCCTCAACAAAGGAGGGGAGAGCCAGTACCTCAGGAGCTCTTGGACAGGGTTTTGGCTGCTCATGGTTTCTGGTCTCAGCACCAAGCCAAGCAACATGGCAAACATCAAGCTGGACCAGGAACCTTGAAGATTACAGAAGCCTCAGCTGAAAGACCTTGTGTGTGTTGAAGGTGAGAAGGTGTCCACTTGTGATATGATGATGGTGTAGAAAGGAGTGATGGTGTTGACAGGAAAAGAGGAAGACAAAAACTTGTATATTTTGATTTGATTCAATTTCATGTAATATTCTCTCACCAAATTCTTTGCCGGCCATTAATTGCATGCAGGGTTGGCATTTGTAAATGATTTGATGCAATAAGATTGTTCTAACAGGAACTTATGCTGTTCTTTGATTTTTTTTTTTTCTTGATTTCTTTTACATTTATGAAAATGTTTGTAGAAATGTAAAAAGAACATAGAACATGACGACCCAAAGGAAAAGGTGAATATGTTCTTGTTATTATCTTTCATTTCATTTATGGAAATTATTGTTCCCACTTGTTTGATACTTGAACTTTATGTTTGCTGAATTGGTTTTTGTCACTGTATTGTTTGTTTGTTTATTTCTGCTTTTAATGGTGAAGATATACTACAATCAAGACCGATGAAAAAATATTATTTTTAATGTTTTCAATAATGAAATTGCAGTCCTTGATTAATGATTGACCTTTACCAAATGAATAATAATTGATTACTCACTTATTAGTTATTTTGTGTGTTAATAAAAATTGAAATCATATCTTATCGTACAAAATACTTCAATATAAGTTCAGGGGCAGGGTCCACCATTATTGTGAGTTGTGGCTATGATTTCATTTTATAAAAAGTAGATGAAGACAAAGTGGACTTGAGGACATTGTGGTTGTAAGGACGAATATTCCCAGCTCCTCCGGGATCCTTATCCATAGCTTACACGAAATTCTAAGGCATGTGTCCAATGCAAATTTTTTCAATCAGAAAATCTTTTTTTCTCTCTTTTTTATGGCTTTATAAAGCAGATCGTAATTGATTGTAGAAATATATATTTATTATTATCTAGTCGGTAATATGTGCGTTCGCACATGATGTATCAATTTGTTACGTTTTGCTTCATTTTAAATTAGAAAATTATTTTTATAATAAGTAAACATATAAATATCTTAGAAATGAAGAAAATGAATTTATAATAGGAATAAGAAATTATATTTGTTGTGTGTAATATAAAGATATGATAATTAAAAGTAAAACGCACGAATAAAAATTCTAACAATTATTTGTGTGTATATTTTGTCGTCGATTGCGTTTGTTAGCATTCCTTTTGTATATGTAATAAATGAATATTATTTAATAATAATAGATATATAGGATGTAATGTAATATAATTGTAGGCATCTGACGATCAATTTGTAATGTAGTACTCCTTAACAATTTTGTTAATATCTTACAAAATTTTAGCCTAGAAATAAAATATTGTCTATAAATATAACTGATGGGTCACAACAATTTTAAAAAGATTGAAAACAAGATTATTACATGACAAATAACATTATATATGTCAACCAATATATAGTAATTGGTTACTATGAAATATAAAAGTTTGATATGTGTACAATATGCTAATCTCCTATGCCTCACATCTTTCTTAAGACTAATTATCTGTATATATACTTGCTAGTATCAATGTGATGGATCAAGTTTGAAATTGAGATACTACTTGAAGTACTCAAATGATGATTACAAATATTCATGAAAATATGCATCATGACAAAAAATCAATAGTAGATTCATAATGAAGATTTATGTGTTAATTTGTGAGGATTAGCATATAAATATATCAATATGTGATTTTCTTTATTAATGAGATCATTCTTAAATACAAATGTTTACAATCAGATTCAGTAAGCATAAGATATTGTTAGCATAAGATAAATAGAAATGCATCATCACATTACCATGATGATGTTGGGTTTCAAACTTTTGGAGAAGCCAAAGAAACTCTCCACCATGACTTGTTGCTCTTATCGACAGTTGTTATTGATTAACTATGCTCCAATTGCATATTTGTTGTTGGAAGAAAATGACTTGCACCAAGAAGAGAAAAAATCGAATATGAAAACCTTTTAATTTGTTCAATCATTGCTCCAACCCCTTTCAACTCCCCAAATCTTAAAATTGTATTGTCCACAGGACTAATTTGCAGAAAATAAATATGGTCAAACAGGTTACGTGTCAGCTGAAAATGATAAAAAGACATTTGCGATTTTCAAATAGTTGTTACCAGATACCAAACACTGTGGATCAACATCAATAGGCCTGAAACCTTCTTTCAAAGTGAGAATAAAAAAAACCCTTAAAGAGATATATTTGTGTAGAGGTGAAGTATCTTCTTCTAAATCTAAGATGTGTAGCAAAAATAAGAGAAAGAAAGAAGTGAGGTTCAATGATAATTTTTCTTCTTGTGATAATATGTCTATGTTGAAATTAGGTCATAAGCAATTGATTCATTTAAGGTTTCATCTTTTGTCACGCTTGTGCAAACCTACCAATAATTAAATTTAGCCAATTGAGGTGAGAATCAACAACATTGAGAAATATGAAGGGGTCAAAGGAGAAAATTGTGGAAATCATAACATAAAATGAAAGGGATTACTGCACTCTAAAGAGTTGTTAAGTAAATTAATTAGAGAAAGAAAGAAGTGAAATTCAATAATAATTTTTTTTCTTGTGATAATACACCTCTGTTGAAATCAGACCTTAAACAATTGATCCACTTAAGACTTCATCTCTTGTTACGCCTATGCAAACCTGTTAATAATTAGACTCAGTCAATTAAGATGAGAACCAACAATATTGAGAAATATGAAAGACCAAAAGTAGGAGATTGTGAAAATCATAACATAAAATGAAAGGAAATCACTGCACTTAGCAAATTTCTAGACAGTTGCAAGTAAATAAGAGTGGTTTAGAGTCTTTTCAAAAGGAAAAATTAAAATAATATTGAGATTTTGTATTAACTGACTAGTACGATACCCTGCATACATAAGTAATACCATTGTCTACGTGTTAAAGAGATATCGTGTGAGAGAGATGAAATAAATGATATAATGGGTATTTAATATTGAAAAGGAAATATTAATTTTGCTCATAAAAAATGGGGTGCAATTAGCAAGTTTTAATTTGGAATTATTAAAGTGAACTTATCAAAAAGAAAGTGCAATTAGCAATTTTTAATTTGGAAATATTGGAATACACTTATAAAAAAGGATACAATTAGCAAAAGGTTATATCCAATTACCATTTTAACCTTATTTGTCAAGTGTCATTAATATAAGCTGCCTAGTTTTGTAATTTTGCTAATAATTTACTTTTATATAGATATAATAGATTATTAACTAGATATTAAGTTAGTGTAGAATAGATTGAATAGAAAACAATATTTATATTTTTCAATAAGTATACATGAAATTCATTTTCATGTTATAATAGTGGCAAAATATTTTAATAAAATATTTAAAGTTGAGGTTGACAATTAAAGTCTTAATGCGAAAAGAAAATTATAAAAATAAATTTTAATTCAATAAATACTGATGTTAAAAAACTAAAAGCAACTAAAGTTGATGTTTGACGTAAGCTAATTTCAATTTTAGTTTATAGAAAAATTATTTTATTTTGTTATCTAAAGAAACTCATTAATGAGTTTCTTGTATATAAAACAATATAGAATTAGATTTCTGGCGTTGTCAAATACCAATATGTTATATTCTTATGAGGGGTGCAATTGCTGTCCTCTGTAACCTGAAAGTAACTAATCTCAAAGTACAGTAGATCTGATAGTAGTTTAACATTTGATTTATTGGGTTAACTTGGAGCACAAAAAAGAACCATCGTTTGGGGAAATGAAATTTATACACAAATTATTTAATTTTGTGGCTACTAGGGAGTAGGGAGATTCTATTGAACACCATGAGACATTTCTATTTCAATTGCTTTTGATTATTTATGTTATCAAAATCAGCCAAACACATTACGTTCTGTTGCAATCTTCATCAAGAGATATATATTTAACATGTCCATACTTAAACTTTAAAGCCAATATCTTTTTATCAGATGAATATGAACAAAGAATATTTCCAGCATGAGTTTGAAGCTCAGACGTCAATTAATTAGTGCATGGTTAATTGGGTAATTTTATTTAATTTTTTCTTCTTCTTTTGCAACTGTTATAAAAATGTCAAGGAACGCTAGAAGTTGTAACAGGGAAAGTATTGAGGGGAAAAGTTTCAAAAATAGAAAAGGTGCAAGTTTCAAGAGGAAAAGAAAAGAAACAATGAATTGGAACCACTATTATAACAACTAAAAACGGTGGAATTTAGATGCAGACTTTTACAATTTATAAGTTCCTATGTCTGTGTGTTTGATATATTTTAAAACTTTACAATGAATTGAAACCATAATTATTATAACAAGTAAATTGAATTTAGATGCAGACTTTACAAGTTCCTATGTCCGTGTTTGATATATGTTGCAAACTTTACTAAATTGAATTTAGATGCAGACTTTACTAGTTCCTATGTCCGTGTTTGATATATGTTGCAAACTTCACAAGATGAGAACTATACAAATTATCGAGATAGTTTTCTTCTTTCCTCATCTCTTCCTCTTCCCTTCCTTATTCCATATGGCATCAAAAATGGATCATCGAATTTGTGTGCGCCCCAGTGACCAAAGGCCTGTATCTTTAACCGGGGCCTGAAGAAATAACCATGAAACACGGGACATACACCCCACAAATGAGTCAAGAGAGGCAACCATTGAAGAGAATAAGAAGCATAACTGAAATGGATCACAATGCTTACCGGTGCTTTCATTGATGGGAAAACATTCCAAAACCGTAGAGTCTCATCCCCTGCACCAGTTACTATTGTCTGCAATTGTTCCACATAAAGTTTAAAAAATGTTACAAGAATGACCCCCCCCCCCCCCCCCCCCGATTGGTATGGATAAAAAAAATGTTACGGGGACATTATTAGTACCTGACCATCAGGAGACATTGCAAGGTACAGCACTCGCATGCTGTGGCCAGTTAGAGTTGCAACCTAATCAAAATTTGTCCATAAGGGTTATAAGGCATATACATTTCAGGATGTAATTTCTGAAAGAAAAAAAATCTAGAGTTGTCAAAGTAAGTACCTTTGTCAATGATGGATATTTCCACACCATGATCTGATTTTGGGAGTACCCATGAGTACTTACTAGTTCATTCACATTTTTACTCCAAGCAAGGTTGCAGACCTGCAGAGATCATGCAATAAATAAATTATTAGTTGACAATTGAGATGCCAATGTACCAAAAGTCTCTTAGTGGACAAGAAATGAACTAAGAAATAAAACCTGGCTCCCAGTGTCAACACAGTTCAATTGATGGCCATTTGTAGTGTTCCAAAAACGAATGCACCTATCAGCTGTTCCACCTCCAGACACAAGGAGACTGCTTTGGTGAGGTGACCAAGCAATGGCCTTCACGGCAGCGGTGTGCTCGGTAAGTCTCAAAACTGGTTGCTGAGAGTGTTGATTCCATACCAGGAGCTGCTTATATAATAACAGATGACATTGAAGGTAAACCACAAAATAAACAAACAAAGAAGTATAATAAAACACTTTTTTCTTTGTGTTTGGTGAGTTTGTTTAAACTTATTTCTTGAAAAAAACAATATTTTAATAAAATAAATAACTTTTTATTTTCTTAGTGTGTTTGTCTAAATTGTTTTTGTTTTAAAAAAACTGTTTTATGCTTATTTTGAAAAGCAAATCCTATCTATTTATTTAAAAAATGCTTATTTTAGAATTACTTTTTTTTTTCAAGTTTAACTAAACCAATCTTTAAGCTTGGGACAAGGAAAGAAAGATTAGTATACCTGATTATCATTACCACCAGAAGCAAGTTCCCTGTCATCATAGGACCATTTCAATCCACATACCTGTACAAATTGAGGGATAACAATTGCTATCAATTTCTCTGCTTTCAATTAGCCTTTAACATTACAAGTGCAATGTGTATTTTTCGTAATCTTTTTACCTCAGACTTGTGGCCAACAAGCTTGCTAACAAAGTCACCTGGAACCCTCATGTCATGCTGAAGTATGTTCCTATCTCTGCTCCCTGAAGCCAAAATGCGAGAATTCCATGCCAAGACACCAGTCCTTGTCTGATGCCCACCCATGGTTCTGACCTTCTTACACTGAGTTCCATCCCAAACCTGTACCATAAGGCAAAAAGTGTTATCTTATTTTTAATCATAAAATGCAATGATGCATCTATGAATAAAACTAAATCTAAATATACTAACAACAAAGTACCTGAACTTGGCCAAGATTTGTACCAATTGATATAAAAGAACCCTCCCGGGTCCACTGGACAGAACAAACACCATCATAAGGTCCCAAGTCACATAACTTAGTCACCTGAAAGCCACATAAAGATATTTCACTTTAAATGAGAGGCTTTTTTTATTAATGTTGTGAAATTGTTGGCAGTTTTGGACTCACTTTGCTGTTTGAAGCGCTCCATAAATAAACACAAGTGCCTAGCCCCACAGCAAGAATATTTTGTGTGGACCAGTCCACCAGATTCAAATAAAAGTCATCTTGAAGTGATGGTGCATCCAAAACCTGCACATTCTTGTCCGGTTCAGCGATCAACATTCAAGTTCAATAATCCAATGTAACTCACAGTAGGTTTAAGTCTGTTCTTGCTGTATTAAGGACCAACTCTCTCAAAAACTTAAGTTTGGCTTATACAAACACAGAAAGCACAAATGCATGGGTTTGATCAAAGAGGCTCCACAATATTATATGAAAGATCAACTTTTCCCAAAGCTTAAATTGTTTGGTAAAGGCTCATATCTTTTGGTGGATGGAGCCAACGACAGCAACATCCCAACATTTTCTACCAGGTGGGGTAGGCTACTAGGTAAAATGCCACATTGTTACCCTTCAATTCTGAATCATGTAACCATTGACCTCTATATCCTCTTTCTTGTTTCTACTGAAGTTGTTTTTTTCTACAACAAAAAATTATTGCGTGGTCCAGCATCACCACATGTCCACAACCAATTTCTATGTGACGTTATTAGTCCAAATTATAAATTTACTTCCAAGGAGGGTGAGCTCTGACACAACGGTAAAGTTGTGTCTTGGTGACTTGTTGGTCATGGATTCGAATCTGGAAACAGCTTCTTTGTATATGCAAGGGTAAGACTTCGTACAATATTCCTCCTCCTTACCTGCACATAGCGTGGAGCCTCCGGACTTCACGGACAATAGGGTACTTAGTTTTTTTTTTAGTTTTTTTTTATAAATTTACTTCCAAGATCATAGGCTCTACTACCACATGCATGTTCAAATCATTCTACCAAAATTCTTTTGTTGATAAGTTTCACATCACCCTAACTTTATAAATGTACTATTTTTATTTGTGAATTAGGAGATTCACTCTGAGAGTGAAAAACTAATTTCTTGAGACACCAAGATCCTTCTTAAGAAGTCTGACTTCTTTTAAGAGATATTTTTTTTAAGAGATATTTTTTAATACACAATAAAAATCTATAACAATCTGTTCAACGGACAAAGTTATCATCCTAAGTTTTTAAATGTACCATTTTTATTTGTGAATTGAGACATTAACTCATGCCTTGAGAGTAAATAACTAAATTTTGGATACACTAAGATCCTTCAAAAAGGTTGATTTCTTTTAACATATATTTTTCAATAGACACAGTGACACAAGCTTTGGGATCAAAATATATAGACACCTGCTTAAAGGACAAAGTTAGCACCACAAACCATATGCAACAAGTTCACCAAATGCTACTGTTGCATCAGATTCAGGAATGCAAAAGGCAAACGTTTTTCGTATAAAAGAGACAATTTCACTTGCCTTGTGGGGTGTCTTGGGGACTTTTCTAGGAGGTTTGGGAGGCGGTGTGGAAGAGTCAGAAGTGAAGCCATTCTGCTGTCCCAAAATGGACGGTGAATAAGGCGAAGAAGGGGCGGCGGAGTGATCGGTCTTGAAGCGGAGCATATTCTTGCTGGGACTGAGAGGCGAAGGAGGAGGAGGAGCAGAAGAACCTGCAGGAGAAGAAAGAGAAGAAAGAGAAGGAGAAGCAAAGTCAGATCCAAAGAGTTCCGATTTCAACAACCTCGAATAGGCCTCGTTACTCCCTTCCTTCAGCGGCGACGGCTTGTCCAGGAGCCAGAAGGTGTGAAGCCTGGAGGAGGATCTGCACGGGATGAACCTGTCGCTGCAGGCCGAGTTCGATTTCGAAGGCGATGTGAGGTTAGAGATGGAGCGGAGAGAAGAAGGAGAATTGAGGCTTGAGATGGAAGAACGGAAAGAAGAAGATGGTGGCGCGGTGTCCAGGCGGAGTGAGGTTCCGGACATCCCAGCTGGGAGGTTCAAACCCCCCGATTTCTTCGCATGAGGGGACTCCATTTTCAGCTTTCACTATGGAGGACAAAGAGATAAACTAAACAAATATGTTTTTGGGCAATGGAAGAAGAAGATGAAGAAGATGATGATGATGATGGCCTCTCTCTCTTTCTGTGTATGTGAAAGCAAAGAGAGAAGCTTTTTGGTTGGTTCCAATGGGTATAGTTTTTGGGGCATATAAATTTAACGGTCGAATTCTGAGGAGCGTGGGAAAGAGGAAACGAGGTTGGTTTTGGTAAGCTTATAAACTTATTTACTTTAAAGAGATTCCAACGGTCAATTAGTAATTAGGTTTCTCACTTCTCAGTAGTGTGTATATAGTACACATACCGCATAGCCGTTAAGGATTTTGTTTTTATTTTTTAAAAATATATATCTGTGACAGTGTGCAATGTCTGTTAATTTCTATATAACCTTTTTTTATATTGGATTGTGGGGGATTTACTTTAGGCTTTTTTCCATATACGTTTTTTTTTTAACGAAGGTGTGTGGGAAAACCACCATTTGGAGGCAATTTTTTTTTTCAAATTTACCATTTAAAAATAAAATTTAAATTAATATTTCAAAGAGAATAAATCTTAAGATAATATGATATTTCTTAAATAGAAGTTGTAATATAAGTTATAACTTTTTTTTATATTGAAGTCTTAAAAAATTTTACGGCTTCAATTTTTTATTTTTTAAATAAGAATTTAAATTAATAAGTGTTTTTGGTATGTTTTTTTATAAGTTGTTGTATACTATCTTTATGTTATTTTTAACATTTTTAATTTATTATTCAAATAAAACATTTTAATTTGATGAATACTATCAATAAGAATAAAAATTAATATGCTAGAATTTCAATTATTTATTCGGCCAAAAATATTTATTCTTCAATTATTTAACAACTTATAATTAACATTTAATATATATATATATATATTCAAATCATAATAAATTATTTAATCAATTAAAATTTATTTAAAACATTACATAAATTTCCCATAGAAATTATTTTAATTTATCACTATTATGAATTAGAATGCAAAATAATATATTAAGACTTTTTAAAAATTATTTATCGAGTGTTTTTTAAAATTATTTTAACTAATACTCAGTTTCATAGTAACATAACATTTAGAGACACATACTACAATCATAATTAATTTATTCATCAATTAAAATTAATTTTTAAACTTTGATAATTAATTTTTTTGAATGACTACATATTTTATATATTAATTTATATTTTCATTGTCAAAAAATAAAATTTTGAATATGTTTTAAATATACATATTTTTCTTACTAGTAAATAATTAAATTTTAACTAATATATATGTATATATATATATATATATATATATATATATATATATATATGATTAAACAACTTTATCTTCATTAAAAAAACATCATTTATCCATATTATATCGGTACTCAGAATAATTATAATAAAATTACATATCAAAAATTGAAAGTAATTACAATTCAATTACAAATTCGGCAGTAATTTTATTTAACTAAACTGATTACTTTCCTTATTTATTAAAAAATTAAATCATCTAATCATCCTTAATTTAGGTACAAAAATTTTGTTGCATATTATCATTAATTTTATTTACTTTTATTAAGATTTTTAAAGAACAATATATGGAACATTAAGTTTTTATATTATTTCATAAAAATGGATTTTTTTTATTTTTCTTTTAATTTGAAACTTTTTTTTAACAGATTGTCTATCTCTTATTTATTTAATCAGTTAAAGTTATTTTTATAAACATCACAAATTAAAAGTTTTCAATGGGTGCATATTTATATATTAATTTATATTTTCATTATAAATAAACTAAAATTTCAAATATTTTTTTACATAGAAATTTTAGATGCTTTTAGATGTATTTTTTTCATATAGTATATGTATTTGCAAATACTTGTAAATATAAATTTTCTAATAAAACATAGTCATTCAATATCAAAAATATATTAAATATAAAAAATAATCCTTAACATGAATAAAAAAATTTAGAAAATACTAAATATAAAAATATATTAAATAAAATAATATACAAAAATATAGAAAATATTACATAAAAAATATAAAAATATTACTTAAAACTAAAAAAGAAAAACATACATTAATTTATTAAATAATTAAAATAAAAATTATTTACGATTTAAAAAATATAAAAAAATGAAGTCTTAAAATAACTTAAAACTTCTATAAAAAAAATCTGTTTGAAAAAAGAATAAAAAAAAAACTTTTACAACTTCAAAGTCATAAGAGTAAAAAAAATACAAAAAAAAAACTCTCATAACTTTATAGTCGTGTTTTAAAAAATTGAAATTGTAAATTTTTATAACTTTAATGAAATTTGTTTTTAAATATAATTTAAGACTTTCAATTCAAAAGTCATAAGTTATTCTATGACTTACTTCTTTAGGAAGTATTAATTTAAATTTTATCTTCATTTGACAAATTTGAAAGGAAAAAAAAATTCCTTTTATCGTTTGGCCAAATGTGTGTTTTTTTAACTCTTTAAATGGGTTTCACATGTTATGTATTTATTAGGATGATTATGATAATTATGCGATTATGTATCTGCAAATGTTTAGGAAATCATATACATGTTTATAGAATTATGAGTAAATCATGTTGAGAGAATCTGGTATCATCATGTTTGCAAATATTTAGGAATTTATGTATATCTTTGAGAAATCATGATCAAATTATATGGGCAGAGATTTTAGACACAAACAAGATTAGGACTAGGAGGGAGTAAACTATCAATCATCTCACCTGAATAGTCGTTAAATTAATGAAATTATATAAGTATTAAATATCCATTAATTTGGTTTTTAGGGATGAAATTGACGGTTTATTCGATTAGGAGGATTTCTTGTAACAATTCTGGAAGTTTGTTGTCTTTATGATTTATATATTTTTACACCTCTGTTATTGAAATGTACAGCAACAAAGACGAAATACAATAGCCATATTTGCTTATATTAGTGATATAAATATAGGTAACTTCATTGTAATTAGAGAAAAATAAACTTTTTACACCTCCAACTTTGTCGATGGTTCCATGCTTGCAATAGTTGGATGTATTTGATTGAACATAATAAAATTTGATGGATCCAAACTTACATCGGTAAAAACGTCATGGATTTTGACCAACTCCTTACTTTGGCTCTTGAGTGAGACTTTGAGGTATTTTTACAAGTTTTTTTTTCTTTTATATTGGTTATAATTTATAAGAATAATTTTCGATTCAAAATTTAGTCAAACTTAAAGCTTATTATTCCTCTTTAAGAATGTATTATACGGAGATCGAACCTAGGTCCTCTCTCACAAACTTAGTGCATGTTATCAATTGGACTACATGATGCCAATTTGTTAAATATATTAATTTCTTCCCATACATTTTGGATAATAATGACAAAAACATCCAACTATGAAGCATACATGTTGGTTAGGGTTCGTGTTCTTGGCTTAGTGGCTCTAACACCAAAGCCCAAATCCACAACAACCATAAAATTAACATGTTTGTAATTATGTAATTATTAATGCACAACGTAGTACCACGACTTGTGTTCCTTAACCAAGTGATTCAAGGTTGAATCTTGATTGATCCTTTGAATATGAAATAAATTATGTTGAGAGAAAAATACTTACCTTATCTACGCTCAAAATTCTCGATAAAAATTAATCATCACTTTCAATAAAGATTACTTTGTACCAAAATCATAATCACAAAAAAATATTTGTAATTATTAATTTTATTTAGCAGTTCATGTTACTGTGACAAATGATACGCTACTTTGACACACATACTAACATGATACACTAATACATTATTAGTACCATGTCAATATACAATGCTATGTGAGCATGCTTGCAGTGCCACACCAACATTTTTCATTAAAAAAATTGATGACAAACTAATAGGAGACCAAAACTGTTTAATTTTAAAAATGTTGGAAACCAAATATGAAATAATTTTTTTTTGAGGAATGAAAATTGCATAGTTATAAAATTATAAGAACCCAGAGTAAATTTAAGCCTTATTTTTAATGATATAATATTAAAATAATTTCATATTAAAAATAAGTATAAAAAATATTTTTCAATTAGTATAAACATTTTTCATTTAATTTATTTATTAATTTCCACTATTCCACTCATCTAAACAATAGAGACATTTAAAAAAAAAAAAACAAACATTTCTTTACTTCTTTCCTTGTCTGAATTAATCCAAAAAACACATTTTCTACTTTATTTCTCTTGTACTTCTATCCTTATTTCTTTCCCTCTTATTTCATTGCTCGTATAACTCTATTTCATTTCAAATCCAAACAAACAGAAGAGAAGAAAAAAACAAACTACGTACACAATTTCATCAACTAAAACAACCCAGATGGATGCTATTCATCATACTGAAAAGTGAAAATATCAACAGGATACTACTTGTAGCTTCAGCAAAAGCATGAGCAGCAAGTTAGATATGACTGGATAATATCGTCCATAATTGAGGTATGATGTTCAAGACATTAAGTTCTGTGTTATGAATTCAATTACGATGAATATTTAATCTGATAATTGCGGAGCCAATCTTCACCCTTTTCGAAATAATCCATCCTACTGAAAGTTTGTGTATGGAATTGTGGGGCCGATGCGAACACTGCAGCTCCACGCCATGCATCCATAACAGGATCCAGTGCTCTAACAACTTTTATTGGTGCTCCACAAGGTCGAATCATCCGGATTCTGGCTTCAAGGCGTTCAGTGATGCCGGGGAAAAGAGAAGTTCCACCAGTCACAAGTATGGAGCTAGTGAGTCTCTCTTCCAGGCCTTCATCCTTACATGATAACCTTCTTATGGAGAACCCAGCCATGTCATCTAACCCTGCCTGATCAACCCCAATCCAGTTTGGATTGAACAAAATTTCAGGGCACCTGAACCTTTCAACACCAAAAACAATCTGAAAATCTTCTTTGGTGAGAGGACGGGCGCGTGGGGCCTCAGCAGCAGGTTGAGAGCTACCTGTTTCTGACTTATTGGGCACAAATGTTGGATCCAAGTCCTACACCAAAGAAACAATTCAGCAAGATTTGTGAGTCATCAAGAGCCTATATGTAACAAACCCATTCAAATGGAGATTGCATCCTCAAATCATAACTATTACTCCCTCCCTCCCTAAATATAAGACTATTTTTTCAGTTTTATTTGTCTCTTTTCATAAGACTCTAAGTTGTCTTTTTTATTACTTTACAATAAATGTTATATATTTAAAAGATAAATATATTATCTCTCTTATAAAGATTGAATAAGAATAACTCACATTAATTAATTAGGTCTGAAGCAGTTAAGTGGAAAAAGAGATTATGAGTTCCAATAAACTTAAGGGTAATATAGGCAAAATAATACAAATTGTTCACAAATTTAATGCTACTAACTATATTAACCAACTTTCTTAAAGAGTGTAAATTAGTTTAAAAAGTTATATTTAGAGACCGAGGAAGTAAAAGATGAAAGACATAAAGCTAACCTGTAGCCTTGAAGAGATGCGGGCTAGCTCTGCATCATCCTCATATGGTCCCTCATCACCATCATCAATATCTTTGCTCATCAATTTGTAAAGTTGCCAATCTTCATCTTTGGCACCAAATGTATCCTCACCCTTGCCGCGATCAAAGGCAGCAGTGGTCAAGAGGCGCATTCTCTCCCTTTGAGCAGCATTGAGTCTCTCACCACGACCAATGGCACCAGCCAAGTTATTTCCGTTAGAATGACCCCCATTTGCCTTGAGCCGTTTTCGTTGGTCAACTTTCTCTGAGAGGTCTTTGTATCTAGCATGCAATTGTTCCAAGTAAAGCTCTGGGTTCTCTCTACAATAAGGGAAAAAGGACAATCAGAAATTTTTTAAAGCATAATAGAGTATAATTTATAAGTATTTAAAGCCTTGTCAAGATCAGTCATGCTTTGTACAAATGTCATGTACTAACATTAACTAAGGTATAATAGTATAGTATGCACTTTTCTCCCTTGCTAAGGCATTTGGTAACCTTAAATTAGACAGAAAGTGAATGCTCTTGCTTCCTCATTTTTCCCTGTTTTACTAGGTTGAAATGATGAGCTATTTAACTCACATAAATAAGCAACAAAGTAATTTCAATTAAACTGAATAAATTAAAGCATGAAACATACAAGCGTATCTCCTCCTCTAACTGTTGTTTCCTTTCACGCTCCAATTCCTCTTCATATCGCTTCTGTTTTAATCGTTGCCGCCCTTCAGACATGGATTTCAGTGATAACTGTTTCTTCTTTTCAATGAGCTATCAACAGAGCACACCAAACAAACATTGTCAACTTCATAAGGCACAGAGTGCAACATGCAGAGAAATTATTTGGAATATTAAAGACCGAAAGCACATATGGGAACAAGCAAGAAATTTACGATTACAATTACATTTGAAGGATGGGAAGACAGCAAGTTCAATCTAATGATGCATGCGGAATGCTAAAACTGACCTGGTCTGGGGTGAGCATGTCATCAGGGATGTTTATAAGAGAATACTTTTCATTAGCATTAGGGCTGGCCTTATCAGTTTCAGCTTGTTCATTCTTTGGTTCACCTTTTGCTTTCCGTAAGGATTGTGTAACTTTAGTGCGGGCAGATTCTATCTCCTGCCTAGAGACATAACCAGTCTCTGCTAGGAAAGACGGAACATTACTGTCTTGAACTTGTTTAAGCTGTTTTAAAAGAAACTCCAAACCATGCAATTCATTTTCCAATTCGTTTATTTTAGATGATCTCTTTGCCTCAGCCATTTCTCGTAATCTTTGACCTTGTCTCTCTTTTATCGCTGCCTTTCTTGCAATCTCTTCCTCAGAAGGAGGCTCCTCAGTTGGGGGTGGAACCCAAGGGAGCTGCCAACATCTGGTTTTTTCTTCAGCCTCCTTAGCTCCTTTCTGTCAAACCATTAATGAAGTAAAATTCTAGAAAAATAGAAATGGTGTATGAACTTAAGATTGAAAAGAAGAACCTTTTCTTACCTGAAACAGCCGAGCTTCACAAGCATAGTCTGGTGCAATATAACAATGTTCCATCTTCATGTCTTCAACCTTTTCCCATGTAAATCTAGTCCTGCATTGAGAATATTATAAAATCTAAGAAATAATATGTATTTAGCAATCAGATCGACAATAGCAGAGCCAGGATGACTCTTTACTCACATATGATGAGGATATTTGAGTGAAAGAAGTTCTTTTAAATAATCAGTCACATGGAATCCACCAATATTAGTACGACAACATCCTTTATAAATAGGTTCCCCATCTACAAACTGGAAATAATAAAAAAATGATTATAAAGAATTATAATACTTTATACACTTGATAAGGCTATGTAAATCCTACCAGCAATGATTTGTGATCCAAATTTGAAAATGCGTCTGAGGACAAACAGAAATGAAAAAAATTGTTTTCCTTTGCATAAAAGATCCTTAGAAGTAAATAACAAAAAAAGCATACCGGAATCACATGAGTTGTATTGAATCCAGGACACATAGCAAGACCATCTTTATCACAAACACCTTGTTGTTGATTATATTTATAGCTGAACGCCGCGTCAACACCAAAGGCTGCCAAGACAGAGAAGCATAGACAGCATTGTCAATAAAATTACGTGCACAACATCTAGAATGAAGAGAGATAAAAAGGTGCCCATGATGAGGTCCAAACTAGTGACAACTATGTGCCAAGACGTCATGGTCTTAGAAATTGGTTTTCCTTTTAAGAGTAACCTGGTGGACAAGATTGGGCATAAGACTATAGGCAAGTCAACACTACAGTTCCTACTAATGCCACTTGAAGAAGATGAAGTGTTTAATTTTTCTTTTTGATAGGATTAGCAAAGTATTAGTACCTATAGATGGAACTCCATAAGTCTCAAAAAGAAGTTCTCCCATTTTACTACGAGACTGAACTGGGTTGCATACACATTCTGTGATCAGGACAGGATGATCAATCTGCTCTGGCATTAAACATAAATATAGAAAAGAGTGAGTTAAATCATTTTAATTGTAGAAGTTCCAAAAGAGAAGAATCTGTATTCATCAAACCAAGGAACTCCTAGGTAACTACAGACCACTAAGTTTACTAGCATACCAAAATTAGTAGTAGTGGTCTATTGGAGTTTAAAATGTCATCATAATGGTCATAAAAAACTAAAGCCTCAAGAAAGAAAAATGAAAATCACTACTCCACTTATGGGCATACCTCTGATCCTGTAGCACCCAACCTGTCAAATCCAAAGTCCAGAATCTATAGATGAAAGAAGATGTCAGTAAGGCTTTCCTTCACATGTTTTTCAGAATTAATGAAAGCATACACCTGTATACATGCATGATCTATGTCCATAATATTTAATATGGTACTCCCCCCGGTCTCAAAACATTAACATCACCTTTAACACAAGTTAATTAGTCTCAAATTTAAGAAGAAAAAATTGATTCAGGCTAACTAAGAAAGTTAGTTAATCACATTTAATTACACCAATCTCAATTAAAAATTGAATTTTCCCCAACTTACCCTTCATTGGAACTTGGTATAAGGAATAAAAAGGAGTCACTGGAACTAAGATCTCAATTCAATGAAGGGTATTTTAGATATAGTAGCATTAAATGAAGTAAAGTTAGTTGAATTTTTTTATAGGGTAAATAGTCATTTTCGTCCCTGAATATGTAAGGCACTGACAAATCTGTCCTTAAAAGATGGAAATTCAAATTTTTGTCCCTGAAAGTGAAAAAAGTGTGACAAATTTATCTATCCGTTAACTTTTGTCCATTATCGTTAATATCGAGGACGAATTTGTAGCGCATTACACATTCAGGGACAAATTTGTCAGCTCTCTACCCAAAATATAATTTAATCTTCATATTCTCTCTTTTTTAATCATTGCAAGCATAACATTACAATAAATACTTAAAAATTAGAAAAACAAGCATAAGTTAAAACAAACATAATAATACGCATAATATTGATTAGTAAGTATAATTTGTTTGTTATTCTTAAATTTACATTATAACAACATTAAATAATGACAAAATCAAGTTGAGTCTCATTTTTTTTGTAAGGATTAATATAATGGCTGTGCATTTTAATTTGTTTGAGCCTCATATTTTGGGTAAGTATTATCTCATATTTTTGCTTTGAAATTTTTAATGTGACAATACTATATCAAAAATATGAGACCCATACAAACAAAAATGCACAACCATTAAATTAATTCTTACCAAAAAAATGAGACCTTAACTTGATTTTGTCATTACCTAATATTGTTATAATAGAAATTTCAGAACAACAAACAAATTATACTTATTAATCAATATTATGCTTATTATTATGTTTGTTTTAACCTATAATACTTACCCAAAATATGTGACTCAAACAAATTAAAATACACAATCATTACATTAAGCCTTACAAAAAAATGAGACCCAACTTGATTTTGTCATTACCTAATGTTGTTATAAGAGAAATTTCATAACAACAAACAAATTATACTTATTAATCAATATTATGCTTATTATTATATTTGTTTTAACTTATGTTTGTTTTCCTAATTTTTAATTGTTTATTGTAATGTTATACTTACAATGATTAAAAAAGAGAGAATATGAAGATTAAATTATATTTTGGGTAGAGAACTGACAAATTCGTCCCTGAATGTGTAGTGCGCTGACAAATTCGTCCCTAATATTAACGATAATGGACGAAAGTTAACGGAGGGATAGATTTGTCACACTTTTTTCACTTTTAGGGATAAAAATTTGAATTTTCATCTTTCAGGGACAAATTTGTCAGCGCCTTACACATTCAGGGACGAAAATGGCTATTTACCCTTTTTTTATATTTGAGACCAAGAGAAATGTGTCTTTTTTTCCTTATATTTAAGTTCAAAGTAGTACACATCCTTTCCAACTAGTTGACCTATCAAACCTCACTGTCACACATCAATTCATACATTGCCTCATACTAGGAGAATAGTTCTTCCATTTATTATGTGCTAGGAAAAGGACGTTGGCATTGCCTGGTGCAAGCCACCACACTATGGCACTGTCTGTGAGATAGTCCCAGGAAACTATCATTCTGTAGGACCTTGAAGAAATGCCGAGGTCTGTACTCTAGGCAACAAAAGACAAGATTTTTGGCCATGTTCGAACTCTTAAACAATATTTATCCATATCAGCAACATTCAAAAGATAGAATCCATGCAGAGAAAGAGGCTATATTTCGGAATTTGTATACTTATTCTAAAAACATTTTGAAATAGTTGAAAATGTAAATCCTTAGAAGTTACTACACATTCTGGTGTTCAATTTGGACAAGTCAACAACTAAACGACAAAGACATATCATTAACCCAAATGTATCATAGCAATAACACAAGTGGCAACACCATATGTTCTCACTCAAGTATATTCTCTAATTCTAAAATGCAGCCACCCAAATTGGCAATATCCTGAAATAGAAGTGTAACTTCACATGCATATAACACACACAGCAGAACCAAATCAAATCACAGACTAGCTTATGATCATCAGGAACTGAATTCTAATTGCATAATAACGATCATATAGAAACAACTAAAAAATACTAACTCTCCTTTACTCACAAAATTGCAATGAGGGAAAACTTACATATTCCATTATTTCAAACTGGTAAACAATATTGCTGTCAAATGCTGAGCGGGGTCCAGAGCGAGTACAGTCAAAGTATTTCAGTAATGTTGGATCATGGTCACCAACAATAGTGACAGTTTCTCCTGGGGTACAAAAAAATGTTATAAAAAAAATATTCAACATGCGACAAATTGCCTTTTTGTTGGCTTTATCAGCTCATGAAACAATTTCCTCTTAGATATAAAAGGCTATATTCACTCACAACAGTAAATATATCTCGGTCCTATTTTATTCTTTTACGAAATTAAAATATAGTTAATAAACTAATGAAAATGCACCACGACAACAAGAATTGGGGACAACAACATCAACATTAACTACACAGTTTCACTACAGAAACATTCTCATACAAACACAAACAAATACATGACACAGTAACTAAGATGGAGAAGAACAAGAAAACATGGCGAAAACGTAGAATATATGATACCGGTGGTTTTGTGGCGTGGCCTTTGGACAATGTTGCGGAAAACAACACGGGGTTGAGTCTCTCCTGCCCATCTGGCAATTCATCAAAAGGAACAAACTTTAACGTTAAAATCAACAGCCCCATCATCACGAGCTGATTTGAAAAACAGAGAAACCCAGAAATAAAAGTTTTGATGTTCTTTGAGGCGAAATTAGGGTTCGAGGAGGTACCCAATGCGGAAATAGGAGGCGCCATTGTCGATGACGATAGGAGTGGCGGAACCGAAGAGAGTGTAATCGGATTGGCGCTGAATTTTGGAGATGAAAGGCATTGTGTCGGCTAAACTGAAGAAGAAGAAAAAGAAGTGGCTTTAGTTGTGTGTGTTTCCGCGACACTACAGCCTCTGCAAATGGTGAACAACATAAGTAACAGACATGGTGAGCTCCGACCCGGTCGAGTAACCCGAACTACTATACGGGTCGGGCGAAGTAGAAACGTGTTATTGAAGTAAAACAGTGTCCATTTTTTTAAGCCATGCAACTGCAATAATGCAGTATTGCTTTATTAGCAATCTTGTTCTCAATACCAAGACCATCTCTTACATTAATAATTAAAATTTTGGATAGTAGTATTTAAACCATTTTAGTATTGATCTTATTTTTATCTAGTGTTAGCAATTAGCAACTACTTTAGTTCATGTAGCATTATATGAATTAAATCTAGCTACTAAAATCTGAAAATGTCCCTAATCATGATGAAGATGATTCAGGTAGATTCCAAACGTTATATATTGGACGGTAAGTCAAACTTTATATGTTGGACGATGAGTCGACTTTGTTAATAAAGGAAGACATGCAAAACAAAGAAAATGACTATGACGCTTAAGTACTACTTTGTTAAAAAGGGAGACAAAGAAAATGACTATGACGCTCAAGTACCATGAGTGAATGATGATGTAATGTGAATGAGTGTGAATGAATGTATCAAAAAGTTAAGTAAGACCTGGTATTTATAAAGTGGATTATGAGTCTTAGGAGTGATAGTCTAAGAACTTATATAAATAAATAAGAAGTGTACCAGATAATATGAGATATGTTAGGAGATAAAATTATTACACTTATTTAAATAAATAAGTGTAACAAATAAACTGTTGGCCATAATGACCTGATAAAATAAATCAGGTGTAAAAATTTCCTAAGGAAACACTAGAAAAATAAATAATTCATAGAATTATCAAAACTAATTTAGACTTTACCAAATATATATATATATATATATATATATATATATATATAGATATATATCATAAACTTCCAAAAAGTGTCATATGATTTATTCCATATTATAAGACACTTACTAGCAAAAAAAACCTTAAATTATTCGGTGTGAAGCTTCCATGCATGTTGCACTAAGTTTCTTCTTTAATTATAGTGTTTTTTTCCCTGATTTTCTTTGAGCTAATATAATGCCCCCTTGAATTAAAAAAAAAAATAGAACGTTGAGCTAGATAGATAAATGAGTATTGTAAATTTCCTAATACTAGTGTATTTAATTTTTATGGATAAAAAAATAAATAAAAGGTCAATGAACATATAAAACAATATTTGCGCATATAATCATCATACAAGAACTCTATTCATGGCATGGTACATGCATGTGTGTTTTAATTTCATAATTTAATTTTAAAGAAATAATTCCATTTAATATATATTCAAAATAAAGTTGAAAAAATGCACAATTCATTCCTCATGTACGGTCTATTATTTTTTCTATAGTCAATATATAAATAATAAATTAACAACCGACTCCATTCATTGTTTTTTTATTGTTTCACTAAGAACTTGATATAATCATATCCATGGATGCATGTCAGGATGTGCAATTAACTTCTCATATTATAAACTAACAAGAATACTATTCTTCATCACTTTCACTTGATTTTGTTACCACAAAAACCTTCACTTAATTCACAATTTAGGCATTACATGTTCCACCAACATGCACCAATGACTTTTGTCAACAGTATAGTACTATACTTCATCACTTTCACTTGTCTCCTTCACCTAACAAAGCCTTCAAACTTGAACAGTGACACAATATTCCAAGGTCATGATCATCAGTTCACAACAACCAACTCTTTCATAGGCTCTTCAGGTTTGTTCACACTGAGTTTCTTCCAGCTTGATGATGAAGATTTCTACCTTGGAACCAGACTCTCAGCTGTTAATTCTACTTATAACTGGGTTGCCAATAGAAACAAGCCAATCCATGATGAGCCTTCAGTGGCTCTCACAATTGATCAATATCGTAACTTGAAAATTATTTCCAACATGGGAAATCCACTTTCATGCTTTATTCTTCTTCTCAAGCTGCAGAAAGTAATAAAAATAGTAGTACTATCAGTGCCATCTTGGAAGATAATGGTAACTTTGTGCTTCATGAAATGAATAACCAAGATGGATCTGTGAAGACTTCAGCATACTAATCTAGTGAGCTGCTTCTTGGATTTTGAATAGGAGAGAAGAAAGAATATTAGGGCATGTTTGGATGTAAGTTTCTCTAGAAGCACTTCTATAAAAAGACAATAAGAAAAAAAAATTAAATGAGCTTCTCCATAAGCTAACATTAGCTTTCCATTAGCTAATTTGTAGAAGTTCTCTCATATAACTTCTCTAAAACATAAGAGGACATCTGTAAATGAGCTAATGGAGAGCTAATTTTAACTTATGGAGAAGTTTATTTCATTTTTTCTTCTCCTAGAAATGCTTCTAGAGAAGCTTACCTAAACAGACCCTTAGTCTACGAGTATATGCCCAACAAAAGCTTGAATTTATATCTCTTTGGTATAGAAATTTACTCATTCAAAATTTGATTTACATGCACTTTAGAATATGTACTTTGTTTACACATGCATGCTCATGTATCTTTCCTTCAAAATAGATTCCAACAAGAGAAACATGTTCGAATGGAAAATAGGATGTCAAATTATTGAAGGAGTTGCACAAGGACTTGTATACTTACATCAATATCAAGATTAAAAGTGATACACAGCGACTTGAAAGTTAGCAACATTCTATTGGATGACAATTGAATCCAAAAATATCAGATTTTAGAACTGCTAGAATATTTGAAATAACAGAATTAGAAGAACAAACTAATAGAATTGTTGGGGCATAGTAAGTATTGATATAAAATTTTATGTTTGCATTTTTTGAACTTTAAATTGTTAGATGGATTAATTAATATTATTATTTCAATGGCTATATATCTCTGGAGTATGCTATGATGGGTGTTATCTCAACTAAAACTGATGTTTGCAGTTTTGGTGTCTTGCTACTAGAGATAGTGAGTGGAGAGAAAAATAGTGATGATTACCCACTCAATCTTTTTTATGTAAGTTACCTCAAACCATACAATTAATGATGACTAATAGACTACAAACTTCTCTAAAGTTTAATAGTTAAGAAAATGTGTTTTTTTCAGTCATGGAAATTATGGAACGAAGGTAATGTAAATTTTAAGGTTTATGAGATTAACAATTATAGGTAATCAGTAGGATCTTCAAATATATGATCCTCACAAATAATAGATAAACACTGTGTACATTTTTCCATAGTGAAACTTCTCTCCAATGCACTTTGATTTCTTGAAAGAAAGAGAAACAAGATTTCATTCCATTGACTATTCTTTCTGTTTCTCTAAGTTTTTGATGACTATAAGATTTGGGAGAATACTTTTTATTCAGGAAGGAGACCTATTTCACGTTAGTGGATATTAACCCTTTTATAACCACTACTCCTATCAAATAGTAGTAATATCTAGAAACCGCCCCAATTTAACCTAATTACAATTTAGTCCTTAATTATTAATTATTTATTTATTAGTCATTACATAAGTTACATGTCTCTCATATGAAACATTAATTCTTACATTTTCCAAATTGGCTCATGTGACATTACCAACCATTATGGATTAAATAAATAAATAGATTAAACTAACATAATGCGCGTTAAAATGACAAAATTGTTCTTTACATTGGGTACATCATAATTTCATAATTAAGAATAAGAACCAATTTGAGTCATGACCATTGTACATTACTTAATCGACATAGTCCCTTCCATGTACTACAAATTGGTCTTCTCCTTAATATGACAATTAGTTAGGAATACATAATTGGTCCAACATAATGCCTTTATTCAAGACAAAACCTGTGTTAACTTAGGGGATGCTATTTGGTCCATGTCTTATTAGCGAAAGGGGTAGCTTTTCGCAATCCGACAATAAAGAAGGGAGAGACTCGCCCTGCATAGAGGACAAGTAATAAAAAACATATCATAAATTAGCTCAGAGTGTTAGTAAAATGCATAAGGTAAATTACACCTAATGATCGTTAATAACAATAATGTTCATATTTTCAACATGTTCTATAAATGTCTTGGGTGGTAATCCCTTTGTCAAAGACTCAACTATCATAAAGTTTGTGCTAATATGTTCTATTGAAACTATTTGTTTTTAAACTTCTTCCTTCATAACAAAGTACTTCAATTCCATATGCTTAACACCTTACAGTACTTATCGTTCTTAGAAAAAAAATATTGATGCAGAGTTATCACAATACATTTTCAGCGGCCTAGCAATACTATCGACAATTTCATGCCCTGAAATAATGTTTCACAACCAATTAACTTGAATTGTAGCCTCAAAACATGCTACAAATTCAATAAATAATTGATTGATTACCACTATTCCACGATACTGCTCCTCCGACTAAAAGAAATACATAGCCAAGAATGAATTTTCTTGTATGCACACATCCAACAAAGTCTGAGTTTGAATATTGGATAATCTCAAGGTTCAAAATCTGTAAATAATTTGTGAATATAATAGTGTTGGCGGTAACTAGATATATTAGAAGTTTAAATATATTTTTAGTCTCAATAATTTAACTTTTCTTTTAATTTTTGTTCCTGAAATTTGTTTTGTTTTAATTCTTTTAAAATGTATTTGTTTTATTTTTCTTGTTTAAAACACTTAAAACAATGCTTTTAATGTAAAAAATATTTTATATTATGAATAAACTCAAAACTCAAAAGCGTCCATGAGGACTATAGATTGACTAATGTAGGACTTAATCAAGTGGCTTGTTAGAACCACTACTACAAAATACCTTTTTAATGACGCACATTCTAAGACGGTTCCTAAAAAATCATCTTCAAATGTTAGGCGGTGACATTTTTGTAAATAATACAAGATATACGACGACAATTTTATAATAACTGTGTTAGATATGGAGTGTTCAAAGATGGTTTTATTAAAACCGTCTTAAAAATCAAATATATAAAGATGGTTTATTATAACCGTCTTAAAAATCAAGTATACAAAGACGGTTATAATAAATCGTCTTTGAAATTTGTAACTATTTTCCGCTCTCATTAATTCCAGTCTCCATCACTCTCTCTCCTCAAACCATTAGGATTCCAATCTCCTCTCTCTCCTCAAACCCTTACGCGTTGTTACAGCCTTCTTTCAGTCTCTTCTTCTTCTCATACATTCAAAGGTGGAGAAGTTGAAGACACTGGTGGGGAGAGAGTTAGCAATAGCAATGGGGACCAATAATCTTGGCAACTCGAAGGAGTTTGAAAAACTCATAAATTCCATCAGCGAGGCCTGATCCAAAGCTGAGGACAGTTTGTACAACACTGAGATCCATCTACCAAGACTCCATCTTTGTCTCCGAGATCTATGTTCTATGGCCTCGGCTCCCTCTCCTCGCCAACCTCTATTGCGGCCTCTGGTGCTCTAGCTCCACCGCCTTCCATTTCACTTACTACTTCAAGTCCATTGACGACTACACCAACAACTGCTCCTTCACCACTGTCAGCCTCAACCTCCACGTCACCCTACTCGTCGATACGCTCTCTCTCTCATTCCTCAAAGACGCAACCTTTCTCATGGATTTTCATCTGCGTAGGTAGGATAGAAGGGTGGCTGCATCATCGTCGATTCCACTTGAAGAGGAAAGTGCTTCCTTGATAGCATCTAAAACTATATCCATCTGGGCCTCTGTTCTCAATTGTGCCATTAAGGACTTTCGTGTAACACTCTTCATTCTACTTTTTCATTCAAATTCATATATTATGTCATTCATCCATTGTTTTATCTTCATAAATACAATAGGATTCTATTGGCTGTCCTCTTGAATGGGATTGTTTCTTGCACCTTCCTCTGTGGGTTTCCCAAACTGAAAGAGCATCCATTGAGAACCTGTTAGAGGAGTGGACTCTGTTACCTAAATCAAGTGGGGCTGATATTGCCTCCCTTGTTGCTTGCTTGAGGAAACCCCTGCGTCGTCTCTGGATTTCACAGAAAACTATCATCTGGTTGAATGAAGTGCCTCATCATGAATCTTGGGATTTCACACCCATCTTTATTCTCTGCACCTCATTGTCTTCATCGGTCCTTTGTTGGTACTTGGTGTGGTTACTTGTTAGTGTTTAATATGATTACTGATTCTGGTTTCTTTGTGTGCAGTTGGGTAATTTCATTCACTACATGGCTATATTTGTTTTTGGTTTTGTTGTGGTTTCACTGCGATTTGGCAATTAGCACTGGTTACCTTTGATGTGGTTCCTATAATAGCAGTAATTGGAGGCATTCACACAAGCTACCTAGTAAAAGTCAAGAAGCTCTTTCTGAAGCTGGTAACATTGTAGAACAGGTGAGACTAAAGGGACCCCTTTGTCATCATTATGTTGGTTTGTGTGTTTTTTGCATCTGGGTGGTTATGATTTTGGGCTAAATTTACATACTGTTGTTCAAATTCGAGTGGTGTTGGTGTTTGTTGGGGAGGCTAGAGCACTACAAGGCTATTCATCTGCATTGAGGATTGCACATATGATTGGGTACAGGACTGGATTTTCAAAGGGAATGGGATTAGAGGCCACTTTGTTGTTTTCTGTTGCTATGCTCTTTTGCTTTGGTATGGAGGCTACTTGGTTCAACACCACTACACCAATGGAGGACTTGCCATTGCCACCATGTGTTTTTGTTATGATTGGTGGATTGTAAGTATTGGGTGTGTTCACTTACATGACAAGTATTTCTAATTATATAAGTGTTTTATTTTTATGTTTCTAGCATTAGTTTATATGTTGATGATGGTATGTTTTCTACATGAACTTTGTTACATCATTCAACTATTTTTTATTTTTAGTTGTATTGTATCCATTCCATCCTATGTCTTGCTCTAATTTCCTATATTAGTGTACAATTTTCATTATTTATTTCTGCCTTGTAATTCATATTCTATGTAGGAATTTAAAAACAGATTTCTTCCTAATACTACAATACTAATTAACCAACATCTATTCAGTTAAATATTTTCAAACATTTGATCATTTAGGAGATATAGTAAACTGAAGTCTCATTTTGAAACAACTAACGACATGAAATAGAAAACATAAGGCTAAATTTGCCAAAGATACTAAAATTTGCCAATGACAAACCAACCTTGCGCTATCCTTTTTTAACAATTGGATTGAGTTATCTATTCTGCTGTGTATTTTGATGCAGTTAAGTCCAATTTGAATGCTCATAACTTGAGCCAGGAATGCGAGCAGTTTTCAGCTTAGTAAGGTATATATGCTGTGAGAAGAGGTATATATGTTGGAATGGGCCTTCAAATCTTCCAACAATTTGTGGGGATTAACACTGTCATGTACTACATGCCCTGATTACAACACTGCTTTGAATCCTGGTGAATGGGACTGCATGAAATGCCTCAAGGCTTCTCCAGAGTGTGGCTTTTGTGCTTCTAGAGCTAATAAGGTAAATGTGTCATCATGTCCTTTAGATTAAGTACATCATAATGTCCTTTAGGGGTGTTACAGGAAGGAAGTCCATCTATGATATTGTTAACCTTTTTATCCTTTTTTTTAAATCATAGTATGATCTGGTCATAACTTGGTACCTGCTTATGAGTCCACAAATGACACTCAACGAAATTACTAGTATGTATGTTCAAATAATAGATGACAAGGTGTATCCCTTTTTGTCCCTACCCTCCCTTCTACTTTTTCTATTTTCCTTTATATTGTCCCTACCCTCCCTGCTGGTTCAGGTGTACAGTTGTTCAGGTAGCCTAGAAACAGTTGAAAGTCCATTATGATGATGTCCAGGATGAAGATAGAAGTGGAAATCTTGAGGTATAGTCAGGCTTGACATATTTTAAATTGAATGTAGCTTTTGGTAATGCGTTTAGTGTGTGTGTGTGTGTGTTTTGGTGAATGCTTTTAGTGTAGCTTGTTATGCAGATTTTTAACTATTGTTATATTTCGTGCATTCATTGTCATCTTTATTTATTTATTATTATTAAACCCTATAGTTAATTGTATAAAATTTATGAAGTCGTTTTGGTTTTTAATGAAGTAAATGCTCCTTACTTTATCACTATATGATTAGTTTTTTACTGCTATAATTGGATACAAATTTATTTGTCCACTTTTTATTAGCGCACTTGTTTATTTAACAAACATTCTATAAACCAGTTATGGGTGAAGGAGAGTGTTGCAACCTATCCGACCATGACAGGACGACGATGAAAAAAAGATAATAAAGAAGTCTTCCTAAAAAGGAAAACTTGAGAGGAGTCGCCACCAACGTTTATTTAAGGAAAACGTCAGAAAAAACAAAAAAGATAAGACATGGTCTACGATTTGAGAGAAAAAGAGTTCAGAAGTCATTTACGCATGGGGAAGGTGTTAGTACCCCACACGTTCGTCATGAAAATGACAGTCTTTAATCAAGTGTGTTAAAAAATAAAGTGACTTTTTAATTATTTGTCTTCCCTTAAAAACATGACTTATGTTTCTTTTATTTTTTTTTGTTTATTTAGAAAAGAAAAGATTTTATATATTTTTTTTGTTTTTTAGGTCGACAAGAGGGTTTGCCTTCGCTCCTACGTATCCCCAAGTGCAATGAGGAATCAGACTTACGTAGTTCTTTTTTGAAAACAACTTGATTGGGTTGATTTTATCTTTTTCAAAAGATTATTCCTATTGCGTGAAAAAGACTCGTTAAGGCGTTAGACCTTCAAAACGACGTTAAATTTTGAAGAAAAGTGGAGAGAATCGCTTAAGGCATTGGACCTTGAAGCGATCTCAAGTAAGATATAATTTTTGAGAAAAAAGGAAAATTGAGTTATCATTTATTTGAGTATTTTTAGCCATTTTTAGAAAAGATTTTAGATTTGCGATAAACTCTATGAAATCAAGCAAGTCGAGGACCCAACATGATATTCACAAAATCTATCCGTGTGTTATTGAAACACCACCAAGCGAGGCGGAGACCCAGCATGGAGTGCACGAAACATAAGCGCGTACTAAAGATACTAATGCAAACATAAATGAATAATTGACATAGCATGACGTAATAAAAAAAATGAAAATAGAAAGGGATAAAATAGAAGTGTGGAGTACACTTAGTAATTAGGGATGCAAACATGAATAAAGGAAGTGCAATCAGCAGGTGTTTATTTAATTACAAAAATGGGCTAGGCCCAACATATATGGATGCATTTATGAATATGGAAGTGCAAATAGCATTCTGTGCATTGCTCCAAAGTGGGCTAGGCCCAACTGCTGAAGGATGTGCAATTATGGAAAAGGAGGTACAAACAGCATTATATGTATTGCCCCAAGGTGGGCTAGGCCCAACTGTTGAGAGGTGTGCAATTATGAAAAAAAAGGTGTAAAAAGTAGTACGAAATTTGTTTCTGAATGGGCCAGGCCCAATTGGAAAAGAGGTCAACTTATTAAATGTGAGATTGCAAAACGCAAATTTAAGTTTTTTTTTTAGGGTTAGGATTGGAACCGGATCAAGGAGACCCAACCCAACACGCATTTTTGCTGCTGGGCACAGCAGCTGCACACGGGAAGGCGGGCTTAGGCCTCTCTATGAAGGAGGCCTAGCTCCATGCCACCATCGGTGAGGGAAGCCAGCGATGTGGGGCCACCGCAGTGGCGGGGCCGACGGTGGCACATGGTGGCGCGGTGGTGGAGGTGCAGTGGTTGTTGGAAAAAGCCCCAAAACAAAAGAGAAAAAGAAAGGGGAAGAAAATAAAACAAAGAATAAGCATGGTGGTGATGGAGGAGTCACGGTGGTGGTGGTGGTGGTGGTGGCTGGAGCTGGCGCGGTGGTGGTGAAAAATGAAAAGGAGAAGAGATGGAAGGGGAAGAAGGAAAAGAGAAAAGAAAAGAGAGAAAGTTGAGAGAATAGAAGCTACCTGAGAGACCCCTCTCCTCCTCCTCTAGTCCCACTGCCCAATGGCGCTGCTGGATTGGCCAACCCTTGTGCTCCGGTATCCATGCCCCTCTTCTTTTATGCCTCCTCCAATTAATGCACAGCTTCCCCCTTTATATGGGTGCTGTAGTTTTTTTTTAACCTAATTGGCACTTTTTGTTTTTTTAGACTGTCATATATTTTTTTATTACCATTTTTTATTTTCTTTCTCTTCTTTCTTTTATTTTTATTATTATTATTATAATTTCATTTTTCTTCTTTTTTATTTATTTATATATTCTCTTTCTTTCTCTTCTTTTTTACTACTCTTTATTATTATTATTATTATTATTATTATTATTATTATTATTTTACTTTTTCTTCCTTTTTTTTAAACTGTTATATCTTTTATTTATAAATTTTTTATTTTTTTCTTCTTTTTTCATTCTTTCATTTATGTTTTTTTCTTCTTTCCTTTCCTTTTTTATTTTCTTTTTTTTATCCTCATTTTTTTTTATTTTATCCGGACAAAATTAGGGTATGACAGAGAGGAACATGGAATTGTTAAACTTGCTGACTTTGGACTTGCAAGGATATATCAAGCACCTTTGAAGCCATTAATTCTTAATATTTAAGAAGCCAAAATCTGAGTAAGCATATAATACTGGCAGTAAGAGTGCATTAAAGGCTTGTACTAGCTCAACTTTCTAATGTAAGTTGGGTGATGGATATTGTTGTTTACTTCAAGTTTAGTGCATTGAATTGTCAAGTTTGATGGCAACCTCATTGTCTTATGAAAACATAATGAACACACTACAAATAAACCAAGAGTTGGGGGGGGGTGAATTGGTTTATTACAGTTATTTAAAATTTTTCTAAAACAAATTGCGAAATTTGAAATCTGGATCGTATCACTTAAACACCTTTTGAAAAACCAGAACTTTTCTTTCAATCAAAATCGACCTTGATATGCATGTAATGACAAAAATATTTTCTTTGCTAATAATATTTTGATTACCCAAATACAAGCAATGGAATTAGAACAAAAGACTCAACAATTTATACTGATTCACCTCTCTAACATGGAGGCTACATCCAGTGTCTTCCAACCAACACTAGGTTAGAGTTTGCACTATATCAAAATATTCTTTACAAGCAATTTACAGGTGATTATCTTTATCAACCCTAGATAAAGAATCTGAATTCCAAAATACTATTAGAAAACAAATCACAAAGATCCTGAGAACCCTACTCAGATCTTTATCCCTAGAGAACCCTACTCTAGAAAGCTTGAAAGAGTCACTTTGATATATTACATCAGAATTTTAATACACAGAAAAATTCTAAAGAAAGATTAAAGAGAGACACAACCTGTGATCCTTCAATGTATGAATGAATGCATTTACCAATCAATCAGATTGTATGAAATTCAATGCTCAGAATCAAAACTCTTGAGAAACCTTCTTTTCTTTAACACATCTTTTCAAAAATTCAGAAATCTTGATCTCACAAGATGTGTTTCACACTCAGAACAAATCAGTATCTTGGACACTTAAAAAGCTTAGAATCTTTTGGGTAAGTCACACATCTGCTCAGAATAATTCTTTCAATGTCTATATATAGAGAGCAGACCCATAAAGCTTTATAAAAAACTGATTTAACTGAAAGTAATCGATTAAAACGATAGTGTAATCGATTATTTTACCATATGTAATCGATTAAAATACCAGATAATCGATTAATATGTTCTTTAGCTTCTTGGAAAACTTTTCATGAACAAGATAATCGATTAATACGCAATATAATCGATTAAAGCAGTCTTCATGTATGTGAAATAGGGTGTGATAATCGATTACATAAGACAGATAATCGATTAAACCAGTAAAGCTCAAAATATGAAATTAGCCTGTGTAATCGATTACTGATTGTGGTAATTGATTAAACCAGTAATGCATATGAACTAAAGAACTAAGATAATCAATTACATAACATGGTAATCGATTAAAGCAGTGATGCATGATTTTCATATTGCACTATGTAATCGATTAATATGTTCTTCATGACTTTTCAAGATTTAGAACAAAGCCTTTAATCGATTAAAAACCTTGTGTAATCGATTAAAGCAGTAAGTTTTCATTTTTCCAAAAACATAACCATGAGAACTTAGCTTCTTTTGAAATCATTGAATAGCTTTAGTACTTTAATAAAAAACATGTATGCATGAGGATGAGAATGCAAATGCAATGCAAGGATCACAAGGCAATGAACTTGAACTACTTAGACAAATTACAAATGCCTTCAAATTGATTGGGTATGTAAAAAGCTAAAACATCAAGCCAATTACTTCATCCTTGCTTTAATCTTCTTGCAGCTTCCCCTAAATCCAACATCTTGATCATGTAATTTCGTTTTTTCTTTATGTTTTAGGTGACTGTTTTGTGTTTTTTGTTGGACAGTAAGTACTTCCAGGATCATAGGCTACCAAAAAATGTAGTTGCATTGATGGATGCCAAGTCTACTTTGCTTGGTGTTGATTACTGCCTCCATGCAGTGCCTGCTCAGGTCATTGAATTTGTTGTTTATGTTTTACTTCTGTCAATTCAGTATTAGTAGTAGTAAGTACTAAGTAGGTTCTATTTGAATAAATTTCTCTAAAATATTTATAGAAGAAAATAAGAAACAAAATGAATCAAACTTCTTTCATAAGTTAAATATCAACTTATGTTGGCCCTATTTGAATAAACTTCTCTATAAGTGCTTATAGAAGAAAATAAAGTGATGTAGTAGTAAGTACTATCATGGCCTTCTTTAGCTCTGGAATTGATGGATAAGCTACCCACAACTGACAATGATGTTGCTACATGAGGGTGTGGTTCTTGTTCCATTAAATATATCTATGATGAAAGTTAGTCAATTTTGTCTTTTGGTTCCATTTTCTAATAACAACAATGGTGGTGGCGTCAAAAGACCAAAAATTGGCTAATACTGTTCAGCAACTACTAGCTTCAAGTCATTTAAGAATCAGCACATGAAGGTAGATTACCATTAGTGGATTCATACATGAAATTGAATTTCATATGTACCCTGGCTTCTGTTTCTGTTTTATGTATCGTATGTTGAATATGTACAGATAGTGATGTAGATGTTCAGCTTGTAATCTATGATAGCTCCAATGATGTTATTGTTACAGGAGTTGAAATAGCAGGTGCACTCAAGAACGTGCTTGCAATAGAAGTTGGGATAGTAAAAGGTATGAATCTTGGTAACAACTCAATGGTTGCTCTTGTATCGCAAGGCTGTTTAGAGATACTGTGGCTTGCAACAAAGGTAATTGTCATCTTAAATCAATTGTTAGAATTCATTGCAATGCTAGACACTGTCCCCTTCCTTTTTCTATTCCGACTAATCATTCCATTGATGATACTGTATATGTTTATTTTACTTTAATACATAATAGTAGACACCTTCTAGTTTAGGAAGAAGTCAACTGACCACTCAATTGGTTATTATATGGTGTTCAAACACTAATTGACTTGAATATTGGCATGATTTGTTCATAAATCATGAATGTCTTTGCCAATAATTCCTTTTTTCTTGTAATTTTCCCATTTTTTATTTTACCAGAACATGGTTTTGTGGGTGTATTATTGCTTTTTTTACCCATCTAAAGGCCTTATGGTAGTTGTTCATGCAAAACTATTTTTGAATTAGATTCACAAATAATAAGCTTGTAGACGTCATTCCAAACTTTTTTGAGACCATGGAGTCAACCTATAGGGAATCTCATTGCTCATTCCTTCTCCAGTGCATGTGGATATTTATTGTGAGGTAATCAATGAAGATATGTACCTTTCTTTGCAGCTTGCTTAGACATGTTATAACTTCTACCAATCAACTCCAACAAAATTGGATGGAGAGAACTATTGCTTCGAGAGATTATATAGAGGCATTCTATATGTGCTAAATATCAATTGAATGCTTAACTTATCTTCGTAGGCATTACATGTTGAAAATTATGTTGTTTCTAAGTAAAAGCCATATTTGTTAGCAGGAGACTATTGAGTTTTACTATTCATGGGCAATCTACTTGGTCATGCCTATTGTTGTTGATGAATATTTGGATGTATATCTATTTGTTGATCAATGAAATTGTTGGCATGGGCAATATCTTCTTACTCTTAAATTTTTGCCAATTTTCTTTCTTGCTTCCTTTGATATTCAAGTCAAAACAATATTCGTAGGTATTTTATATCAAAAAATAGGATCAACGAAGACGATTTTAGGTAAAAACTGTATTTGTATGTACACAAACGAAGACGATTTTTACTTAAAAACCGTTTTCGTAAGCATCTTTTGGAGAGAAAAAAAGGATCAACGAAGATGGTTTTAAGGAAAAATCGTCTTTGTATGTGCATAAACAAAAACAGTTTTTACTTAAAAACCGTCTTCGTAAGCATTTTAAGAAAAAAGTATTGGATCAACAAAGACAGTTTTAGGGAAAAATCGTCTATGTATGTACACAAACGAAGACGATTTTTACTTAAAAATCGTCTTCGTAGGCATTTTAAAAAAAATAAAAAAATAGGATCAACAAAGACAATTTTAGAGAAAAATCGTATTTGTATGCACACAAATGAAGACGATTTTTACTTAAAAATCGTCTTCGTAAACATTTTTAAATAAATGATCACCGAAGACGATTTTAGGAAAAAACCGTCTTTGTATGTACACAAACGAAGATGATTTTTAAGTAAAAACCGTCTTCGTAGACATTTAAAAAAAATGACCAACAAAGACGATTTTAGGGACAAACCGTCTTTGTATGTACACAAACAAAGACGATTTTTACTTCGTTGGCATTTTAAAGAAAATATCAACTAAGACGGTCTTTACAACAGTCGTTGAATGTAATGATTTTCAATGACACGCGCAACAATGACAATTATATAACCATCGTTGATATTCGTTTAGAACCGTGTCGTTTGCCTATTTTGTAGTAGTGAACATATATATACATTACGTGTATGTTTGGTGAAATTTTAATTCTAATAAATGTGAAGGTGATATGGTCAGCAGCTGCAATTCTTTTTTGAATTTACTTGTTCAAGAGTTTACTAAAGCTATATAATAATTTCTTGTATCTAGAATTGATAAAGGCAGAGTTGTTGAATTGAAATAAAATATATATAACGAATATAAGTCACCTCAACAGAATGATATATTTGTGACAAATTATGTTTTAAGACATTTTTAGCAACAATTTACAATATATAAATAATTTAGTTAGACTACGACATTGAATTTAAAAATGATATTATACCACTACATAAATTATGTAAACTAGAGAGAGAACCCGTGCATTTGCTTGGTTAAAAAGAGAGAGAGAAAGAGAGAATGAAATTGAATAATAAAGAAGATTTGACTTTTGAGGTACAGAGAGCATGCCCTGAAGAGAAAAGACAGTGAAAGTAAAAAGAAAAAGATTGAGCCCGGTAGGACTGTGCGATCTTTGGCACGGTGGTGTGATAAGAACATTGGTAGAGAATTCTTGTTAGAATCGTCTTTGAAAGTTAGTTTGGTATTTTGGAGTGAGTGAATGAGTAAAAAGCTAATTGATTCATGTGACAGAAATCATTTTTATAGTTTCCTTTATCTTGGATTGGGCCTTATCTTATGCGTATTTTCTTTGTGCAGTTGTTCGTTGGGTCTTGTTGGTAATGGCCCGACTTATAACTTACACATATACGGTATACCATAATTTAAAATTTAAGTTGTGAAGTTAAGATATCTATTATAACAGTCTCCCTAAGTGTAATATCACTTGGGCACAAGTGATGTTGAGTTGAGTTGTAAAGTTGAGATATATTCATAAAACAAGGTTTATTAATAGTGTGTGGCCATTAGGTAACTTGGAAAATGAGGTTCTATTAATTTCCTATTTGCATCAATACAACAATGTCATTCCAATAAGGTTAAAAATAATTAGTGATGATAAAAACTAATATTAAAAAATTAAGATTAATTATACTTTCAGTTTTCTACCATTAATGAGGGCTGATATTTCTCAAATTTGGTCAGACCCTAAAGAAAATAAAGTTGAATTTTAATCTTTCATATTTGCCACTCTATAACAAGAGCTCGATCGTCCACTTCTACGCGGTTGTGATGCCTACTTTTTTCACAATCTATATATATATTTTTGTTTTCTCGTCTTATTTCATCACTTATTTTATCATATCACATACTCATCTCCTTTTCTTATTTGTCACTACGTGTACTAAATTGATTTTCAATTATAATTGATCTTATGTCACATCCCAGTCCCAGTGCGTTGTCTAGGTTGATTTTTCTTCTTCTGATTTATCTAGGGTCTCGTCCGGATGACTTTATTTTTACAGTCTTTTTCTATTTACCTTAAGCTAAAGCCCCTTGTATTCAAAAGTAGTAGAAAAAGTCAGCGAACACAACAATATTTTTGTTGGTAACGACAAACACAACAACATTCATCGCGTCACGAAAACATATTTTTTTTCCCAGGTTGATAAATAACAACTGACCCAGTTCATTTTTTTAATTGACTACATTGAATATAATGACATATCCATGGTTGTGCGACATCTGTTCCCTTGGGCCATGGACATTTGAATTCAGAAGAAAAAAAAGAAAAAAAGTCAAACAAACGAATTTAATACCGAGACTTGTAAAATCTTGTTATTGGGAATGGGAGGGTCTTTAACTAAGTGTGGGGCCGGGGAGATTACGTGAAACATAAATTAAACCCTAACACAAGCAAACTCGAATTCGTTCCAAAACGGCTTATTATTTTTGTAGGTCAAATTAATGAATAACAAATAACCCCTTTCATTTATTCTTTTTTTCTCTCCTAATGTAATATAATTACATATCCTGATATCCATGAAAATGATAGTGTAACTTCATATATATATATATATATATATATATATATATATATATATTATAGGCTAATAAGATCAAAAGTGTTTTGTTGTAGACATAATTCCAGTGTGCTTCGTACAACTGCTTCATGAATGTTCCACCAACAATGGATTTCAGCCAAAGTATGCTATACCTCATCACTTTTACTTGTTTCATTCACATAACGAAGCCTTCAAACTTGAACACAGACACGTTACTCCAGGGTCACCAGCTCACAACAACTCAACGTCTTATTTCATCAGTAAGTTACTATACGCTGAGTTTCTTTCAGTACGAAGGCTCTGAAAATTTCTACCTTGGAATTAGATCAACAGCTGATAATTCAAGTGATAGTTATTTCTGGATTGCCAATAGAGACATGCCAATCAGTGACCCTTTAGTGGTTCTCACAATTGATCGATATGGTAACATGAAAATTGTTTATAACGGTGGAAATTCCACAATCATCCTCTATTCTTCTTCTCAAGCCGTAGAAAGTAATAACAACAACAGTGCTATTAGTGCCTTCTTGCGAGATGATGGCAGCTTTCTGCTTCGTCAAATGAACCAAAATGGATCTGTGAAGAGGGTATTGTGGGAAAGCTTTGATTACCCCACAGACACAATTTTATCTAGGATGAAGCTAGGGTTTAACAGAAAAACAGGCCATAATTGGTCTTTAACATCATGGAGAAGTGATAAGTCTCCTTTGTCAGGGTCTTTCAGCCTTGGCCTTGACCACAAAACGAAGGAATTGGTTATGTGGTGGAGGGGGAAGGTTGTTTGGAGTAGTGGCCAATGGAACGATGGAAGTTTTGCCAATTTAAAGTCTTCACCTTTTGATAAGGACTTTGTTTTTGAGTACCACTCGGATGAAAATGATACGTACGTGACGTATGTTCCACTTGGTTATATGTACATAGGATCTTCGGGTTCAATATATGGCAGCATTTCTGGTGCCTTCTACTCTTGCATCAATAATTACTTTCTCCAAGGTTGTTCAATGCCAAGTCTTCCCAAGTGCAGCGATGGTGATCATAGTTTATACTCTAGTAATTGGAGTAGCTATGGGGTGATGTCAAGTAAGGGATTTAAATTTGATGAAAGTGAGAAGATGAGCAATTTTGACTGCTGGATGAAGTGCTTGAATAACTGCAGCTGTGAGGCCTACTCTTACACTAATGAGGATGAAACTGGCTGTGAGATATGGAGCAGGGACTCAGTAAGCTTTATGGCCACTAATAATTTGACAGCTGGGGGCCGTAATATCTACTTCCTTCGCAGAAAAAAAGGTAAGTGCATACAACTAATCTTCTTGCTTTTTTTAATGGTAGGTATAGAGTGTATATGGAGTGCAGACCACTGCAGTAAAATTGAACAATATTGGTGTAGCTAATCAAATTATTGGTTAATATATATATATATATATATATATATATATATATATATATATATATATATAACATTTAAATTATCCACCCAGTAGCACCCAGTAGCTAGATCAATTGATACAAGATTATTTTAATTTAATCAAAGATCTTAAAATTGGATTCTTAGTATAAAATTAAGTTAAATACTCGGAAAAAGAGTTTATCAGTCATAATAATCTCACAAAACTTGAAAAGGATTGCCTCATAGAGGGTATCTTTGTTCTATACCAAAAAAATATAACACTAAAATTATACACCTGATGATTTGATCATCACACCAGCCTCTTTTTTATACCCATGCCACTCACATTTGTTCTATTTCATTTATTTTATTATTTCTTCTATTCCCTTTCTTTTCTTAGCAGCATGTCTGTTTACGCTGTTAAATTAAATATATAAAAACAGAAAAAACTTATAACGAGACATTAGTGTTGTGAATGGAGGAAATCAATCACGGGAAGCTTCATTGGGAGCATTAAGGAGATGTGGAGTTCTGGGAAAAGAAGGGTCTAATTAGTTCGATGGTTGAAGTGGTAAATGTGGATTACATTAACAAAACCTCTGAAAGGTTGGTGAAGAACGATGTGAGATACATGTTTGTAGTGGATGTCAAAGGCAACAAACTTAATTAGAAAAAATAATTAAATAAACGAAATAGAATAAAGGAGAGTGTGTATAATAAAAGGATCTTGATATGATTAGGTGCATAGTTTAAGTGTTATACAAGTTATTAATTTGTATCATTTAATCTAGCTAAAATATATTTTTGATCCCAAAGTTTAATTATTTTTCCTCACAACTTATTTTAAAATTCAGAAATTTGATTTTTGTAGACAATTTTTTATTTTTTTTCTAAAGTACTTGTTGTGATCAACGTAATTTATATTACCGTTTCAAGTTAATTGGTAACATCAAAATTTCAGTTCAGGCTGACAGACTTTGCCATGGATACATGCTCAATAAAAAAAGCAACTCTGCTATCGCTACGTACTAACAGTTTCAATTTCAATGCAGGCAATGCTAAGATACGGATCATAAGCCCAATAGTTGGAACTCTCGTCCTAATCATCTTATGCTTCATATGCAATAAGTTATGGAGAAAATTAAAACAAAAAGGTACTATACATCATAACTCTAGAATAGTTGAAGATCAGGCTGGTCTGATATTTAATTATTTAACCATAAAATAAATTCTAAATAGAAACCATAGTAATAATAATTTGTTAAAATTGTATATTGTGATTAGAAGAGTGTCAAAAACACATTATTTTTCAAATATATTTTTTTATTAGTTAAAATTTATTAAAAATTAAAAATCAGAAGAGAAAAAATATTAAATATGATGTAGAATCTACAAAATTTTAACATTTTTAATAAATTTTAACAAATGAGACAACATAATATTTAAAAGAGTGTGTAAAGAGTATCTTAAGTTCGTAGCATTTCTCCACTATACATATATAGTTATATTTGGAATGTATGGTAAGTAAAAAATATTGCTTAGAGGACTTCAAGCGAAGGTTTTACCAGCCTTATCATTAGGCCTATCTGGCTGCTATAACAAAAAGTAATGTTATACTATCAAACAGCAATACAATTTTGGCGTATGTGAGTTGTGAACTATATAGTGGCAGCAACTTAATATTCTAACTAAAACTTCAACTAGCTAGAGTGCATCTTAAATTTATTTCTCTGTATATCATAGATCATTGCCTTTAAGTTTTCATGCATGATGTGCAGTCGAAAATCGTAAGAAGCGAACAAAATTATTGTTGGAAATCCGAGGAAATACTGCTATTTCCAATGCTAACAAAGAAATAAAAGAACAGAAGAAAGATGGAACGACAAGTGATGATGATATGCATATATTCGACTTTCAAACTATTCTTGAGGCAACTGATAATTTTTCTTCCACCAATAAGATAGGGGAGGGTGGCTTTGGACCTGTCTACAAGGTAATGCTTATACTCATGTATATATAATTTCTTTAATTTGATGATAATTTTTTTAACAAGTTTGTACTTTACAATTTTAATGTCTTCTTAAAAGGGAAAGCTTGCAAGTGGACAAGAAGTAGCTATAAAGAGACTTTCCAAAAGCTCAGGACAAGGGTTGATAGAGTTTAAAAATGAAGCAATGCTAATTGTCAAACTCCAACATACTAACTTAGTGAGGTTATTTGGTTTTTGTATCGACAAAGAAGAAAGGATATTAGTTTATGAGTACTTGTCCAACAAAAGCTTGAATATATATCTTTTTGGTATGGAAATTTACTCATTAGTCGTCCAACGGTACTTAGTTTACATATGCTTACCAATCTTTTCAATCTTTTCCTTTGAAGTAGATTCCAACAAAAAAAAAATATTAGAATGGAAGATGCGATGCAAAATTATTGAAGGAACTGCACAAGGACTTGTGTATTTACATCAATATTCAAGATTGAAAGTGATACATAGAGACTTGAAAGCGGGAAACATTTTGCTGGACAATGAATTGAATCCAAAAATATCAGATTTTGGCACCGCGAGAATATTTGGAATGACAGAAACTGAAGAACAAACTAATAGAATTGTTGGGACATAGTAAGGATATTTTTTATCTTTCAAACATTTAGTATCTATATCATATTTTAATTATGTTAGCATTTTTCCAAGCTCTAAATTGTTTGATGGGTTAATATTATCTTTCCAGTGGTTATATGTCTCCTGAGTATGCTATGATGGGTGTCATCTCCACTAAAATGGATGTTTATAGCTTTGGCATCTTATTGCTAGAGATTCTAAGTGGAAAGAAAAATAGTGATGATTACCCATTCAATCTTCTTGTTCATGTAAGTTACATCAAACCGTATACAAATATGTCATTGGTTTGACAATTAACAATGTAAGTTCATTTTAGGCATGGAAATTATGGAACGAAGGTGAAGCTCTAAACTTAATGGACACTACTTTGGATGGGTCATACTCTACTACCCAAGTGTTACGGTACATTCATATTGGTCTGTTATGCACACAACATCAAGCACAAGACAGACCCACTATGCTTGAGGTTGTTTCTTTTCTTTCAAATGAAATTGCTCATTTACCACCACCGAAACAACCAGGATTTTGTAACATTGGAGTCATGGAAGAGACAAAGCAGCCCAACAGCTGTTCCATAAATGAGACAACAATTTCATTGACATCAGGTAGATGAATTATACACGCTCTTGGAAAAGTTCAAAGTTATTTAATATAATAGGCTACTTAGTTTTTAAAAATTCGTAAACATGTTAAAAATTCCATGAGAACTGCAGATTGGCTAAGGTAGGACTTAAGTGGGTTGTGGTTAACATTTGTTAGAACAGATAGAAGGTACTTCTCTGCTGTGTGAAATTGTCATCATGTGAGAGCGAAATGGTCAGCACTAGAAATTTTTTGTTAATTTACTTGTTCAAGAGTTTGTTAAACATATATAATAATTTATTGTACAATTAGAACTTATCACTTTGAAGGGTTGAATTTGAAAATAAGAATATGTGATATCTTAAGTGGGGTGAAGAAAAAAACAGAGCCAGTTCAAAAGTGGTGCATGTCGTAATAACGCATGACTAAATTTATGGGCTTATGGAATGGCCGGTCCCCTTAAGCAATGTTGCATCATCGGCAGGTGTTTTTTCTACACTTCCGAAATTGCTTTATGCACTTCTCATATTACTTCCAAAATGATCATTCCAAAAACAATACAAGAAGTGCAAGAAGCAATTGCCCTTCGACAAAATCCTTTCGGCCTGCGCATCTTACAAGTCACTAGAAATGGTCTCAAATCTATAAAACAACAAAGACATATACAAGGTAATTATGATTTATACCTCCTCTAGTTAGTTAATATACCTCCCTTTTCCTTTTTATTACCAAATTATCCTGTTATATATATATATATATATATATATAATCATATAAATTTTATTTTCTATAATTTGTGTCCGCTGGATAAACTTATTTGTTGAAGTACATACTTATTTGAATAAAATAAGTAGCTTATTATTTTTTTAAGTATATTTGTCTAAATTAATTTTGCTTAAAAAATATAATTTGTTGTTTAATTTAAGAAACAAATCTTGTCTATTTGTTAAAAATTACTTATATTAAAAACATTTATTTTAAAATTATTTTTTTAAACTTTAGACAAACTCATCCTTTATCTCTATTATTCTCTAAATTTTTCTCACCTATTTTCCTCCTCTCATCTCTCTTAATCCCATTCCATTGAAATCCAACATTTAATTGGACATACACTTAAAATTCTTTCACTCAAATACTCGTTACTTTTGCTATATTTTATCCATCCAGAACCAACTTCCAGAATTAGGAAAATAATTACCGGAACGTTGTTTTTGTTATTGAAACATTCCATTAGGATTTCAACAGCACAGTATCAAAAGCCATTGGTTTTATCTCTTCAAATATTCGAACTAAATTTTCCTTTCAATTCCAGGTAGTTTGTTATCACTTTCTTTGTCATTGCTGTCACAGATAGTATAGTACTATACTTCATCACTTTCACTTGTCTCCTTCACCTAACAAAGCCTTCAAACTTGAACGGTGACACGATATTCCAAGGTCATGATCATCAGCTCACAACAACCAACTCTTTCATATGCTCTTCAGGTTTGTTCACATCGAGTTTCTTCCAGCTTGATGATGACGATTTCTACCTTGGAATCAGACTCTCAGCTGTTAACTCTAGTTATAACTGGGTTGCATAAGAGACAAGCCAATCCATGATGACCCTTCAGTGGCTCTCACAATTGATCAATATCGTAACTTGAAAATTATTTCCAACATGGGAAATCCTCTTTCATGCTCTATTCTTCTTCTCAAGCTGCAGAAAGTAATAACAATAGTAGTACTATCAGTGCCATCTTGCAAGATAATGGTAACTTTGTGCTTCATGAAATGAATAATCAAGATGGATCTGTGAAGACTTCAGCACACTAATCTAGTGAGCTGCTTCTTAGATTTTGTATGGGCAGAGAAGAAAGAATATTAGTCTACGAGCATATGCCCAACAAAAGCTTCAATTTATATCTCTTTGTTATAGAAATTTACTCATTCACAATTTAATTTACATGCACTTTAGAATATGTACTTTGTTTACACATGCATGCTCAAGTATCTTTCCTTCCAAATAGATTCCAACAAGAGAAACATGTTAGAATGGAAAATAGGATGTCAAATTATGGAAGGAGTTGCACAAGAACTTGTATATTTACATCGATATAATATTCAAGATTAAACGTGATGCACAGAGATCGACTTGAAAGCTAGCAACATTCTATTGGATGACAATTGAATCCAAAAATATCAGATTTTAGAACCGCTAGAATATTTGAACTAACAGAATTAGAAGAACAAACTAATAGAATTGTTGGGGCATAGTAAGTATTGATTTAAAATTTTATGTTTGCATTTTTTGAACTCTAAATTGTTAGATGGATTAATTAGTATTATTATTTCAGTGGCTATATATCTCTGGAGTATGCTATGATGGGTGTTATCTCAACTAAAACTGATGTCTGCAGTTTTGGTGTCTTGCTACTAGAGACTAGAGATAGTGAGTGGAGAGAAAAACAGTGATGATTACCCACTCAATCTTGTTTATGTAAGTTACCTCAAACCATACAATTAATGATGACTAATAGACTGCTAACTTCTCTAAAGTTTAATAGTTAAGAAATTGTGTTTGTTTCAGTCATGGAAATTACGGAACGAAGGTAATGTAAATTTTAAGGTTTCCGAGATTAACAATTATAGGTAATCAGTAGGATCTTCAAATATATGATTCTCACAAATAATAGATAAACACTGTGTACATTTCCCCATAGGGAAACTTCTCTTCAGTGCGCTTTGATTTCTTAAAAGAAAGAGGAACAAGATTTCATTCCATTGACTATTCTTTTTGTTTCTCTAAGTTTGTGATGACTATAAGATTTGAGAGAATACTTTTTATTCAGGAAGGAGACCTATTTCACGTTAGTGGATATTAACCCTTTTATAACCACTACTCCTATCAAATAGTAGTAATATCTAGAAACTGCTCTCTAATTTAACCTAATTACAATTTAGTCCTTAATTATTAATTATTTATTTATTAGTCCTTACATAAGTCACATGCCTCTAACATGAAACATTAATTCTTACATTTTTCCAATTGGCTCATGTGACATTACCAACCATTATGGATTAAATAAATAAATAGATTAAACTAACATAATGCACGTTAAAATGACTAAATTGTTCTTTACATTGCGTACATCATAATTTCATAATTAAGAATAAGAATCAATTCGAGTCATGGCCATTGTACATCACTTAATCTACATAGTCCCTTCCATTTCCTACAAATTGGTCTTCTCCTTAATATGACCATTAGTTAGGAGTACATAATTGGTCCAACATAATGTCTTTATTCAAGACAAAACCTGTTAACTTAATCTAATGCAAATATGCATGCAAACATAGAGAACAAGTAATAAAAAACATATCATAAATGAGCTCAGAGTGTTAGTAAAATGCATAAGGTAAATTACACTTAATGATTGTTAATAACAATATTGTTCATATTTTCAACATGTTCTATAAATGTCTTGGGTAGTAATCCCTTTGTCAAAGACTCAACTATCATAAGGTTTGTGCTAATATGTTCTATTGACACTCTTTGTTTTTAAACTTCTTCCTTCATGACAAAGTACTTCAATTCCATATGCTTAGCACCCTTATAGTACTTATCGTTTTTAGAAAAAAAATTTGATGCAGCGTTATCACAATACATTTTCAGCGGCCTAGCAATACTGTCGACAATTTCATGCCCTGAAATAAAGTTTCACAACCAATTAACTTGAATTGTAGCCTCAAAACATGCTACAAATTCAGTAAATAATTGATTGATTACCACTCTTCCACGATACTGCTACTCCGACTAAAAAAAATACATAACCAAGAATGAATTTTCTCATATGCACACATCCAACAAAGTCTGAGTTTGAGTACCGAATCATCTCAAGGTTTAAAATTTGTAAATAATTTGTGAATATAATAGTGTTGGCGCTAACTAGATATATTAGAAGTTTAAACATATTTTTAGTCTTAGTAATTTAACTTTTTTTAATTTTTGTTCCTGAAATTTGTTTTGTTTTAATTCTTTTAATGTATTTTTTTATTTTTCTTGTTTAAAAAACTTAAAACAATGCTTTTAACATAAAAAATATTTTAAATAGTGAATAAACTCAAAAGATGTTCCAACTCAAGCGTCCATGAGGACTGTAGATTGACTAATGTAGGACTTAATCAAGTAGATTGTTAGAACGTATATATACATTACTCGTATGTTTGGTAAAAATTTAATTCTAATAAATGTGAAGGTGATATGGTCAGCAGTTGCAATTCTTTTTTGAATTTACTTGTTCAAGAGTTTACTAAAGCTATATAATAATTTATTGTATCTCGAATTGATAAAGGCAGAGTTGTTGAATTGAAATAAAATATATATAACGAATATAAGTCACCTCAATAGAACGATATATGTGACAAATTATGTTTTAAGACATTTTTAGCAACAATTTACAATATATAAATAATTTAGTTAGACTGGGACGTTGAATTTAAAAACGATATTATACCACTGCATAAATTATGTAAACTAGAGAGAGAACCATTTGCATGGTTAAAAAGAGAGAGAGAAAGAGAATGAAATTGAATAATAAAGAAGATTTGACTTTTGAGGTAGTGATATGAACAATACGGGGTTCATTGTTTTTACGGATCGTTCTTGAAAAGATTTCTTGTGATAACAAAAGAAAAAGGTCACACCAAGTGTTTGATAAAAAGAAACAAATATAAAGGCAATATGAAGAAAAATGCAGAACAAAAATAATGAATTTAACATGAACAAAATGTTAAATAAAATAAAATAAAAGGTGAGAAAGACAAGAAATGGAAGAAGACGCAACCCATTATGAAAAGTGATAAGTCCCATGGGGATTCACCACAAAGATTATAGAAATATTTGATAAGAACCAATGTTTGGTCCAATTAAGAACCCAAGAGGAACTTCCTCTCACACACTTTTAAAAGTGCAAAGTTTTTATTCAATTCAAAGGTGAGTACAAAAGACAAATGAATGACTATTTATAACCAACAAGTGGTGTCTCTCTCCTATTTCTTTTCAATGTGGGACCTCAGTCACATATTCCTTATTCAAAATTATACTAAAAAAAAGTCTAATTCATGCTAAATTTCATGTCTTATTTTCATCATCATAGATGCAGAATTAGAACTTGAGACTAGAAATACGACTTGTAGGAAATCTTTAGAGCTTTCAAATGCATCAAAGAATGCCTAAAACAGATATCTAGAACTCAAGTTATTTTCAAAATATTGGAACAATCTAGGTTCTTCACTCATTGGTCTTTGGACTCTCCACCCACTTTTCTTGGTCCTCATCATGCTCCCCTTCTTTAAAAGAATGTATCCTCAAATTCGGATCTTCATCACCTACATCAAAAGAACTTAGGTCAGCAACATTAAATGTGGCGCTTACCCCATACTCACCGTGGAGGGCAACTTTGTATGTCTTGTCATTGATCCTCTCCAAGATTTGGAAGGCTCCATCTCTTCTAGGCAAAAGTTTTGATTTTCTTTCGGTATGAAACCTTTCTTTTCTCATATGGAGCCAAACCCAATCTCAGGGCTCATAAACAACTCTTCTTCTCCCTTTATTTGGTTGTTTAGCATATTGCTCCATTTTTTTCCCTCAATTTGTGCTTTCACTTTTTCATGGAGCTTAGTCACAGATTTTGGGGTAGACCATTCTCTAATAGCTTTTATCTTTTCTTCATCCACTTTCACTCCTTTGGAACTTACCACAAACCCTTTTTTCAGCAACTTCTCAACTTATTTTTGTAACTCTTGTGTCTCGTGAGGGTTGGACCGATAGGCGGGTCTATTGGGCAAAGAGGCCCGCAACACAAAATTCATTTGATGTTCAATCCCCCTTAAGGGAGGTAAACCGGGTGAGACACTCTTTGGAAACACATCTCCAAATTCCTGCAAGAGAGAATCAACAATACTAGGAAAAGGGTTACAGTTAGAATTCAAATACAAATCCTTATACACGCAAATGTACATTTCTTGTTTTGCCAAACATGCCCTCTTGATATCAATTTCCCTAACAAATAAGTTTTCTACGCTTCTCTCAAGCACAAGAGTTTGGTTTTTATCATCTTCTTCATGTTTAGCTTTAGAAATCTTTTTTTTCTTGTTCTCTTTTTATTTTCAAAGCAACTTGATTTTGGCACACCTCTTTAGGAGAAAGTGGTACAAGTGTTATTTTTCGAGAATCATGAGAAAAAGAAAACTTGTTAGTAAAACCATCATGAATAACATGCTTATCAAATTGCCAAGGCCTTCCAAGCAAAATATGGCCAGCCTCCATAGGCACAACATCACACAAGGCATCATCCTTGTACTTACCAATGCAAAAACTTACCATCACTTGTTGATTAACAACCAACTCACCATTCTCACTTAGCCATTGGAGCTTGTATGGACGTGGATGAGGTTTGGTACTAAGATTGAGTTTGTTCACCAAGCGAGTGCTTGCCACATTGGTGCAACTTCCCCCATCTATGATCAAGGAACACACTTTCCCTTAAATGATACATCTTGTGTGGAAGATGTTTTCTCTTTGACTTTGGTCATTAACCACAATTTGGTTTCCCAAGAGCCTCCTTACCATTAACAAGTCACCTTCCGGAGCATATGCTTCACAATCATCTTCCTCTTCACTTGTAATTGTTTTTTCGGGGCATGAGTCACTAGAAATGTGGCCATTGTCCCTTAACACCATTACACACTTATTGGGGCATTATGAGACAATGTGCTTATTGCCCAAGCACTTAAGGCACTTGATGTTTTTGACTTTTTGAGTGACAGAAGAAGAAGCATTATTAGTAGAAACCAAAGGACTAGAGTTTTTAGAGAATTTACCTTCCATGGCCCATGCGGGTGAATCTTCTTTGGGTTGTTTATCTTTCCAAGAGGAATACTTGAAGGTTGAAGAAGGTTTTTGGTTAGAATACCTCATTTTGAGTTGTTGCTCAACTTTGATCGATTGATGGACTAAGTCCCCAAGCTTGACATAATGTTGTAACTCCACAACATCTTATATCTCTCTATTGAGCCCATGTAAGAAGCGCGCCATGACGGCTTCCGGTTCCTTAACAACATTTGCTCGTACCATATATAGCAACCTCTATCTCCTTATGATACTCATCAACACTTAGACTCCCTTGAGTGAGTCTTTGGAGCTTATTGTGAAGCTCCCTTTGGTAATGGGGAGGAACATATCTTTTTCTCATAATTGCTTTCATCTCCCTCCAAGTACTCACTGGTTCATCTCCTATTCTCCTTCTCTTATTGTGTAGTTGATCCCACCATATTAGAGCATACTTTGTAAATTCTATGGCTGCCAATTTCACCTTTTGTCTTCTCTATAGTTATTGTAGTAAAAAATTTGCTATATTTTCATCTCCAACTCCAAATAAGTCTCGGGGTCATTCCTCCCTTGAAATTTAGGTATTTTAATTTTAACCCCCTCAAGTCCTTCATCCCTCTCATTTCTCCTCCTAGGTCTTTCTTCTCTATTATTTTCCCTATGTCTCTTTTCATTCCTTTGCTTATCCTCATACCTTCTAGGACTCTCTCTCTCTATCTCTTCATCTCCACTATCACTCCTTTTAGTGGAGGTTCTAAACCTACGCCTTTCTCTTCTATCCATCCTCTAAGATTTGAGCAAATTGATTGGTCAACTCGTCCAAGCGAGCTTGCATTGCATCAGCTTTAGGGGTGGGAGGGATACTAGAACCACTAACCATCATATAGTAGTATGAGGAAAAGATGAACAGGAACTCACCACTCTATTCACATGTTTCACTCAAGAAATAACAACTGGTGCTTTCACTCAGATGACTTTTGATTTTAATGTAAATGTTCTTGCCTTTTACCACTCAAAGTTCTCTTTAGGTTCTTAACAAGATCAGTCACGTTTCCAAATCAATTTTTTTTAATTAAAAATTGTAGTGATCCTCACAAGAGTTGCTCACTAGATTCGTTGAACGAAAGGAGAACCACAAAGACAACAATCGAAAGGAATTTTAAAAGAAAAACTAGAAAAGGTAACAAAACAAAGGCACACTCAAAATAAGGCTAAACAACGACAATACAAAACTAGGAAGAAGAAAAAAAAATCAATTGCGCCAAAAAAAAGAAGGAAAACGTTATAGCACCACAAATAAACTTTCACAATTGTCAAATAAATTAGTGCAAAATGATTCTCTTATGAAGCAATTTTTTTACAACAAGCAGCTTAAAAGAAGCACATTTGGATTTCTCTTCTTGTTGTTTCTTTTTTTAAATTAGCTACTGTCATACCCTAATTTTGTCCGGGTACCCCTTTTAAAAAAAAAGAGAAGAGAAGGAAATTATTATTATTATTATTATTATTATTATTATTATTTAAAAAAATAGTAAAAAAAAGGAAGCAAAAAAAAAGGGATAAAAGAAAAATAATAAAAGTATATAACAGTTTTTTTAAAAAATAAAATAAAATAATGATAGAAAAAAAAGAAAGAGAAAAAAAAGATAACAGAAAGCAAAAATAGTGCAGCAGATAGTAGAAAAGAAAGGAAAAGGGCCAAGGCCCATTAGGTTAAAAGATGCAATAGTGGTATAAAAGCACAAAAAGGGGAACAGTAGAACAAAAAATTACAAGGGAAAAGAAGACACGAATCTCGAGAAAATCAGAGGGACCAAGGGCTCCATAAGAGAAAGGGGGAGACTACTCAGGTAGTCCCATTCTCCCTTCACAGCCTCCTTTTTTGTTACCTCCTGTCACCTCTTCTTTTTCTTCTTTTTATTTGTGTTTTCTTTTTTTTATTTTATTTTTGTGGGTTGCTGTTTATTTTCGTTCAGAGGAAGAAAATGCTTGTGGTTTGTTGTAAATAGCTTCATTGATGCTGTTATGTTTGCGTTTTTTTTCTTCTTCTTTTTTCCTCTTCTATTTCTTTCTTTTTCTTTTCCGTTTTGAGTTTTCCGACGACCACCGCGCTACCACCGCTGGCCACCACCGCCACCACCGTGCCTCCACCATGCGCTGGTCATACCATGGTGGTCATCCCACCCCCGAAGCCATTAAAATGGCTTCAAAACCTATTTTTCGTAAAATCGGGTTGGGCCGGGTCGCCCTGACCCGGTTCCAAACCCAAAAAAAATAAAAATTTGCTTTTTGCACTTCTCTTTTGATAAGTTCACCTTATTTTTGTATTCTTTTGTTTGTTTTTATTGGGCCTAGCCCAACTGACCACAAAGAAAAAGCTAACTTGCTTTTTGCGCTTGCATATTTAATAAATACACCCATTTTAGTACTTGGGCTTAGCTAATGCAGTAACGAATTTCATAATACTTTTTGCACCTGTGTTTTAATGATTGCACACCCCTCAGCAAGGTCCACTTTGGGCAGTACATAGTTTGCTATTTACACCTGCACATTCATAAACGCACCCACATCTGCTGGGCCTAGTCCAGTTGTGTAATTTAAGATGTACTGCTTATTGCACTCCTTTGGTTACTGTATGCACCCCTAATTACTAAGTGTACTCCCAACTTCTATTCTATCCCTTTCCATTTTTATTTGATCCGTTTGATTGCACATTGCTATTATTCACTTATGTTTACTATTCCGCACTAGTTTTCTTTGGTAAGCGCATATGTTTTCGGCACTCCATGCTAGGTCTCCGACTTGTTTGGTGGTGCATCAATAACGTGTGGATGGATTTTGTGGACATCATGCTGGGTCTCCGACTCGCTTGACTCCATAGATTCACCGCAAATTCAAGATCTTTCTAAATAAAAAAAAAACTAAAAATACTCAAATAAAAGATCACTCAATTCTCCTTTTTCTCAAGAAAATCTACATATTACTCGAGATTGTTTCAAGGTCCAATGCCTTAAGCAATTCTCCTCGCTTTTTCTTCAAACTCAACATCATTTCAAGGTCCAACGCCTTAAAGACTCTTTTTAACGCAATTGAAATAAATCTTTCAAAAAAGAACTACGTAAGTCTGATTCCTCATTGCACTTGGGGATACGTAGGAGCGAGGGCAAACCCCTTGTCGACCTAAAAAATAAAAAAAATATAAAATCTTCTTTTCTAAAAATAAAAAAAAATATACATATTTCTTTTTTCGAATAAACAAAAAAATAAAACCAACATAATTTATGTTCTTAAGGGAAAATAAATAATTAAAAAGTCATTTTATTTTTAGCACACTCGATTAAAGTCTGTCGTCTTCGTGACGAACGTGTGGGGTGCTAACACCTTCCCCGTGCGTAAATGACTCCCAAACTTTTTTTCTCTAAAATCGTAGACCATGTCTTATCTTTTTGGTTTTTCCGACGTTTTCCTTAAATAAACGTTGGTGGCGACTCCCTCTCAAGTTTTCCCTTTTTTGGGAATCTTCTTTTTTCTTTTTCTCATCGCCGTCTCCCGTCGTGGCCGGATAGGTTGCGACAGCTACCCCTTTTCTTTTTCACACTAATGCAAATGATTTTCAGTTGATGCCCAATTGTGAACAATAATAATTCAGGTTAGAATAAGGTACGCAGAATAACGTCGTTGCAACAATATTATGAGTAGAATATAGCAAAGCTGTAAATTGCGCAAAAGATAAAGAAGAGAAATAAAAGAACGGAATGATAAAGAACGATGAATAAAGAACAAAATGATAAGGAATGAGAAATAAAAGAACGAAAACAAAAGATAGAGAAAAAAAAGGATAGGAATTAAAGAACAATACACAAACACAAGAAATTGGCCAATTCTAGGATCCGGGCTCAAGATACCACATGATATGAACCAATACGGGGTTCATTGTTTTTACAGATCGTCCTTGAAAAGGCTTATTGTGATAAAAAAAGAAAAAGGTGCACGTCAAGTGTTTGACGAAAAGAAACAAAGATAAAGACAATATGAAGAAAAGTGCAGAGCAAAAATAACAAATTTAACATGAACAAAATGTTAAATAAAATAAAATAAAATAAAAAGGTGGGAAAGACAAGAAATGGAAGAAGACGCCACATCTTATGAAAAGTGATAAGTCCCGTGGGGATTCGCCACAAAGATTATAGAAACCTTTGATAAGAACCAATGTTTGGTCCAATTAAGAATCCAAGAGAAACTTCCTCTCACATAGTTTTAGAAGTGCAAAGTTTTTATTCAATTTAAAGGTGAGTACATAAGACAAATGAATGACTATTTATAATCAACAAGTGGTGTCTTTCTCCCATTTCTTTGCAATGTGAAACTTTAGTCACATATTCCTTATTCAAAATTACATTTAAAAAAAGTCTAATTTGTGCTGAACTTCATACCCCATTTTCATCATCATAGATGTAGAATTAGGACTTGAGACTAGAAATACGACTTGTAGGAAATCTTTAAAGCTTTCAAACGCATCAAAGAACACCTAAAACGGACATTTAGAACTCAAATCATGTTTAAAACATTAAAATAGTTTAGGCTCTTCACTCATTTTTCTTGGTCCTCATCAGGTAGAGAGCACATGTGTAACACCCTGGATTATAAGTTGTTAATCTGGACGTTTATGTGTATAATTATATTGCTTGATTACTTGATTTATTTTTTTATAAGTGCTGTTTGTTACTACTCTGCCTTGGTATGCGTGTTTGATAATGGATGTGTTAAGTCAACTTTGTTTGGCTGTGGATGCTGCCCGTACACGCAAGGTGGACGTGTCTTGTCAGCTGAGTACTTAAAGAGCAGGAATGTGCAGTGGAAGCGTATTCATCTCTCTCTTCTTTGCGCTTCCCTCTTGCTTTTCTTTGTCCTCTCTCTAAAAACTCACAACCAGAACCATCCCTCAACCTTTACGTGTTGCCTTCAGCCCACGAGAATCACCATCGCTGTTATGAAATCTCAACGTCGAGAAGAACCTCGTGGCCGAAATGAAAGCTTAAGACAAACCGTCGTAAAGCTCGTGAACGAACCTTTGGTTAGGTAAGGGGAGCTTATCATGTCGGATAACAGTTTCAGGTAGCATGGTTGAGGACCAGAGAGTCCGACCAGAGCTATGGTTGCATGTCCCATGTGTGTGTTGTTTTGCAGAAAGCCATGTTCGTTTCATTGAATGGAATGAGTTATGTTTTGTGTTCATTGTTTGGTGTTCGTGTTGATGTTTAATGATGTTCTGGTGTGGAGTTCTGGAAAGAGGGGAAGCTGATGTCGTAAGAACTCCCCGTGCATGTGTGTGGAGTTGGCATTTTGATGCTGAAAAGCTCCCAAACACTTTGCAGAAGTGTTAGTGAAGGTGCTGAGTACCGGGTAGGGATTAGTCGTGTTATGTGTATATATGTATGTGTTGGTGATGTCGGCTACCGAGATGGGTTGATCGAGTTGTATATGTATGTGTTTGTGACGTTGGCTGCCGAGATGGGTTGGCCGAGTTGTATATGTATGTGTTTGTGACGTTGGCTGCCGAGATGAGTTGGCCGAGTTGTATATGTATGTGCTTGTGATGTCGGATGCCGGTATAGGTTGGCTGAATATATATATATATATATATATATATATATATATATGTGTGTGTGTGTGTGTGTGTGTGTGTGTGTGTGTGTGTGTGTGTAGTGTTGTGGATGACGCACGTGAATTCCGTTGAAGTCAGCCTATGTGATGGCTTGAGATGTTTTGTACCTTGATAGAGCCATGATGAGAGGCTAGGAATAAATACGTGAGATGCCGGGACCGAGTGGTGGACCTTGTGAGGACCACAGTCAGTGCATCAGTGAGCCCGAGTTAGGGCGGCTCTCGTTTGGGGTAGTGTGTATGTAACATGGGAGTGTATGGAGATCTTAGCCAGGATGAGATGTTCCTGTGCCAAGCCATACGTTAATGGTGCCCATGAGAGACATACGTGGTTGTGGCCCATATTGGGGCGGCCCTCGTTTGGGGCAGTGTGTATGTAACATGGGAGGGTATGGAGATCCTAGCCAGGACGAGAAGTTCCTGTGCCGGGCCATACATTGATGGTGCCATGAGAGACATACTTCATTTGCATGGCGGAAATAGGATGATTGACTGTAATAGTACGAGAAGTACTGGGGAGCCACATCTGTAAGGAGATCCTTATGACACCCGTTTGGCTGATCACCACAGGGAGGGGGGGTTGAGTCCTGTGCACGACAGAGTGACCCCAACGACAACTACAACTATCATTTGGACCATGGATTTGGAATGTTCTTGGATGTTTGTTTATGATGGTTACGTGATGATACATCTGGATTTGTGGCGATGCTGTGACACTCAAATTGTTTTTCCTTGACTAACGTTACCTTTTGCTTGTTATCTTATATGATGAACTTATCCTTGCTTTGTTGTGTCGTGTGGTTTGACATTTGTGATGATCGCGAACTGAGTTAGTGTGAAAAGACGGACAGCAGTAGGAGAACCGGGAAGATGACAACTTTTGAGTGGAGCCGCCGAGTTGCCGGGACATCAATGTGACGAATCTCGGACAGGAGTTATGTTTTGCTGATTACACCCCTAATTTTGATAGTTACACTCATGTTTTGCTAGTTGCACCCCTGACGTTTAATTTCTTACTTCATTTGTAAAACTCGTGTACGTTTTAAATATGGATAATTGCACTTACAATTAAAACACGTTCTATATAAACAGAGATATGTTTGGAATGATATGTTTTTACACGTGTCTTGGTTATGTTCATAATCGTCATGTGATTGTGAAAAATTTTACCACAGTTTTCATTAAACAAGAAAAGGGGTGTTCTTTTATCAAAGGTTACGTTAATATTGTGGTTAAGAGTAGAGATACAGTAACGACGTGGCAGATCGTTACAGCATGCATGAAGAGAAAAGATAGAGAAAGTAAAAAGAAAAAGATTGAGCCCAATAAGATGGTGCGATCTTTGGCACGGTGGTGCGATAAGAACGTTGGGAGAGAATTCTTGTTAGAATGTCTTTGAAAGTTAGTTAGTTATTTTGGAGTGAGTGAATGAGTAAAAGGCTAACTGATTGATGTGATAGAAATCATTTTTATAGTTTCCTTTATCTTGGATTGGGCCTTATCTTATGCGTATTTTCTTTGTGGAGTTGTTCGTTGGGTCTTGCTGGTAATGGTCCGACTTATAACTTACACGTATACTATGATTTAAAATTTAAGTTGTGAAAGTTAAGATATCTATTATAACAGTCTACCTAAGTGTAATATCATTTGGGCACAAGTGATGTTGAATTGAGTTGTAAAGTTGAGATATACTCATAAAACAAGATTTTATCAATGTGTGTGGCCATTAGGTAACTTGGAAAATGAGTTTCTATTAATTTCCTATTTGCATCAATACAACAATCTATATATATTTTTGTTCTCGCGTCTTATTTCATCATATCACATACTTATCTCCTTTTCTTATTTGTCACTACGTGTACTAAATTGTTTTTCAATTATAATTGATCTTATGTCACATCCCAGTCCAGTGCGTTGTCTAGGTTGATTTTTCTTCTTCTGATCTATCTAGGGTCTCGTCCGGATTACTTTATTTTTGCAGTCTTTTTCTATTTACTTTAAGCTAAAGCCCCTTGTATTCAGAAGTAGTAGAAAAAGTCAGCGAACACAACAATATTTTTGTTGGTAACGACGAACACAACAACATTCATCGCGTCACCAAAACAAATATTTTTTTTCCCAGGTCGATAAATAACAACTGACCCAGTTCATTTTTTTAATTGACTACATTGAATATAATGACATATCCATGGTTGTGCGACATCTGTTCCCTTATGCCAAGGCCATTTGAATTCACAAGAAAAAAAAGAAAAAAGTCAAACAAACAAATTTAATCCTGAGATTTGTAAAATCTTCTTATTGGGAATGGGAGGGCCTTTAACTCAGTGTGGGGCCGGGGATATTACGTGAAACATAAAACTCTTAACACAAGCAAACTCGAATTCGTTCCAAAACGGCTTATTATTTTTGTAGGTCAAATTAATGAAGAACAAATAACCCCTTTCATTTATACTTTTTTTTCTCCTAATGTAATATAATTACATATCCTGATATCCATGAAAATGATAGTGTAACTTCGTGTGTGTGTATATATATATATATATATATATATATATATATATTATAGGCTAATAAGATCGAAGGTGTTTTCTTCTAGACATAATTCCAGTGCGCTTCGCACAACTGCTTTATGAATGTTCCACCAACAATGGCTTTCAGCCAAAGTATGCTATACCTCGTCACTTTTACTTGTTTCATTCACATAACGAAGCCTTCAAACTTGAACACAGACACGTTACTCCAGGGTCAGCAGCTCACAACAACCGAACGTCTGATTTCATCTGTAAGTTATTATACGATGAGTTTCTTTCAGTACGAAGGCTCTGAAAATTTCTACCTTGGAATTAGATCAACAGCTGATAATTCAAGTTATAGTCATTTCTGGATTGCCAATAGAGACATGCCAATCCGTGACCCTTTAGTGGTTCTCACAATTGATCGATATGGTAACTTGAAAATTGTTTCCAACGGGGGAAATTCCACTATCATGCTCTATTCTTCTTCTGAACTTGAAAATAATAGCAACAACAACAGTACTATCAGTGCCATCTTGCAAGATAATGGCAACTTTCGGCTTCGTGAAATGAACCAAGATGGATCTGAGAAGAGGGTATTGTGGAAAAGCTATGATTACCCCGCATTCTCAATTTTATCAGGGATGAAGCTAGGGTTTAACAGAAAAACAGGCCATAATTGGTCTATAACATCATGGAGAAGTGATAAGTCTCCTTTGTCAGGGTCTTTCAGCCTTGGCCTTGACCACAAAACGAAGGAATTGGTCATGTGGTGGAGAGGGAAGATTGTTTGGAGTAGTGGCCAATGGAACGATATCGATGGAAGTTTTGCCAAACTAAACTCGTCACCTTTTGATACGGACTTTGTTTTTCAGTACCACTCGGATGAAAATGAAACGTACGTGACATATGTTCCATTGAGTTTTTTCTACTTAGATCCTTTGGGTTCAATATATGGCGGCGTTTCTGGTGCCTCTTACTCATGCATCGATAATAATTACTCTCTCCAAGGTTGTTCATTGCCAAGTCTTCCCAAATGTAGAGATGATTATCATAGTTTATACGTCTCTAGTAATTGGAGTAGCTATGGGTTGATGTCAAGTAAGGGATTTAAATTTGATGAAAGTGAGAAGCTGAGCAACTTTGACTGCTGGATGAAGTGCTTGAATAACTGCACCTGTGAGGCATACTCTTACACTAATGAGGATGAAACTGGTTGTGAGATATGGAGCAGGGACTCAGTAAGCTTTATGGCCACTAATAATTTGACAGCTGGGGGGCGTAATATATACTTCCTTCGCAGAAAAAAAGGTAAGTGCATACAACTAATCTTCTTGCTTTTTTTAATGGTAAGTATAGAGTGTATATCGAGTGCAGACCACTGCAGTAAAATTGAACAATATTTGGTGTAGCTAATCAAATTATTGGTTAATATATATAACATTTAAATTAACCACCCATTAGATATAGATCAATTGACACAAGATTATTTTTATTTAATTAAAGGTCTTAAATTTAATTACTAAGTGTATAACTACTTTAAATACTTTGAAAGAAAGTTTGTCATCCATAACAATCTGACAAGACTTGATAAGTATTGCCTCATAGAGCATATATTTGTTCTATATATACCAAAAAAATATAACACTTAAATTATACACTTGATGACTTGATCATCACACCCGACTCTTTTTATACCCACTCACATTTGTTCTATTTCATTTATTTTATTATTTCTTCTATTCCCTTTCTTTTTTTAGCAGCATGTCTGTTCACGCTGTTAAATTAAATATTTAAAAACAGAAAAACTTATAACGAGACATTGGTGTTGTGAAGGGAGGAAATCAATCACGGGAAGCTTCATTGGGAGCATTAAGGAGATGTTGGAGTTCTGGGAAGAGAAGGGTCTAATTAGTTCGATGATTGAAGTGGTAAATGTGGATTACATTAACAAAACCTTTTGAAAGGTTGGTGAAGAACGATGTGAGATACATGTTTGTAGTGGATGTCAAAGGCAACAAACTTAATTAGAAAAAATAATTAAGTAAACGAAATAGAATAAACGAGAGTGTGTATAATAAAAGGATCTGATATGATTACATAGTTTAAGTGTTATACAAGTTATTAATTTGTATTATTTAATCTAGCTAAAATATATTTTTGATCTCAAAGTTTAATTATTTGTCCTCACAACCTATTTTAAAATTCAGAAATTTGATTTTTGTTGACAATTTTTTTTCCTCTAAAGTACATGTTGTGATCAACGTAATTTATATTACCGTTTCAAGTTAATTGGCAACATCAAAATTTCAGTTCAGGCTGACAGACTTTGCCATGGATACATGCTCAATAAAAAAAGCAACTCTGCTATCGCTACGTACTAACAGTTTCAATTTCAATGCAGGCAATGCTAAGATATGGATCATAAGCGCAATAGTTGGAACTCTCGTCCTAATCATCTTATGCTTCATATGCAATAAGTTATGGAGAAAACTAAGAGAAAAAGGTAATATATATCAACATCATAACTGAAGAATAGTTGAAGATCAGGGCTGGTCTGATATTTAATTATTTAACCATAAAATAAATTTTAAATAGAAACCATAGTAATAATAATTTTGTTAAAATTACATATTATGATGAGTGCTAGAAACACATTCTTTTTTAAATATATTTTTTATTAGTTAAAATTTATTGAAAATTAAAAAATCAGAAGAGAAAAATATTAAATAGAACCTACAAAATTTTACCATTTTAAATAAATTTTAACAAATGAGACCACATAATATTTAAAAGAGTGTGTAAAGAGTATCTTAAGTTCGTAGCATTTCTCACTATAGTTATATTTGGAATGTATGGTAAGCAAAAAATATTGCTTAGAGGACTTCAAGCGAAGGTTTACCAGCCTTATCATTAGGCCTATCTGGCTGCTATAACAAAAATTTATGTTATACTATCAAACAACAATACAATTTTGGCGTATGTGAATTTGTGAACTATATAGTGGCAGCAACTTAATATTCTAACTAAAACTTCAACTAGCTAGAGTGCATCTTAAATTTATTTCTTTGTATATCATAGATCATTGCCTTTAAGTTTTCGTGCATGATGTGCAGTCGAAAATCGTAAGAAGCGAACAAAATTGTTGTTGGAAATCCGAGGAAATACTGCTATTTCCAATGCTAACAAAGAAATAAAAGAACAGAAGAAAGATGGAACGACAAGTGATGATGATATGCATATATTCGACTTTCAAACTATTCTTGAGGCAACTGATAGTTTTTCTTCCACCAATAAGATAGGGGAGGGTGGCTTTGGACCTGTCTACAAGGTAATGCTTATACTCATGTATATATAATTTCTTTAATTTGATGATAATTTTTTTAACAAGTTTGTACTTTACAATTTTAATGTCTTCTTAAAAGGGAAAGCTTGCAAGTGGACAAGAAGTAGCTATAAAGAGACTTTCCAAAAGCTCAGGACAAGGGTTGATAGAGTTTAAAAATGAAGCAATGCTAATTGTCAAACTCCAGCATACTAACTTAGTGAGGTTATTTGGTTTTTGTATCGACAAAGAAGAAAGGATATTAGTTTATGAGTACTTGTCCAACAAAAGCTTGAATATTTATCTTTTTGGTATGGAACTTTACTCATAATTAGTCGTCCAACGGTACTTAGTTTACATATGCTTACTAATCTTTTCAATGTTTTCCTTTGAAGTAGATTCCAACAAAAAAATAATATTAGAATGGAAGATGCGATGCAAAATTATTGAAGGAATTGCACAAGGACTTGTGTATTTACATCAATATTCAAGATTGAAAGTGATACATAGAGACTTGAAAGCAGGCAACATTTTGCTGGACAATGAGTTGAATCCAAAAATATCAGATTTTGGCACCGCCAGAATATTTGGAATGACAGAAACTGAAGAACAAACAAATAGAATTGTTGGGACATAGTAAGGATTTTTTTTTTTCTTTCAAATATTTAGTCTCTATATCATATTTTAATTATGTTAGCATTTTTTCAAGCTCTAAATTGTTTGATGGGTTAATATTATCCTTCCAGTGGCTATATGTCTCCAGAGTATGCTATGATGGGTGTCATCTCCACTAAAATGGATGTTTATAGCTTTGGCATCTTATTGCTAGAGATTCTAAGTGGAAAGAAAAATAGTAATGATTACCCATTCAATCTTGGTGATCATGTAAGTTACATCAAACCGTGCAATTAATGAAGGATTCAAAGATGACATTGGTTTGACAATTAACAAAGTTTGTTCATTTTAGGCATGGAAATTATGGAACGAAGGTGAAGCTCTGAAGTTAATGGACACAACTTTGGATGGGTCATACTCTCCTACACAAGTGTTACGGTACATTCATATTGGTCTGTTATGCACACAAGATCAAGCAAAAGACAGACCCACTATGCTTGAGGTTGTTTCTTTTCTTTCAAATGAAATTGCTCATTTACCACCACCGAAACAACCAGGATTTTGTAACATTGGAGTCATGGAAGAGACAAAGCAGCCCAACAGCTGTTCCATAAATGAGACAACAATTTCATTGACATCAGGTAGATGAATTATACACGCTCTTGGAAAAGTTCAAAGTTATTTAATATAATAGGCTACTTAGTTTTTAAAAATT
>CM023951.1:29326795-29348387 GCA_013407115.1 Glycine latifolia
AAGTTCAAAGTTATTTAATATAATAGGCTACTTAGTTTTTAAAAATTTGTAAACATGTTAAAAATTCCATGAGAACTGCAGATTGGCTAAGGTAGGACTTAAGTGGGTTGTGGTTAACATTTGTTAGAACAGATAGAAGGTACTTCTCTGCTGTGTGAAATTGTCATCATGCGAGAGCGAAATGGTCAGCACTAGAAATTCTTTGTTAATTTACTTGCTCAAGAGTTTGTTAAACATATATAATAATTTATTGTATCAATTAGAACTAATCACTTTGAAGGGTGGAGTTGTTGTATTGAAACAAAAGAAAAATATACGAGGAAGGTAAGTCACCTCAAGCACAAGATTGTGACTAATAATGTTTGAAGACATTTCTAGCATCATTTTGAATTTACTTAGACTGCACATTTTGAATTTGAAAATAAGAATATGTGATACATTAAGTGGGATGAAGAAAAAACAGAACCAGTTCAAAAGTGGTGCATGTCGTAATAACGTATGACTAAATTTATTGGCTTATGGCATGGCCGGTGGCCCTTAAGCAATGTTGCATCATCGGCAAAGTGTTTTTTGTTTCTGCACTTCCGGAATTGCTTTCTGCACTTTTCATATTACTTTCAAAATGATCATTCCAGAAACAATACAAGAAGTGCAAAAAGCAATTGCCCTTCGGCAAAATCCTTTCGGCCTGCGCATCTTACAAGTCACTAGAAATTGTCTCAATTCTATAAAACAACAAAGACATACACAAGCTAATTATTATTTATACCTCCTCTAGTTAGTTAATATACCTCCCTTTTCCTTTTTATTACCAAAATATCCTGTTATATATATAAAAAAAATCGTATAAATTTTATTTTCTATAATTTGTGTCCACTCGATAAACTTATTTGTTGAAGCAAACACTTATTTTAAAAAAATAAGTAGCTTTTTGATTTTTTATATATTTGCTTAAATTGATTCTGCTTAAAAAATATTTTTGTTTATTTTAAGAAACAAATCTTATTTATTTCTTAAGAATACTTATGTAAAAAACATTTATTTTAAAATTATTTTTTTAAACTTTAAACAATTCTAAATTTTTCTCACCTATTTTCCTCCTCTCATATCTCTTAATCCCATTCCATTGAAATCCAACATTTAATTGGACATACACTTAAAATTCTTTCACTCAAATTCTCGTTACTTTCGCTATATTTTATCCATCCAGAATCAACTTCCAGAATTAGGAAAATAATTACCGGAACGCTGTTTTTGTTATTGAAATATTCCATTAGGATTTCTACAGCACAGTAGCAAAAGCCATTGTTTTTCTCTCTATAAATATTCGAACTAAATTTTCCTTTCAATTCCTTTCCTGATAGTTTGTTATCACTTTCTTTGTCATTGCTGTCACAAACTTAGTTTCAGGTCGGTGCCATAAATTAACTTTGTGGAGCTGGACTTTTATTTTGTGCCAAACTAATTTTCTCCAATCACATCGATCTATTTTAAAATAAAATGATACCTCTAACCACCAATCTATTTAACACCTAGCTAGTATGAACATAGAGTAGAAAAAAAGATAAGTCTTAATAAATTGTTTGGAATGATAAAGTGTTTACGTGCCATTATTTGTATGCTATTATTGTTAAAATAATATTGTAAGAATATATTACTATAAAACTTTTATTATAGTTTTAGCAAGTCTTCTCCGGTTTGAGGAACAAAAAAAGTCTTCGATTGTTGGAGAAATGATTTTTTCTAGCTAGATCAACATTCATCGCGTCACCATCTAATATTTTTTTCCAGTCAATAAATTATAGCAGACCCCATTCATTTTTTTAATCGGCAACATTAAATGAATATAAGACGTCCATGGTTGTGCAACTTCTGTTTTCTTTAGTTAAGGCCTTAAAATTCATAAGAAAATAATAAGTCAATAGACAAGTTTTAATCCTGAAATTCCTGTGAATAAAATTTTCTTATTGGGAGGGTCATTTACTGAGTGGGTTATCGATATCACGTGGAACCATAAAACTAATAGTCTATATATAATATATATATATATAAGCATACACGACAAATGGTTTATTATTTTTTCTTGGTCAAATGAATAACGAATAACCCCTTTCATTTTATTATTTTTCCCTAATCACAATCCATGATTTCTTGGCCAATGCACAATAGTGCTTTGTTTGTAGACTTGCAGTGTGCCTCAAAACCACTTCACTGAATTAATGTTCCAACCAACAATGGCTTCCAGCCAAAGTATACTATGCTTCATCACTTTTACTTGTTTCATGCATATAACAAAGCCTTCAAACTTGAACACAAACACGTTACTCCGGAGTCACCAGCTCACAACAACTGAACGTCTGATTTCACCATCAAGTTGGTATACGTTGAGTTTCTTTCAGTTCACTGGCTCTCAAGATTTCTACCTTGGAACTAAAATATCATCAGCTGATAATTCAAGTTCTAGTTATTTCTGGATTGCCAATAGAAACATGCCAATCCATGACCCTGCACCGGTTCTGACAATTGATGAATATGGTAACTTGAAAATTGTTTCCAACGGGGGAAATTCCAGTACTATCATGCTCTATTCTTCTGAAGCTGGAAGCTTAAGTAATAACAACAGTAGTACTATCAGTGCCATCTTGGAAGATAATGGCAACTTTGTGCTTCATGAAATGAATAACCAAGATGGATCTGTGAAGAGGATATTGTGGGAAAGCTTTGATTACCCTACAAACTTACTTATGCCAGGGATGAAGCTTGGGTTTGACAGAAAAAGTGGCCACATTTGGTCTATAACATCATGGAGAAGTGGTAAGTCTCCTCTGTCAGGGTCTTTCAGCCTTGGCCTTGACCACAAAACGAAGCAATTGGTGATGTGGTGGAGAGGGAAGATCGTTTGGAGTAGTGGGAAATGGAACAATGGAACTTTTGCCAATTTAAAGTCCTCACTTTACCAGAAGGACTTCGTTTTTGAGTACTTTTCTGATGCAAATGCAACTTACTTGACATATGTCGCAGCTGGTTTTATCTACATGGAATCTTCGGGTTCAATATATAGCAGCATTTCTGGTGCCTTCTACTCTTGCATTCAAAATTACTTTCTTACTGGCTGTTCAATGCCAAGTCTTCCCAAATGCAGAAATGATTATCATAGTTTATACTCTGGTAATTGGAGTAGCTATGGGGTGATGTCAAGTAAGGGATTTGAATTTGATGAAACTGAGAAGCTGAGCAATTTTGACTGCTGGATGAAGTGCTTGAATAACTGCACCTGTGTGGCCTACTCTCATACTAATGAGGATGGAACTGGTTGTGAGATTTGGAGCAGAGACTCAGCAAACTTTATGGCCACTAATAATTTGAAAGCTGGGACTGGGAGGCATATCTACTTCCTTCGCAGTAAAAAAGGTAAGTGCGTACAACATGTATATATTAAGCAAAAATGATTTTTGTATTTGACAGTTAGATATAAAAGAGAGAGAAAGTACAAGTATCATAGGTAGCTAGAGAGAAATGTTCACTATTAGTAAGGTGTTTAAAGAAATAGAAGAGGGTATAAAAACCATTGCTCTATATTAAGTGGCCTAAAACAAAATATACAAGTTATTGATTTGTATTATTTAATCTATCACTCATTTTATAAGATGATAGAGAGCAATCGACAACCGGTATAAATCAATTGATACTAGATGCATGTCAAACTTTATATTTGTACTCTTTTAATAGTTTTGACTCCCAACTTTGTTTTGTTTCCAACGAAGGCAAGGCCAAGATATGGATCATAAGTGCAATAGTTGGAACTCTTGTCCTGGTAATCTCATGGTTCACAGGCAACAAGTTATGGAGAAAACTAAAAGAAAAAGGTAATATATCTTCAACATCAGAATTCTAGACTAGTTGAAGATCAGCTACTATCAGGGTTGCTCTGATATTTATTTGATCCTAAAATAACTTTTAAATAGAAACTATAAAAACAATTTATTAAAACTATTATGATTTTTTTTGAAATTTATAATAAGTGATAAATACTGTTTTTAGGACTTAAAGCGAAGACTTATAATAACAATGCTATATCAACAATACAATTCTAGTGCATGTGATCAATGTGTATAGTATATACAAGTTGTAGCTCAATAGTGATTTGACAAAAAAATGTAGCTAGATTGCAGCTTAAATTTATTGCTAGTATACATCACAGAGCTTAAGCCTTCATGCCTGATGTGTATGCAGCTGAAAATCGCAAAAAGAGAACAAAATTATTGTTTGAAATTGGAGGAAATACTGCAATTTCCATTGCTTACAATGAAATAAGAGAACAGAGGAAAGATGGAAGGACAAGTGATGATATGCATATATTTGACTTTCAAACTATTCTTGAGGTAACGGCTAATTTTTCTTCCACCAATAAGATAGGGGAGGGTGGCTTTGGACCTGTCTACAAGGTAATGCTTATACTCATATAGATGATAATTTATTTTGATGATAAAAAAAATTCCAAGCTTGTACTTCAGAACAAAATATAAAGATGTAATGTCTTTTTAAAAGGGAAACCTACCAAGTGGACAAGAAGTAGCAATAAAGAGACTTTCCAAAAGCTCAGGACAGGGGTTGATAGAGTTTAAAAATGAAGCAATGTTAATTGTCAAACTTCAGCACACTAACTTAGTGAGGCTACTTGGTTTCTGTATTGACAGAGAAGAAAGGATATTAGTCTATGAGTACTTGCCCAACAAAAGTTTGAATTTATACCTCTTTGGTATGGAAGTTTACTCATTAGTCTTCCAATGCTCATTTCATTTATATTTCAAGACTATTATGCACTTTATTTAATATTTTACTAATCTTTCCCTCGAAATAGATTCCAACAAAAAAAATATATTAAAATGGAAGATACGATGTCGAATTATTGAAGGAGTTGCACAAGGACTTGTATATTTACACCAATATTCAAGATTGAAAGTGATACACAGAGACTTGAAAGCAGGCAATATTTTGCTAGACAATGAGTTGAATCCAAAAATATCAGATTTTGGCATGGCTAGAATATTTGGATTAACAGAATCTGAAGAACAAACTAATAGAATTGTTGGGACATAGTAAGTATATATATTATCTTTTGTTAAAATAGTCTGTATACATGCAGAGTTTATGTTTGCATTTTTTTCCCAAAGCTCCAAATTGTTTCATGGGTTAATATTATTATTTCAGTGGTTATATGTCTCCAGAATATGCTATGATGGGTGTCATCTCAACTAAAACTGATGTTTATAGCTTTGGCATCCTAGTGCTAGAGATTCTAAGTGGAAAGAAAAATAGAAATGATTACCCATTGAATCTTGTTGTTTATGTAAGTGATGCCAAACCATGCAATTAATGAAGAATATAAATGTTATTGGTTTGACAATTAACAAAGTATGTTCATTTTAGGCATGGAAATTATGGAACGAAGGTGAAGCTCTAAACTTAATGGACAATACTTTGGATGGGTCATACTCTCCTACCCAAGTGTTACGGTACATTCATATTGGTCTGTTATGCACACAACATCAAGCAAGAGACAGACCCACTATGCTTGAGGTTGTTTCTTTTCTTTCAAATGTAATTGCTCATTTACCACCACCGAAACAACCAGGATTTTGTAACATTGGAGTCATGGAAGAGACAGAGCAGCCCAACAGCTGTTCCATAAATGAGACAACAAATTCATTGACATCAGGTAGATAAATTATATACGCTCGTGGAAAAGTTCAAAGTTCATAAATATTTTGTGAATGTAATAGTCATGACAAGTGGAAAAGTCACCAATATATTTATGTTGAGGTTGGAAGTGACAAGATCTATTAGAAGAATAGCTAGGATCTAAGATAAGAGGCTTCTTAGTTTTCAAAATTGGTAAACATGTTAAAAAAATTCCATGAGCACTGCAGATTGGCTAAAGTGGGACTTAAGTGGGTTGTGTGGTTAACGTTTGTTAGAACAGATAGAGAGTACTTCTCTGCTGTGTGAAATTGTCATCATGTGAGAGCGAAATGGTCAGCACTAGAAATTCGTTGTTAATTTACTTGTTCAAGAGTTTGTTAAACATATATAATAATTTACTATATCAATTAGAACTAATCACTTTGAAGGGTGGAGTTGTTGTATTGAAACAAAAGAAAAATATATGAGGAAGATAAGTCACCTCAAGCACAAGATTGTGACTAATAATGTTTGAAGACATTTCTAGCATCAATTTACAATGTATAAATAATAATTTTACATAATTTACTTAGACCGCACATTTTGAATTTGAAAATAAGAATGTGATACATTAAGTGGAATGAAGAAAAAACAGAGCCAGTTCAAAAGTGGTGCATGTCGTAATAACGTATGACTAAATTTATGGGCTTATGGCATGGCCGGTGGCCCTTAAGCAATGTTGCATCATCGGCAAGGTGTTTTTTGTTTCTGCACTTTTCATATTACTTCTGGAATGATCATTTCAAAATATGAAAAATGCAGAACGCAATTGCCCATCGAAAAAATCCTTTCTGTTTAAGCATCTTACGAGTCACTAAACCACGCAAGTCCAATACGGATAGTGTTGCACATCAAGGCTCTACGAATGAGTGGGGACAACTCTATCTGCTAGGGGTTGTGAGGGCATTTCGGACCAAGAAGCATATTACTTTGCTGTGTGAAATTGTCATTCTAATAAATGTGAAAGCAAAATGGCCAGCACGTACTATAAATTCTTTTTTAATTTATTTGTTCAAGATTTTGCAAAAGATCTATAATAATGTATCATATCAAGATCAAAGTCAACTGAAAGATAAAACAACTAAAGCTTGAACTTTAGACCTATTAATACTTAGAATCAGTTTTTTTAGTAAAAAAATCACACATGTTAACTAAAAGTCTTAAAAATCCCATATATCCCTCTTTTTTTAAAGTAAAATATTTTCTCTCAATTTTTATTTTTAAGTCTCACTTTATGTTGGATTGATCCTAATCAAGGACTAATCACTTTGAAGATGGTAGAGTTGTTGTATGAAATAAAATATAACAAACATAAGTCACCTCAACCGCACAAGACATTGACTAACAATGTTGAAAACATCTGTTGTATCGATTTACATTGTATAAATAATAATTTGTATAATTTACTTAAACCACACAACTTCGAATTTGAAAATGAAAATGGAATCGTGGTTATAGGATATTTGAGGTTGAATCTGATTCTGCAGTGGCTATCAGTCTTCTTTCTAAAGGATGCCCTTCCTACCATCCTTGTTTCAGCATTGTTCAAAGCATCAAGGACTTCCAGAGTGAGGGATGTTAGTTGCATTGGAAGCATACCTTGAGGGAAGCCAATCAAGTGCCACTGATGGTTTGACTAACTTTGGTCTATCTCTGAGTGAGGATTTAAAGCTTTTTGAAATTGTTCCTTCATTCATTTTTAACGCGATGTAAATTCCAGTGTTCCCTCCCGGTGTGTAATGCTTTCTTTAGGGATTTTTAGCCCGTTTTACTAAAAAAAACAAAGTGACTTGTAATGGCAATTTCTTTTGCTTTTTAGCAATACATTTACAGGCAATTAAGCTAATGCTGGCATATCTGCAGTCGGTAAATCTATTACCGGCAATTGTTATAGCTTCTGGTAAAAGAGTCTTTTTTTCCGACAAAACGTAAGTACTTATAGCGGCAATAGCAGCAGCAACTGTATGGCCTTTAAAAAGGATTTCCACTGCATACATTTCAAACCTGTTTCAGCGATTGTTACTAACATAAAAAGCACTAGTGTATAAAATTTTAAATCCTAATATCAAAACCATTAATGAACCAGGAAAAAAGATCTAATTAAGTTATATATCTGAGCTAGGTTACATAGTATTACTCAAAAGAAAAAATGAATTAACAAAACTAGAATAAGCTAGATACACACATTCTATTAATATATGAGAAACCGACTAGTTCTTTAACCAGAGAAGATGCAGGATTATTTGATAATAAGCGTAAAAGTCTATTATTACAATTCAATAATCATAATTTTACAAGCGAAATTTGCTTCTTCAATTCGTTGATCGTAGGACTCTATAGTGATAGGTATCATTGTGTAGGTAACGAAAGAATGCCAAATGTGGTAAATCCAACTACTTGAAAACCGAAAAAAAAGACATTTCAGAAATCTTTTCAATTGCAAATAGTCAGAATTCAAAATGAAATAATTGACTTGTATGTTTATACCTTATAATGTTCAGCTCCTTTTTCATAGTTTATGCCTTCAAGTCATAATAAGGTTAGTTTTGCAGATACATGGATCTTTGCAGAAACCGGCTTAGAATTATCCTGTAATAATACGAAATATAGAAATTCAGCCATGGTATGCTTTGTAACTCAAAAATTCGTCTCTTGATATATAATTTTGTTTTGGGTGTAAATCTCTTTTAATAGTTAATTTGAGGGTTAAAGGGAATCAAGGAAAGTATGGACTTCCTTCCCATTGTTGTAAAAATCGGTCCGGATCGGCCGGTCGAATCGGTTGGACTGAAATCTGGTGGTCTAATCGGGTCGGTTCAGTGTTCAGACTGAAAATGCATCTGACCCGGGTTGATCTGATCAAACCAGGTCAGGTTTCTGGTTGGACCGGTCGAGTTTCCAATTGTTTTTTTTTTTTGGAAAAAAATTTAGATTTTAGATTATGGATAAATTTTTCTTACTTAAATAATATTAGTTATATACTTATATATAATAGATACATATATAATTTTAAATTTTTAGTATATACTAAGTCAAATCAAGTCAATTACTGACTCATCAGTTGGACCACTAACACATTACTCTGATCGGGTCAATAATCGAACCGATTTTCACAATTATATTCCTTCCAATATAGACAGGACAGCTGAGAACGAGGATTAAACTACAAACGAAAATATATATAGTTTTTTAGTGTATAATAAACGTACTTTATATTTATGTATAGAACGAGCTTTGCGAACAAAGTTTTTAGAGAAATATAAAAGTGGAACAAATATATGACACATTAAGTGAGATGAGAAAAAAACAGAGAGCATAGTGAAAATGTGTTAAGTGCAGTTTGGATTAAAGTTAGTAAAACTTAGTTTAAGTTGAACTTTAATTTGCAAATTCAGTTTGAAAGTAACTCAGTTTACTTATGTAAAACCCAATTTTTAGGCAAAAGAAAAATTTAATGTGTTAACGTACTTTTAACTTTTGATGGTAACCAAACAAGTCGTGAAAATGAATTTATTCTCCAAAAATGCATTCAATACCTAAAAGTACTTTTTAAACAGTTAACTAACCATGCCCTGTGGTAACAGTACCTAAATTTATGGCCTTATGGCATGGCCGGTGCCCATTAGGCAATGTTGTTGAAAACATGAGGGAAAAATCTTTGAAGCCTGCTGATCTTACTAGTCACTAGAAATGGGTCTCAATTCCATAAAACAAGGCCCAAACACGGGAATAACTATTCACACTATCACATTTGCTATTTAAATTACTAACCTCACTAAAATTTCTATTTTGCTTACTCACCAAATTCCTATACTCCCTCCCCTTCCCTTCTCCTTAGATCCAAAAGTACCGCCAGCACCCCAACCTAGATCCCAAACTGCACCACCCCTCCCTCTACACAACTCGTAGTAAATATACACCATCCACCTTGCCTCCCTTTGAGATTGAGCACTCATGTTTTTCTTTTTTGGATTTTGTTGCAGGTTTTGTTGTTGTCGAATCTATGTTATTGGAAATGGATTGGGGATAGGGATATGGGTGATGAATGTAACACCCCGATCAAATCATACCAGAATGAGAGAGATCCACAGACTGTGCAGGTATAAGACTGTGTAGCTGAGGATGACTTAAAAGAATTAAATAGTACTATCTATACTAACAAGATGCATCTACTTTTCGATAGTTCATCACATAAGAATTTCACAGTTTAGTATGTTTGACTTGGAGTAATTATGGGATAAGTGACATTCTGGAAAGTTTGCCAAAAAGCATGTTAGTGAGGACAAAACACACTAAAAAATCTCGTCTTGATTTCTGGGGTTAGTTATTGATCCTGGAAGCAATCAAATCTGATTTTTGGTATATCAAAAAGGGTTACCTACTGAGGGTTTTAACCAACAAGGATGTTGAGTGAAGTGTTGTAGTATAAGAGCCATCGAGAAGTTGAAAATCAAGGATGTTACCGTGTACGTGAATCTGTGATGTTGAGTCAATAATGGAAACAAATTTTATTTTACAGTATATGACACAATTGTGCAATAAAAATACGATTTTGTTATATACTTGTTCAACATAATCATATTTTTGTGGGAATGACAATAAATGAATAAATTTAAAGCTCACGTGGGTAATTGCCAATAGTTAGTTTCCCACAAACACGTAACCTCAAAGGCCCACTAACTAGGGGTGGACACAGGTCATGCCAGGCCCAGCTTGCTTAGGGCTAGCCTTGCCCTAATTTAAAAACATAAAGTCTGACCTGACTTATTTACCTGTTATAGGCTTTTTTTAAAGGTTTGGTCTGACCTATTTAAAAGCCCGACTTGGCGCTCAAGTTTATCAAAAAGCCTATCATAAATATGAATATAGAAATTTGTAAATCTAAAATCAAATTTATTTCAATCGTTCTTACTTCCCTTTTTTTCCCTTTTTTTTTGGTTTCATCATCTTTCTTTCCTTTTTTCTTTTTCTATTATCTTCCTTTCTTTTTTTTCTTTTTATTATCTTTCTTTCTTCCGTTCCATTTTTTTTTGTTTTTCTTTCCTTTTTTCCTTTTTCTATTATCTTCCTTTGTCTTTTTTTTTTCACGTTTTCTTTCTCCTTTTTTTTGTTTTAATATTTTTCTTTCCCTCTTTTTATTCTTTCTATTTCATCATTTCCCTTTTCTTTTTTTTTTTGTTTTCATTTTTTTAAATAATTATCTTTTCTTTCATTTTTTAATTATTTTTAAAAAAAAATTGTTTTTCATTTTTTAGACTCAAATAGAATTAGAGTATAAAAAATTGATAATATATAAGTTGTCTGACTCATTTCTATCCTTATCACTAACCAAGTGAAGCCAAGACAAAACCCTAGAAAAAAATTTATTATTTATAATTAATAAACCATTTTATATTCAAAGTGTTTAAAAGTATAATAGGTGATATAACAGAGAACCATTTTATATGTTTAAAAAAATATGAGCATTAATGAGGTGTTTGGAATAATATAATGTTCATATATCATTATTTTTAAAAATATTTTAAAATTATTATATGACTTTTATAGTTTTAACAGAGTCTTCTCCAAAGCCATAGTGACCTTTGACCCGTCTATATATATGCTAAATTCAGATTATGTCAGGTGCATCTTTCCACAAAAATGACTTTAAGCAAAAGAATACTAAGCTTCATAACTTTTACTTGTTTCTTGCACCTAACAAAGCCTTCAAACTTGAGGGAAGACACGTTGCTCCAAGGCCATCAACTTGGATCAACCAACCGTTTGATTTCACCTTCGGGTTTATACACACTGCGTTTCTTTCAGCTTGATGATGGCTCTGGCACTAACAGCAAATTCTACCTTGGCATATTTGCCAATAAATTCCACTACTGCGTTTGGGTTGCCAACAGAGATAATCCAATCCACGACGACCCTGGAGTTCTCACTATTGATGAATTTTCCAACCTGAAAATTCTGTCTAGTACTACCACTATGATGCTACATTCAGTTGAAGCAGAAAATACTAACAAAAGTGTTCGTGCCACTTTGCTAGACACAGGAAACTTTGTGCTTCATGAGTTGAACCCAGATGGAATATCTGTGAAGAGGGTGTTATGGCAGAGTTTTGATTACCCCACAGACACAATTTTACCAGGGATGAAGCTTGGCTATGACAAGAACACTGGTCATACTTGGTCTATAACAGCAAGGAGAAGTTATAAAACTCTTTGGTCAGGGTCTTTCTCTCTCAGCCTTGACCCCAAAATTAACCAATTGGTTACTAGGTGGAGAGAGGCAATTATATGGAGCAGTGGAGAATGGAGAAATGGAAGCTTTAGCAACTTGAACTCTTCATCACTTTACAAGGAGAACTTCAATTTCACTTTCTTTTCAAATGAAAGTGTGACTTACTTCAAATATGCTTCAGTTTCTGGTTATTTCACCATGGGGCCATTGGGTGTATCGAATGTTAGTGGTGTCGCTTACTCATGCCTTGATAATGAGATTGTCCCTGGTTGTACAATGCCACGACCTCCCAAATGCAGGGAAGAAGATGATTTGTACATGCCCAATTGGAATAGTTTAGGAGCAATGTCAAGGAGAGGATTCATATTTGATGAAAGAGAGAACTTGACTATTTCTGATTGCTGGATGAAGTGCTTGAAAAATTGCTCCTGTTTGGCCTACACTTATGCAAAGGAGGATGCAACTGGCTGTGAGATATGGAGCAGAGACGACACATCATATTTTGTTGACACTAATTCCGGTGTTGGCCGTCCAATTTTCTTCTTTCAGACTGAAACCAGAGCTAGTAAGTTCATACAAATGATACAATCAATCTATACATTCTACTACATACAGTGAGAGATTTTGTTTTTTATATATAAACTAGTAAGACACGGTGCATTCAAATGGATTATTCGTGTTTTTACACATGTTTAGAATACACTTGTTTAAAAAATTAAATTTTTTTATATTAACCTCAAACTTAATATATTTAGTAGTCCCTCGAGTTTTAAATATTTAATTATATTAAATAAAAAACTTAATATATTTCTCATTTTTAATATTCACTTTAGTAAATACCAAGAAAAACAAATATTATCATATCCCTTAATATATTTCTCTTTTTTTTTCTCGTTTTGCTTTAATCTTGCCTTTACTCATCTCACACTCTTGCATCATGGGGTGTGAAAAAATTATTTTTATAATCTGTATGAATATGGAGTAGTATTATAATATTTGTTTAATTACAAATATAGAAAATAGCAATCTTTCTTCCCATGCAGAACACAAGAAGAGGAGAATATGGATTGCAGTTGCTACGGTTGGAGTTCTTCTCCTCATAATCTCACTCATGACATGCTTTATTATGTTGTGGAGAAAACAAAAAGAAAGAGGTAAATTTTGTTAGAAATTTGGGTATGATAATCCTGGATAACTTCAAAGAATCGTGTTCGTACACTTTCCGAACAAAGTATTTCGACCCTATTCTTGCCTGGGTTCACGAAATCCTTGTTGGGATAATTCTTGAAGAACAATCTGCTTCTGGCAATAGAGAACAGATCAGGAATGTAGAGAGAAAGTATGATTTTCGTATATTTTAGAAATCTGAGGCCAAATGACTCCTTATATAGGAGTTTTTCCAAACAATGCAACTCTTGGCGATGAACCATCGTAACCGTTGGTTATCAGAACGGTTGGGAGTAGTTATTTTTCTAACCTTTCCCAAGAGCGGTTAGGAGTAGTTATTATTTTGAATTGTTAACCGCCTCTTATTCATAACCCATGGAGTTTAAACAAAAAACTCCAACAATCCCCCAGCCAGGGGCGCTGCCCCTTGGAACCCCGCACCGTAATCGCGGTCAATTATGCGTTGGCTCAACAAGCGTGCACTCCGCACTACCCTAACTCGTTTCCAAAGCTTAACGCGTAATCGCATTGACCTATAGTAAATCACATTACTACTAAAATCCATTGATGACACTAAAATCACCAACAAATTTATCATATGGAATTATGGAAATTCAGAAGAAGTTGAAGTTACTTTTAATAATCTTATCAACAGCTTGTAAGTGGACTTTAGTTCGACTAATTAATATTAATAGTAATAATAATAAATAATTCAAATGGACCTATTATCCTTGAAGTTTTTATCATTTTATATATGATCATATGCAGTCGAAAAACGTAAGAAGCGAGCAAGTCTATTCTATGACACCGAAATTTCTGTTGCATACGATGAAGAAAGAGAACAATGGAATAAGAGGACAGGTAGTGATGCATATATATTCGACTTAATAACCATTCTTGAGGCAACCGACAATTTCTCCTTCACAAATAAGATTGGGGAGGGTGGCTTTGGACCTGTTTACAAGGTAATAAATTCTTATAATTCTACTGTTTAAAGTTATTAGATATAATATAGTTAACACGGTATAAATTTATTTATATTTTTCACTTCTATGTATAAATATTTATACACACTTAAATTTGAAATTATGTTCGTTGTTCAATTTAGGTACTCAACCTCAACTAGTTTTTCAGCAATCAGTATGCATCTAACAATTTTTTTTTTTAAATTTTCGTTAGTGTAAGGTTCTTTTAGCATCAACTACATACTTCATAAATAAATAAGAATATTTATTTTTTAGGGGAAATTGTCAAATGGCCAAGAAATAGCTATAAAGAGACTTTCCAAAAGCTCAGGACAAGGATTGGTAGAGTTCCAAAATGAAGCTATGTTAATTGTGAAACTCCAGCACACTAATCTAGTGAGGCTTTTAGGTTTTTGCAGTGACAGAGAAGAAAGGATATTAGTCTACGAATACATGTCCAACAAAAGTTTGAATTTATATCTTTTTGGTATGAATAGCTTATGCCTTTGGTTTCAATATTTCATCTGTTTGAGACTATGGTTTCAATTAATTGTTCATTTTTCTTTCCTTCAAAATAGACTCCACCAAAAGAAATGTGTTAGAATGGAAGACAAGATACAGGATTATCCAAGGAGTTGCGCAAGGGCTTGTATATTTACATCAATATTCAAGATTAAAAGTGATACATAGAGACTTGAAAGCTAGCAACATTTTATTGGACAATGAGTTGAATCCAAAAATATCAGATTTTGGAATGGCACGAATATTTAAATTGGCACATTCTGAAGAAAAAACAAATAGGGTTGTCGGAACATTGTAAGTATCTTTGTGATGAAATTTTTACTTTATACTTTTCTTTTTTACAAGCACATATTTAATATTATTTATTTATTTTCAGTGGCTATATGTCTCCCGAGTATGCCATGAGCGGAGTCATCTCAACCAAAACTGATGTATATAGTTTTGGCGTCTTACTTCTTGAGATTTTAAGTGGAAAGAAAAACATTTGTGATGATTATCCACTCAATCTTATCAATCTTATAGGATATGTAAGTTACATCAAAACCATGCAATTGGGTACTAAAATAAAATTCAATTTGATCTACTTACAAATTAATTGTATTAATTTGTTTCAGGCATGGAAATTATGGCATCAAGGAGAAGCTCTAAAGCTAGTTGACCCAATGTTGAATGGATCATGCCCCCACATCCAAGTTATACGATGCATTCAAATAGGTCTCTTATGCACTCAAGACCAAGCAAAGGACAGACCCACTATGCTTGATGTCATTTCTTTTCTTTCAAATGAAAATTCCCAATTACCTCCACCTACACAACCATCACTTTATACCATCAATGGTGTGAAGGAAGCAGAGCAGCATAAAAGTTGTTCTATCAATGAGATAACAAATTCAATGACATCGGGTAGATAATTTATTCATAGGTTGTGAGATTCAAATTTCTCTGTATAATTTGAGTGACATACATGAGCATTGCAAAAATCTCGCCAATATATTGACACTTTTGATACAATGCGAAATTTATTAAAAGGTTAGGCATTAAATTGAAAATAAACTAAACTCTTTCATGTTGATGAGATGCAAAAGTATCCATTATTATTAAGTTGGTTAAGGACTAGTGAGTTTTGATTAGTGCTTTGTAAAAATAGACATTACTCTATTATATTTTTTCTTCATTTTTTTTATGACACTTTAGATTATTTAGTTTGTTTTAAAGTGTTTAGTGTAGAAATAAAAAATTATTAACCATTTTTAACAATATAGATATTTATTATTTATGGATAAGTTTGGATTGATTTTGAATCAAAATGTCATCCCATCCCATCCAAAGATTAAATTAACCCATAATTCGATTCAATTAATTGAATTCTTTGAGGGAATTTGTTTCACCAAATCTTATCAAATTCCCATAAATGTGCAAATGTGAATATAATATTCTTTTTTTAGAGGGGGTGAGGTGAGGTAGTCATCATACTAAAGAGGGATCTGTAGGGTCAAAGTGATGAAGGGTTTATATTTCCTTTTTATCTTGTCTGATGTATTATGATACTGTTTGTGCTTCTATATTAATACAATTAAATATATTTGCCTATAAAAAAATTATCATGTTTAATACAAGTTTTGAAATAACATTTAATCCTGAAAATGTTATAATTTCATTTTTTATCTGTTTTTCAATATTTTTATTTCCACGAGCTAGGAAGGAAGGGGTTAAAAAAGTGATATTCATATAGGAATATGAAAGTTTATTATCTAATGCACATGAAATTTTCAATTTTTATTTAAATTATTTTAAATTTTAAAAATTATTCCAAAAAATGTAACCAATTTTTTTAAAAAAGAACACTCAAAAATGATATTCTCATGTCCCAAAAATAACATTCCTAAAAATATATAAAAATTCTGTAAAATAAACATCCCTTAAATAACTATACAATCCAATAAAATAAAATATAGTTTGAATTGTATTAGATTATTCGATTTCTACCTATGCATACTTACTGATATTTTAACTTCCTACTTTTACTTATGCCCTTAGCTCCAAATCTTGAATTATATACGCCTTTACGAACACATTATGAAAATTATTCAATCCAATGCCATTAAGTTCTAAAGTTCAGAAAATGCACGGAAAATTAAATGAGAAATATTCATAGTAAGAAACAAGTAATATATAAGCACTTTTATAACTTTTAGACATAGGAAGGGCAATATTTCATGAGCTCACTAAAATTACACCAAAACCACAACCCAAATTTCAAACTTACCCACTGAAGTAGCTGCAAATCAAGCAACCAAAATAGAACATATAGCTATAGAAGAAAAGTACAAAAACACAGAAAGAAAATGAATACGGTAATTTTTTTAGAAAAGGAAAAAGAAATTACCATCTCTCTTAAATCATAACGCAACATGTCTTGTGAGATCACTAACTCGTTATAAAAACACATAAAGTTAAGTAAGTCATGTTACATACTTACATGTGAAACACAAACATATATAATAACGTATAGGTAACAGATCAATTATAATTTTATATAGATCTGATCGGTTTGTATTTGTTGCTGGTTTGTGAGGGTTGGGTACCCGTGTACCCTTTATAAAAAAATGTATGGGTAACAAAAATATTAGTTAGGTTTTGGATTGGTTCAGTTTTATAAACACCATTCAAAAATCAAATCGAACTGATTAATTATGCAAAAAATATAAAGTACAAAATAATTTGGTTTATCGATTTGAGTTTTTTTAGACTGGGTTGGATTTGAACATTCCTATTTATTAGCATCTTATCTTAAATACTTAAATAAATCCTTAATTACATTCTAACCTTTTTAGTAAAAAGAATTCTATTAAAAAATATATTTTATCATAGTAACCTATATAGCTAACAATTTTACTACGAAATGTGTATTACCATAAAAGATAAATATATAATATCAAACGATAGTATTTTATTGATTTAAAATTGATCTTTTTTGTTGCTCTAATTTAAAGAAAAAAAATTGTTTAATCCCCCAACCCGAATGCCGTTAGAGACTTCTCTTATGCTGCTAATGAATTAGGTGTCACCTAACAACTCATTTTGTTTTTGCATTCTTATTATCAAACATCCTATTATGTGTTTATTTTTCATTCAATGTATTTACTTTTTCCGCATTTTGACTAGCTAGATCCAAGAGGGCTGAAATATTTTGAAAAAATCTTTTAGAATTTTAAAATATTTTTAATCCAAAATGAATTTTTTTTTTTGAAATCACCGATTATATTTAATGTCTCAAGGACTAAAATGATGTCATTTACTATTTTGATTTAATAATATAAAAACATAATTTATTAAAAATTACACATGACTATTTTATCAAATTTTTTAATGATGTAACAAGTTGATAAATTTTTAATGTCACTATTACTTGATCGTATACACTAAAACAAACAAAAAATATAAATACAAAAATTAAAATTAAAATCTTTAAAAAGAACTAAAATCAAAAGCTAGGTTCTTATTTTATAGGGAACAAAAAAAAATAATTAGGGAGGGAACAAAAATTATTTAAACATCAAATAATTCTCCCAACAATATGAATGATACATATAACCGTTTCCTAAAGCATTTAAAACACTCACTTTCAAATGAATTTACCATTGGAAATCTTCAAACTGACTTTAAAACTTTTCTGTGACAGAATGAATAATAATTATAATATTTAGCGACCAGAACATTTAATTAGAATATTGGAATAACTGAATATTGAAAAGATGCTTGAACTATGCTTGTAGTTTTAACAAGTCAACAAGCTACTAAGACAGTAATTGGAAAGTCCTACTCCTGCTAAGGTCAAAATTTAAATCTGATCAGAAGCATTGTTCGATCGGGCCAATTAGAGCTAATAGTCTGTTTATAAACATGTGTGTGTCACTTTTGTAAAATAATGAAATGCCGAGTTTAAGAGAACAATTTAGTAGTGCAAGTCCCTCAAAATTATAGTTCACATGCAGAAAATGTACTATAGTCATCACATCCATGCACCTTAATTATCACATATATATGAATCTAAAACCATTTGAAAGTGAAACACTAACCAACGTAAATAATTTGATTTTATATTTTGGAAATGTAATTTTTAGTCTAAAACAAATTGCTTGTGATGTATAACTGAAAAGGAGACATATATAGACTTTTTCAGTTCTGAAAGCAGGAAAAATAAATGTCAGTCAAGATACATCAACTTAATAGCAAATCTTAAAATTTTACTTGGACCGATGTGTGAATGAGATCTAAAGTAAACTTTGAAAGATTTTTTTATATATATTTTACATAAGAAAGTTACATATTAAACCTTTTTATTAGCATCCCTTTTTTACTTTAAAAAAATAAAAATAAATAATTTTTTTATAAACCTAAAATTTAAACTTTAATAGCCTTATTTTTCTACCGTCCTGCTTTACAGTAAATGTTCAGTATACCTCTAGCATCCCAATAATCCATTTGAAAAAGAAGCACGACTTAATAAGCAAAAATAAGAAAATTTCAAAAAAACAGATAATTCAATTATTGACCTCTTCGTAGTAAAGACCTCTTCTAAGCGAAGGTCCTACTCAAATAAAAATATTAATAATATATTCTCTAATACATCTTAAACTTTTTATTATAATTTAATTTTATTAAAAATATATAATTTTATATATTTATTTAATGAGTTTACTCATGATATATAATATTTAATAAATTTTAATCAATAATTATGTGTTAGATAATCTGTCACCAACACTTCACTATACTTAAATGGTATTTTAAATTTGGCCATCTATCTTCTTTTTCCCATCAATATGTCATTTCGTTGATCAAAAGTTACTCATGAGTATGCAAAATTTGGATAAGTTTAGCTGCCTAAACAGTTAGTATCCTAGTTAAGAAATTAATGTTAAAAAATATTTATTGTAAAAATTATATGAAAATGTAAAATTATAAATAATATAATTTTGTGTATTTTAATAAAAAAAATCATCTTTTTAATTTTTTAACCAATGTTTTAAAGGCCCTGACTAAACAATTATACATCTAAGTTAATATCATACAACTAAATTTTCTGGTAGGATACTATCCCTTTCATTTCTAATATTCTTTTAATAATTAATCATGTCGATGTTCAATAAGAACAACAATATATCGCGTGTTATGAATTTTAGTATCTACCATCGTTATTCGTTAAGCAAATGCATTAACTCCACTCCAATATTCCAACTGCAAAGGCAGAACTTTAATTAGTCTTCTCATTTACGTGCGCTGCTCCCCCACCCATTAAAATGAATTTCATTGTCAAAATATTACTTCTCTTTATATCTCATATATTAATATTTACTTTTTTTAAGCAAATCAATATTTACTATATATCTTTTCCAAATTTCATTCCAATCAAATTATCCGCAGCTGTCAATATATCATGTGAAAGTAATATATTTTTAAAAAAAATATATATGATCAATTACACAAATTATTATTGATTTTGCTTCAAAGGTCTTGCGGGGGTCAGTATTTAACTTTATGTTCAAGATAAGACATTCATTGATTAAGTGAGATATTGACGTTGCTATAAGATAAGAAAGCCATTGAAAAGTCGTAAACAGTCATTCCCACTTGTATGCGACTTGTTGCCTTTATTTATACACTAAAAAAAATCGTATTAATGGATTTTTTGTTACGGGGTATTAATGGAAAATTATTAAGGTTAGGGTGTATGCCATTCTTTTATTATGTAAGGAAAAAAATGACATTATTTTATTAAAGATTTAGTAATTTATACAGAATAAATATTTATTTTAAATAACTAAAATACAGAAACATTAATTATTAAATGCATTACAATTAGTTATGAAATAATTTACATGTGATTTTTTTATAAAAAAATCGTCATTAAAATTTAGTTTATGAGGGAAAAGCAATTTTCTGTCACTATTTTTAATCTCTAATTCATTACCTTTTAGAATAAATAAATAATTTAAATATATAAATTATATTATAGTTATGACAACAAGATTTGAACGTACAAGAAGTTAACTTATCTTATTTTTTTATTGCCTAGTTACTTCTTTATTTTGTTTTATCTTTAAGTTCTTCTATTCTTTGCTCACCTGGGTTTTTGTTCTGCAAGTCACTTGGTCTGTTCAATCCTGGATCCAAATGGGTTAAGGCCTGGTTCATCTGGCTAGTCACTTGTTACATTTTTATTCTTGAGTTTCAGGTTTTTTTTTGGGTTCGTGGGCTAAGCCTGGTTTTCCTTTCTAGTCTCTTTTGTTTTTTTCTCCATATTCTAGTCTCCTTGTTTTGCTGTTGCTTGGAACGTGATTGGGTCCATGCCAATGCATTTCCAAAGGCATTTGAGTGCTCGAATTCCTTCCTTATTTGAATCCTGCACCTCCCATAATGGAAGTACAGTAAACAAATGTCAATTTTGAATTATAGATTTCGGGTCAGCTATGTTGCTCCATGTTTTTTATTTATTTTATCTTGGGTCATAAATTACATGCATATCCAATCAATTCTATCACAGATTAATTTTGTTTATAACATGTGATTATCATTAACTTAAGAGAATTAAAGAAAATTAAACACACAAATTCTACCATTAAATAAATTATTTTCTCACATCTCCAATTGAGTCTTACATCACTTACCCTATGATTTTATTTGCGTATGGCTTAGTAATATTTGGATTTATTTGAAAGAGGTAGATACTTAAAGTATTAATATTTGAATAAAAGCCTTTCAAAAAAATGTGAATAAAAAAATTATGCAATAAAAATCAGCGTTTACATATATAAAAATCTAAATTTTCAGAACTTTGATAAATTGTTTACATATTTTAATTTATATATATTTATCGTTCAGCCATGATTCAAACAATATTATTTTTAAACAGAGGTACTATGGAAACAAAAAAGTATTTAATTTTTATATTAGTGCAAAGGTTA
>CM023951.1:29348682-29364972 GCA_013407115.1 Glycine latifolia
TATTATTATTATTATTATTATTATTATTATTATTATTATTATTATTATTAAATATTAACAAAAAATCATACTTTCTCATAATTAATCCTCGTCATAATAATGAAACTCTTTTAAGGTTTTTGATGATAATAATTAGAGGTATAAATGAGAGTTATTCATGAACTATGCAAGTTTAATTAGTTAATGTAAGTTATTACTATGTAAGTCTTTGTAAACTTAAGATTGATAACCTGTGAATAACCCGTGTGTGTATGAGTATCATAGAAAAATGAAAATTACATCAAGGTTTGAAGTTTATTTTTGGTAGTGCATAATCAAGAAGTTATTACTTTTTTAGTTATTGGATTATGAAAGTGTAATAGTCTAGAACTTTCAAATTTCAGATAAAAATGAATGTATCCATCATTTTTTTAAGGTTTAAATATTGTTTCTCCATGAAATTTAGTGTTTTTTTTATTTTCATCCTTGTGAATTTTTGTTCCATTTTAATCTTTATAAATATATGTTTGTTTTATTTTTTGTATTTAAAGTATTTTAGATAATATTTTTTACTGTTTAAAGTGTTATTTAAAACTTTTTAAAAATAAAAAATAAAAATACACATTTTATAAAGACTAAAATGAAAAAATTATTAAAAAAAAATGAAAAAAAAACTAAATTACAAGAAAAAATATTTAAACTTTTTTTTTAATGAGAGCTAATATACAAGTACCTCTATTTTACTAACCCTCTATTAACATCAATTATTTATCGTAGATACACTTATCTTTTAAAATAGATTTTAAATAGTATTTACATGCATGCAACATTTTCCTTTTTTAATTACATTCGTTCTCTACTTCTCTTCATAATTAAAAAGTCATATAATTGGGAGAAAAAGAAAAGAAAAAGAAACAAAAGATACTTCTTTATAATGAGATGTGAGATGGGTGACAACTGACGGGAAAATATCAATGTTAGAATGAAACGTACGTGAGATTCTCCCTAATATCATCACTCAAACAACCAGCAAATTTCACTGGCCCTCGGAAGAACAAGAGCACTATATATAAAAGCTGTAATTTACCTGATACAACATATATTCATCAGTAAATGATAGTTAAGTTTACAATTTCTGTTGATAAGAATTAATTAAAAGGTGCTCAATCTAGCGATGATTGTTTGTGTTCTCCAATATGATCCTAGGGAAGAAGGAAGACATGAGATTAATAGGTCAGTGGCCTACGCTAATTTTGCAAATAAATGGATATCACATGATTAAACTATGTTGTTGAGAAGTTAAGCTTAATTGCGTGTAATAAATCAAATGCATATATTTCACCATAAAGTTGCCTCCTCGCTCAATCAAGGGCTAGTTACTTAGTTATATGATAATCCCCTCTACTTACGTCACCTTACCTTTACCAAAAATGAGGAGAAAAAACACCCAATAGATGAACATGAAATAAAAGAAAATATTCAGGTTCTTACGCTCACAATTATTTGTACCAGATGAAATAAATTTTGGACCCACTGAGGATACTAAAGATATGGTGATCACTGATCATATGCATTGCAAATTACAAAACCAAAAAAAAACTTTTTATCAGTTTAATCCATTTTCTTTCAAAATGATCTATATAGATGCTATATAAGGAAGAAAAAACAAATATCGGAAGCGATTCTTACTTTAGAGTCTGTCCATCTTTCAACTCCTACCTACCGAATCGGAGGATACCTTGAAAAAAAAAAGGATATATATTTACTTTATAAATTTCATTCATCAGGGAAATATTTATATTTAATAAATAGAAAACATGTAAAACAGGATAGTATGATTTATGCAAATCACTCAAATAAAATCTTTGTAAGCCTTTTGACCAATAATTAAAGAAAATTGTAATATAAATATTTTTATTGTGTTCGGAGCGCAGAAATGTTTTATAAGATAGAATTTTACTCAATATATTATAAACAACAAATATTACTAATTAATATTTCTTGGGAAAATTCGAATCATAATTCACTATAATTATATCTTATATAAAATCCTAATCTCTTTCAGTATATCAAACCCTATAATTGTAAAAAAAAAAAATTATATGTATCTCCCATTAATTCTCACTTGCCTTGTATGTACAGAGAGAGACAAATTACAAAAATATTCAAATGGTGCCAGCTAGCTCATATAATAAAATAAAGTGTGGAGGAGAATACAAGGACCTAAATATAGGATGTGTCTGAGTTCATGTTGCTAGGCAATAGGTATAAGCATTATCCTGCAGGTTTTTGTATTTTCCTCACAAAATGCTGTTTCATAAGTCATTTAAATATGTCTTCATTTTCTTCAAAAAATTGTAATTAAAATTAGATAATTTTAAAAAAATTAATTAATTAATTTACATCAGAACATTGTTATAATTCTTAACGGTAAGTTTTTTAGGAACTCTATTTTTTTTTTCAGATCAATATATAGAATATAAATTAAATATTTTTAGAACTATAATTGAGGACCAAATTCATATAACTTTTATATATAAAATAATAATAATTTGATTCGGGAATCGACCGTAAGATCTGTCGCTTTAAAAAGAAGGTTTTGTTTAATTCTAATTTTCTAAATTATATATACAAATGTAATTATGAATTCAAAGCATAAAAAAATATTTTAACATTCTGAATATAAAGTTTTTATTATTTAATGCTACATGCACATTAGCACATTACTTACATGTATATGACCTAAAATTTACAGGTTTTTTTTTATATATAATATGACTACACATAATTTTTCTCATTCTTTTTTCAATTTACTTTTTACAGACAGTTTAATATCCTAACATGATATGTTTTATACTAAAAATAATACTATATACATGAGATGTACAAAATATGATGCATTATATCATTAGTACTATAAGCTTAATTATAATATATATTAATAATATAATTTGCATGCAATATACATTATAACCAGAAAATAAAGCTAATAACTGTTGTGAGAATAATTTGACTCTTAGAGAGGTAGTAAGATATGTATCTGGATTATTAATTAGAGAACTCCTCCATCATATAAGTAGAAATGTGTAGCAGTTAATATATGTTCATTAAGGAGCAGTTGTAAGGAAATGAGACACCCCAAGTGGAAGGGGTCATGAACGGAGGAAAATTCTAAATAGAAAAGATTTTTTGACAGAATTTCTTAGTGAGAGAGAGCTTATCATTCCTTGTAATTTTTGAGTGAGAGATTCAGGTTTGTAGGTAACGCAATATAATATATACTCTTCAGGAAGAACGCAATATAATATACAATTCAGGAAGGATTTTTTAAATTTATTTAGAAAACTTGTAACCAAATGCATGGAGGAGGTGAGTGATGTCGAATCGCATTAAATTATATGTCTTTTGTTATTTCTATTTGTGATGTATTTTGTATGTGGTCGTATGTCTTTGATTCTTTTCCCAAGTGATGTGAAAGTTGATGGTGTGATCACATGACTACTCAAATGAGTGTCGAAAGTCTTTAGTCTTCTGTTGTATGGAACGTAAAACCCTAAGACATTTTCTAAAGTACTGAGAAAATTATAAATTAGAGAAATTCTGAAGTTCTCTGTAAAGTATTTAAAATGTATACTGAAATTTTTAAATTTGTCGAAAAAGACATTAAGGGAGTATTTGTTTTCTGAAAATATAATTTATTTGTTATAATAATTATAAATGATTGTTTTAAAATGTTTTAAGTATTATTTCATTTAACTCGATACTCCTAAATACTACTATATTGCAAATTATTTCATTTGCTTTTGTTGTTCAAATTATTGTACCACACGAGTGGCAAACGCAAAACTCACTGATTAAAGATTATGCGGCGTACTAGTTGTCTCATATTGGGTATGTACTTGAACGAGGACACTCGCTGCTTCATTGTTGAGAGCACTGTCCCTTACTTCATCATCAATACTTATCACACAGAGTGCGCAACCTTAACCATTTCTTCCTTTTCCTTTTTATTGTTTAATATCGATCTTAACCGCATACATTTTATCACATATATACATGATTGTGTTAATTAAAGTTCTACTATATCGAATGGAGTGATTTAAGACTATATAAAAATCCTCTATTATCTCATACTACCATTAATTTAAATATTTGTATCTACTAACCATTTGATGATATAATTAACTGACATCGATATTGTCAAAGGAAGTGTACGTTGGAATGGATAGGATATGACCCATCCCTTGGTGTGGGTCTCAGAGTACAACTAATGGAACCCATCAAATATTCTAGCTTCTCTTATGTTGCACTATAACTCATACTTAATTATTATTTTTTTAAGGTTGTAAATCAATTCTAGATGCATTGTAACTATATGCATTTTCATTTGAGGCAAATGCATTTACATGAATATTATTCTAGCAGTTTTCTGAAGTTACATTTCGCTCAAATGAAAATGCATATAGTTAATTGTATCAAATCTCTATCTTCACAGGAAAACAGATATTCTGAAAATTGGTTGGAGTCTGTCATCATTTGTAAGATATTCTGAAAATTGATCCTCTAAATTTTAACCGCATAAATTTTTAATATGTTGCTCGAAAATTGCTATCTTTCAGTTTTTAAAGTTTCCTTTTTTCGAATATGTTCAACCAGTGACATAGGATCTGGTTTTGACTATGTTCCATTTTAGATATGATTGATGATACAATCACTACTACAAATATAATTTTTTACAACATTTCTTTTTATCTAACACTAGAAATATCACAAAATTATAAATAAATATTACTGATATTTTAAAATTTATTAAATATTAGTATATATAATTCATATTGTTAAAAAAATTAATGATATTTTTAGGTGTTAACAATATGAACCATACAAATATTTAATAAAATATCATAAAAATATATTTATAATATTTATTCTTGACAATATTGTGACCAAAGATTATTAGTAACATTTTTTATCAAGTATTAGATAAAAAATATTACTAAAAGACACACGTACCAGTGAATTTAGAACAATTACTTATAAGAGATTCAAAATATGATATTGAACCACAAGTGAGATCTGCTTAATTTTAAATGTTGCCAAATGAATTATTGTTTCCAAAGAAATTTTCCTTTTCTTTCCCGTTAGACAAAAGTGTTGAATGGTGCTCTTTAAAATTAATATGATTAGTGAAGAGCAAAGAAATATGAAACATACCTTTACCATCATATGCATTGTACAACTCCAACATCATTCATTCGATTAAGGGGACAGTACGCAGCATAATGGAAGTGCGTAATCGTCTTTAGTGAAAGAATATATACATAATATATACCAGAAAAAGGTACAAAAGTTTAATTTACAATATATTTTGCTCTGCCTTTTAAAAATTAATGCTTGAACATCAATTGAACTACTGCTGGTGTACTGTCATTATTTGAAAGTATCAAAATAATGGGAATCTGCAACTTCTAAATTATTAGATGTGCACAAGCATAAAGAAATTGATTTATAGTTATGTGGAAGATGTAAAAGTCCGAAGTCAAGAGGAAAGATAACTTGTCCAGCCTTCAAGTTGATATGTAGATTTAAGCCTTTTTCATTGCATACTTATAGGCATTTATCAAATCTCACATATATCAATAACAATTATTTGTAATGTAAATTTGTTACGACTACTATTTTTTAATATCACATTTATGCCTTTCAGAGGGACCTTTATTGCAATACTCTGGTTTTTCATAATAATATAGGAAACAAACATGTTAATTATGGAAGTTATTCACAGAATTTAAACTTACCTTCCAACTCAGATTGAAAAAAGAGCCGTACCGCAAGAGAATGTAATTACAAATTGGAGCTTCCAATTTTCAACATATGAATATTGAAGCTATATTGTCAATTGTCAAACTAATGTCTTGCTCTAAAGTCTAAATTCTATGTTTGGTGATGTGAAATCTTAGTACCGGACAATGACCCTAACCTCAATCCTGTGCTTATATCCCAGAAATTGTGTCAAACATATATTTACATTATCACATACAATTTGTTCTAAAAAAAAGGAAATAAATCCTGCAGCATTTCAACATCAATAAGAAAAAAGAGCCAAATCCACAAATAAAGGTGGTTATATACTAAGAAAGCAAAAACAGCACCATATCCTCTTAAAAGATAGTTATAAATCTGAGGAGTAACTAATCTACATTTTCCCTTGACAATATCAAGAGCAGTACTGAAAGTGCAAATTACATATGTTTGTGTAATATTAATATTAATATTAATATTCCGAACTCATCCTCTTCAAAAAAATTTATTCCAAACACATCGTATAAGATAAAAGCTGCTGGCCATGTCCAAACTGAAATTAAGGATATATATATATATATATATATATATATATATATATATATACACACACATGCTTAATTTACACAAGATTAAAAGAATATAAACAAATATTTTCTAACGGGATTAATAATAATGAGTGTATAATATTAAAGAAGAGTAGAAAAGATAAATACTGTTACCCCGAATGTCCATGAAGTAAAAGCATTCAATGATCCATGGTAGTACACCATGTTCCATCAACGTACAGACATCCCTACTGAGCTTTGCAGGTGGGAAGGGGTTTTTGCAGTACTACAAATTCCATAAAGGTACCAACAGCACTCAGCTCCATCGTTACAGAATATTTAACCTCAAAATGGCACAAGAAAAGGCTTACAGTGCATTACCACACACACAGGCCAATGGCATCATTATCTATGCTGTCTCATTCAACGCATGGTTCACCTGCACTCATTGATTGAAAATTTCCATAAGGACCCTGAATTGAAGTAGAGGTACTCAACCATCCATGTTGAAGATATATGATTTATCAGCTACTAGAGTTAGTAAAGGTAAATCCAAAAAGGGCTAGTAATAACCGGGGAATAATCTAATCCAAGTTCTTAAATATTTTTAGAAAAACAAATTAACATGCTTATTGAGTTGATTATATAACCTCCTTTGATCCTGGCCTCGTAGCGCAGTTTGTGTAGTAGTGAGATCCTCCTCAAGCAATAGCTGGTAGTAGTATTAGTCATTTATTGCTGCTGCAGCATCATCAAGATTCCCACAGCAAAAGGGCTAATTGGTTTGGAGCAATAAGGGAGCACCTCAAACAAATTAATGCCCCTAAAAGCTTGTGAATCTTGATGATGCTCCACCGGCAAACAGTGACTGTTTTCTTTAGTTTATTTAGCACTTCATTAAGTCTCTCTCTGTCTTACCACCATTAAGATCAATATAGGCCATGAAAGAAAACTTCAAAAACAAAAACCAAAAAAAGGAGTCGGCAATGAAGGATATTGGGAAGTAGAAAAGGAGGAGAATAGAACAGCCCTAACCCTAACCCTAAATCTAATCTAATCCAATATATGAAGCAAAAGTAAAGGCAAGGAAAGTGGGACTGAGGGACAAGTAATGTAATTAAGGCTATGGCCTAAAAGGCTCATCAACCCCCCATGTGTATATGTAGGCCAACAAAACAAACACAAGACCCACTTAGTAGTATTCACTGATAAGTCTCTGTACAAAAGAAAAGCTACCAAAGTACTACCTATAGTAATTATTTAATGGATAGAAAGCAAGCAATTAGTGTTAAAAGGTTAAGAAGAAAGCTAAGAGGAAAAAACATAAAATAAGAGGCAAAGCAAGAACTCAAATCCGAACGGGAAGGAGGCTAGGTTGAAGAGAAAGAAAAGAAAACTGAGAACGAAGAAAGGGTTTAGTGGTGTATATATAGAGAGAGTGGTCAAGTAGGGATGAGAGAGATAGAGAGAGAGAGAGTGTGTGTGTGTGTGTGTGTGTGAGAGTGCTTATAAGTAATAAATGAGGGAGAAGATTGGTAGGTGCTTAAGATGTGTGTGTGTGAGAGAGAGAGAGAGGATGTAACACGTACAACAGTTACCCATCGTAATCTTAGGCACCAAATTTACCAAAAACTTAAAACCTCTCTGACCCAGTCCATGTTCAAGAGATGGAAGCGGAATAATTGCTAGAATGAGTGAGATTTGGAAAATGAAAATTCACCCAGTAGAGGAACGAGGTGGCGTTTGGGATTGGAGGAAGTTTTTTACGTCCTCAACAAGCGTTTTCAAAGTGGGGGCCGGAAATTGACAGGCCCTACTGCAACCCTTCGCCCAGCCAAAGTGTGCCCTTTTCTCCTTCCCTAGGGTTTCCTTCTTTTGATTGATGATCCCCCCAATTTGCCCCTTTTGGACTATTCTTAAGTTTCATTATCACAAATCTGCTACACCGGCCCATACACAAATGCCCATTTTATTTCTTAATCACTCATCATGTTTTCACACCATGTAATTCACTCAATCGTTCACGTACCCTTCTCTTTTCCCACACTTCTGACAATAACTTTTTTATCAACAAATATTATTTCTGGTTAATAAAAAGAATCAAATCCATGACATTTTCTTTCTTTCTTTCTCACTTAACTATATGTCTAACTCACTTTATATCATCTACAAATTTGTATTTTGTCTCTTCGGTCTGTTTTTAAATACTTCTCATTTTAATATTCAATGGGCTAATTAGGTTATATCTAACAATGTTCATTAGTCATATTCATAGTTTAATATATATAACAATGTTCACATGTGAAAATCATCCACCTTAATGTAAGTCGTAATACCAAATACATTAAGATGGAGCAACTTAAGGTGGAGGATTGCCACATGTTGTAGTCATACTATTTGTCATATTGATATTTACATTTTATTTTGACCCACAAAAACAGTATCAACTAAGTTGTTAAAGAAAAATACTAATCAACATGGTATGTATAAATGACAAATTATTTTGTTCCTTAAATATGTAATTAGAGATTTCATTCATAATTTTGTGTTATGAAAGAACATTTATTAAATGTATATTAGAAAAAAATTTATTAAGAGAGATTAATTTCTTAGTTGAATTTTTGTATTTTGAAAGATTGATTTTTGAGTTTCAGTTGAAAGATTTTAGGGGGAAAAATGTAAAAACAATCTAATAAGATTAGAATGTTTTTAATTGCAAAAAATAATCTAGAAAATCTTACAAGTGATTAATAGAATCATACTAATAATTATTTTATTGAAAACTTACGTATATAAATAAATTACTTTTGACTTTAATTATCTCTTGGATAAGAAGAGGGGCCAGGCTTTGTTTTAGTTTATGCTTTTCCAATCATAACAAGGGGATCTCATTTTCACAATAATTAATGTCAATTTTATTGTTTTGTTTTCATATGGCATGTTGAAGAGCGATACACACACCAAGTCCCATAATAATATGATGTCTATAGTATATATGTCCAGTATTGATGATAATAAGTTTTAAACTAGACACTGAATATTAATTTACACGCGGAATAAAATTAAATAAAGATGTTGTGAAAGTTATAAAAAAAATATTCGGAAAACAAATATTATTCAATATCTTTAACATCTGATTCTATTGTCGTCATCACCGACCATGTTCCCGCGACAAAATAAGACTACAGCATCCCTTGTCACGGTAAAAACCATAAATAATACTGCTCACAGGACTTTTATGTTTACAATTACTAAAGTCAGGCACAAAGTTTTAGCCATTGTAAAATTAAAATATTTAAAAATAAGTAGAAAAAATGTAGGAAAGTGCCCATTAAATAAAATAAAATAAAAGAGAATGGAAAAAAGAATCCTAATTATGTTATATTGATCCAGTCATATTTACAATATATATATATATTGTCCTTAAGTCATTGAAGATTAAAAACATTCATCATCATCACCATAATAATTATAACAACAACAAAAACTATACACATGACTAGTTCATTTGAGTATTGAAAATTAAAATTCCACCTGAAATATATGAACTCACCGGCGATAATGTATGGATGGAAAGTTGTGAATACAACTCGTGTCAAAAGCCTATCATGTTACTATAGAAAATATTTTTTGCACAACTAAATTTAGATAAACTTTCTTATTTTCTTCAATATTCAGAGGAGTATTTTTTTTAAAATGTACGCATGTCCAGCATGGATATTGTTATGGATTGGACCTAAACCCAAATCATATCATATCTTTGTCATGCCCAAACCCTAATATTTATTACCATGAAAACAAGTGAAATGGGAGATTAGAATATTTCCCATACAAGTTTTGAGATTAGAAAAAAGTGATGAAGAAAAATTGTTCACATATAGGTCTCATCAGGTTGATAAAGCTATGAGGATATATCATTTAAAACTAAGTACAACAGGAGCAAGGGATAGTGAAAATGTCCTTGACGTCTCTCTTTGCTAGTGTAACAAGGTGTTTAGTCATATGGTTACGAGTCCTTTAATTGGCGGTGCTTAAGGCTTTATTGATCATTGAATCATTCCGCATTCACATATTTAGGTTTGTGGTGTGTTATCAGTTTATATTCACCCCCCCCCCCCCCCCCCCCCCCTTTTTTTTCAAGGCGTGTTGGGTTGAGCCATAATTAGTTAATTACCTTTGGTGGAACAAAAACTTATTTCCAGGAATGGATTGAGGGGACGAACTCAATTTTTTAAAATAATTTCGTATATTAAAATTTGTTTATTTTCCCCCTTATATATTTTAATGTATCCGTCTCTACTTACTAGACATTTAAGAAGAAAAAAAAACTTTAAATAACTTTGGCGTGTGGTATAAGGGATTGTAAAGCTACTTAGGCATTCATGATATTGTTATAATTCCTAGCATGGCAGGAGAGATATTAAGTAGCTACCCGTTTGTGCTTTTTTTTTTTGTTCAGAATTTGATTTTCAATCATTCTTAATACTATATGATAATTAAATAAAAATCAAAGGTTAATTTATTTAATATAAAAATTAATAATGATATTGTAAATAAAAAATGGTAAGGAATTGAAAAGCTATTTGGGCATTGGTATATATTATTTTTAAAAGTATCAGCCACTTAAAATTCACTCGCTAATTAAAACTCAAAATTTTATTGCCCATAGTGAGCAATTCAGAGCCTATAACTTTTCAGTCTCTAAATCAGCTTCTATAGTGACTTAATATATTTGGTCCCTAAATCAGCCAATATGTAATGAATTTCTTGTAGTCTTAAGTATGATTAACATTTATGCTAATAATAAGTGGTCCTAAATAATCATAGTCCTCATCAATAATCTTCACATAACATATAATTAAATGTTGTTAACTTTTTTTAATTTATATATAAAATTTAAATATATATATATATATATATATATTAGGATTAATTATTAATTTTAGTTCCTGAATTTATGAGATGTGTGTTTTTTACTCCCTGAAATTTAAAATGCATTTTTAGTCCCTAACATAAAAAATTGACATTTTTTTTCAGATTTTAGTACTTTGTGACAATTTTTTAGTACTTTGTAACATTTTGAAAATAAAATTTCAAAATAAACCAACTTTATGATTTAATTTGAAAAATCAATATATTTTCTCATCAAACTAGTTTTAACAACTTTTAAAATAAGTATACAAATTAATCTTTGGTATCAAAACTAGTTTTAAATCAGACTTAATTATTATTTTAAACTCTAAAATTGGGATGTATTCTTTTTTTGGTCCCTAAAATTTAAAATTATTTTTTTCTTGAATTTTGATAAATTGATATTTTTAGTCTCTACCATAACAAATGAATACTTTTACGGTGGTTTATAATTATCATAAATTATTTTTTTATTTTTAGACGCTTGAATTTATATTTTAAAATTATTATAATGCTAAAAAAATTGTCACAAAATACTAAGAATCGTCATAAAATATTAATTTATTGTGTTAAAGACTAAAAAAAGTAAATTATCAAATTTAAGGATTAAAAAATATAATTTTAAATTTTAGAGAAATAAAACCATATTCTTAGAAACTAAAATAATAATTAACCCTATATTATGTAAAGATTCATTTAAATTATGAACATCTAATGATCATGTAGCTACTTAATAATTTCTCCCCATATACTGACGGAAGGAACCGTTTAGAATTGCAAAGCATAAAATATTACTTGTTGACCTATAAAAGTCGCAAATCACAAGGACTATATGGTCTTTAACCTTCTTATACGTAATAAAAAGAATTATGGATAAACTATAGGAAAAAGGTTGGATAGTTACCAGAAAGCATTGTATATGGACTTTATAATTAATGGAGCTAGGATCTTGAATAAATCACTTTATATAAATTCCCGGTACTTGAATACGCAACGAAATGTCGCACTATCTATTTAAGATTCCAAGCTTGTGTTTCCTTTTGGATTTATCTATTCGATTAAGTCATTGTTCAACAAAAATATATTATTTATAAAAGCAAACTTTTTATGGCATTAAGCATAAGATTCCGAGTGTTGGGGTCGTTTTTCATTTCATCTCACTCGATTAGTTAAAGTGGTAGCTTTGGTCCAAAAAAAAGAAAAAGAAAAAGAGAAAAAAAAAGTGGTTGCTATCAAGATTAAGCAAGATCAAACCATATCAAATTTCCCAAAATTTGACTTATGGCATGTTTTAACTTTAGCGTGAAATAACCATTCTCCTCCTAAACTTTGTATTAAAAGCGTTCCCATATATAAGTATTAAAACTATACTGATAATTTCGTTTGATTTTAAATTTATTTAATTTTAAAAATATTAAAATATTTAATTTGATTTAAAAAAATATTTTAGATTTGAATATATAATTCAAAATTAAAAAATATTTTCTATTCGTGGCTTTTACAATAACAATATTTATTTTAAAATTCAAATGATTCCTATTTTATATTTTTTTAAATGAAAATTCCTGATAAAAAGTCATTTCTCAAATTTTATAATTCTAAACTAGAGTGATGTTTGATCTTTATAACATAAGAGTCCGGTCCTAGTGAAAGAAATAAGTTTATAATATTTCTTTTTTGTTGTAAAGAGGTAGATTTTGAAAACATTTACTCATAATATTATTATTACTATTATATGTAGTTTGATACTTTGATTAAAGAGAAAAAGAGTTTTACGTTGAGGGTAAAAAAAAATTTACACAGTGATTTATTCACAAATTCATAAGTTTGTTGAATTTTAAAATAATTTAATTAGTAAATTGTGATTGGATGATTTTATATTATCAATAAATATATATATATATATATATATATATATTAAACTCTTAATTAAAAACTAAACATTCATTTCTGTTAAAAAATCTCGTGATGAACAATTGGCACCAATTTCAATTAATTTAAGAGAAATTGTTTTTAACAAATATTTTATCATTAGTTTAAATTTATAAAATTGCATATAAAATACTTAAACAAGAAATTATGTTAACTTTTGTCAGATAATATTAGATATATTAGTTAAGGATAATTTAGTGATCATTCCATCATTTATATATATTACTCTTTTGTGTATTGTATTGTAAAAACTTTACAATTGCTAATGTTATGGAACCCTAGTCCCCTTTCTTCTTCTTCGTTATGTTTCTTTTCTTCTCTATGTTAACATGATATCAAAGAACTTGGTTTGTGATTAAGAGTTATTGTAGTAGTAGCATTGTGTACCACTTTTGTGGGGTTAAGTTTTGATTTGTTCGACCCAATTCGTGACTCGGTTTTGTCGCGCTTACCTCAATGATTTCACAACCCCAATTTGAAGCTTCTAGTTCGAATTCACGCATCATCCGATCATTGCTACCCTCTCTATTCTGTCACAACTTTTTGTTTCTGTTTAGATGCTATGATTCTGATAATTTTTTTTGTTGTATTATTTTTTTGTTTTGTTGTACTTTGTTATTGTTTTGGTCTGTCAAATATGGTTCTGAAGATGATGATTCTCTTCAATTAATTAGTATACACCTGAATGAACAAAATTATCCTTAGCTAATATATATAATATTATCTAATTCTATTAATTTCAATTAATAATTACTTAAAATATGTTAAAATAAGTATATATGATAATGTGTTATCAATAATTCTCGGATTAAAAATTAGGAGATTTCCATTCTTTTTGGAAGGTGACTTAAGCAAGTGCCATATTGCCAGAATATATTTATTTTATTCATATATTCCATATTATATGACAAGGAATTGTTTTAAGTTTAACAAATATTTTTGAGTTTGAGTCTTGGTTCTATGGAAGATATAATTGCATTAAATATTTTGAAAAAGAAATTCATTGGTATTTCTTCTAGTTTGAGCTAAAATCATCTCCCATAAAAAGACAAGTATTTTTTTTTAAAAAAAAATTAATATATTACATATCAGACAATGTTAAAGGACATGTATTTTTAAAAAAATAACATATTACATGTATCAGACAATGTTAAAGGCTTAAGCGTGTGTTTGCACCTTAATTTGCACACATCTCAATGAACCAAACGTGAAAGAAAATATTTGGTAGCTTTCAACGCCTTTACAAAAACCCTAAACCACAGCCCTGTCTATGAAATAAATAAAACTTAATTAGTGATATTAACACTAGTTGTGCCTGTTTACTTGTGTGTTGAGTTAAGAAAAATCTTTTTGTTTATATGTTCATTCATTTTTATGAAGAAATTGCCATGTAGCCAGATAAAGCATACCCCCACCGAGAATGGTATTGAGTACTAATAATGCATTTTTAAATCAACTGGGTTCCACAACCCTCAATCTTTTTATCATTTCATGGTACGTATCAAGTTGAATAGAAGCTCGATCTCTTTAAGAAAATGCATTTAATAATTACAAAATATCTCATAGCATGTTACATATCTATTCCTTTTTCTTAAAGAAAGTCTATATAATAGACAAAACTTGATCCCCAATAAAATATATCTTCAGAGATTTGCGCTTGAAATGACTTTAATTTGGCTCAACAGCAACTAGTAAAAGAGAGGAGCCAGAAGCCTTTGCTAGCTAGTGTAAGATTCAGGTATTCGCTGCTTGTCTTTATTCAGAATTGGTCTATGCAGTGTGTCTATGAATTAGGATTAAAGTTCTATTTGAATAAACTTCTGCATTGATAAATATTTATATATGACAAAAATATAATAAGATTTTTTAATAAGTTAAAATTAATTTATACGTTATTTAATATATATTCAAAAGCTTGTTTTAATTTATAAATAAAATAATTTAACTTATAGAAAAATATTTTTTTTCTGATTCTTACAAATATTTATGAAAAATATATCTAAATAGAATTTAATTACAATTTGTTACGCAAACAGAGCATCGAAAAATTTCAACACATGAATATTATTTGCCTGTTAGGGAATGATATGCTTAACCAAATAAGTGATTGTGGGCGGCAACAGAGTGACCGTGCTTTCTGCTTTTTCGTAAAGTTGGTATTTCGTGTCTCTGCACTTTTTCATGTGAAGTGTGTTGCTAATGTTAAGATATATATTCTTTTTCAAATTTCAATCTGAGCCTTTGCAAGAAAATCTTCCTTGTATTGAAAGTGCATCGATCCAAGAAGATATATTCTTATTCCGGCAATCAAGATTCAAGACGTGCCAAAGACAAAACAGTAGGGCTTTTATCAGAAAACACACCAGCGTAATATTAATTAGAATAATGTTTAGGTCTAAATATGTTTTTTTTCCTCTGTATTTAGTATTTTCATTTTTGTTCTTTATAAGTTTATCTTTAAAATTTTAGACTCTTTAAAATTATGTTTTTCCAATTTTGATTTCTGTAAAAAAAAATCATTTTTAATCTTTGTAAGTTTATGTCTTTTAATTTTATTTTTTTTATTTATAGTCCTCATAAATATGATTTTACAAGGAACAAAATTAAAAAAAAATACAAATTTATAGGATTAAAAATAAATAAAATATCTTACAATAATCAAAATTAAAAAATACAAATTTACATAAACTAAAAATAAATAAATAAAAATTTCAGGGGCTAAAATTGAAAAATACTAACTTACATAAATCAAAAATATGTTTAAGTCTAATATTTATTGAGATATCTTATAATCACATAATTATTTTTTGTTTTTTTAGCCATTGTTTTAACCTTCTTTGTAAGAGGTGTCAAATATAAGGTTTGTGAAAGTGTTAATATAATGTTTTTAAATATATAAATAGGAGTGTGAAAAAAAAAACAAACAGAATTGATTCAAAACTGAATCAAACCACTTTGTAAAAATGATTTAATTAACCAAAATATTTATAAAAAAAAGGTTTGGTCCAATTCAATTTAATTTTAGGATAATCAATTGATATATGAGTAAGAAAATAGATAATCAAATTAAATTGAATCAAACCAAGCCTAAAAAACTCAATTTATATATATATATATA